>CM012449.1:9608964-10121464 GCA_003999625.1 Oryzias javanicus | reverse complement strand
AAGCGAATCAATTAGATCTGAGGTTGATTTAGTCTGTGATTCATTCTTTTCCGTCCCGCTTTTTTGATTTGGCATGCCGTCATCGCAAGGTATGCATGAACCTATCTGCTTCTAAATATATATTTTTTGCAAACTTTATTTAAAACAATTCTTGATAATTTAAAAAAGTTGTTTAATTTACAATGTGGTTTGGAAGCAAGTATGAATAATTACTCTTTTTCAATATTTTTGCAATATTTTCCAAACTTCCGGTTGGCTTTTTCGTCTCTTTTATTTTCATTTGCTCATTTGTCAGTCGTTTTGTCCGAAGTAAATGAAGTTTATTTGCTTCATTGTCCCCATTGTCCCTGCTGACAAACCTAAGGTGATGACATCGCACTCCATAAACTGTAACTGTGATCTTTTATTTATTTAATTAATTTAGGTTTAAAACCGGAAGTCGAGAGAACATTGCTCAAGTTTGTAGGTGCAGCAGTGATCTTATTGTGAAAATTAGATTCTTCGTTGAAGCAAAATGTTTTAATGTAATCATCAAGGAAACAATTTTTATAATCAAAGTTAATTTTTAAAAGAAAATTGATTTTATCAACTTATTATTTTTTATATTTTAATTTTGAAATTGTGCACCTGAATCAATTCAGGGATTCAGCAGTGACACCTGACCCATAACATGACATCTGCATCTCAGTGTGTGCTGCTTCTCTGCAGATTTGCTGGGGGCACAGCTGGTTTGATGCCCACATCTCCACCATGGAGTCCTCGGATTTAAACAGGCGGAAGAACGGACGGCAGAGGAAGTTGGCAGATGGTCACTCGCCACTGGAAAATATGACTGACATGAGAGGAGAGATGAGCACCTCTGAGCCAGAGGTTGAGGAGGAGAGTCTTATCAGCTGTGCGGACTCTGAGGACAGGAGGCGTCACAAGCCCCCAACAGGGATTCGTGGCGAGCTGGGGAATGTGCTCCTCCTTCTGTTCCTCTATGTGCTGCAGGGGATTCCCCTCGGACTGGCTGGCAGCATCCCCCTGATCTTGCAGAGTAAAAATGTCAGCTACAAAGACCAAGCCTTCTTCAGTTTTGTCTTCTGGCCTTTTAGCCTGAAGCTTTTCTGGGCACCGCTTGTGGATGCTCTCTACTTCAGCAGGTTTGGTAGAAGGTAGGAAATGCATCCAAACAAGCAACTTGACTTCTCGCTTACCTGACTATGTCTGTGCATTCACTTACTACTCCTTAACCCAGGTGTCTTCAACACTAATAGAGTCATTTGGACTTGTTTCTTACTGACCAAAACCTGAACCACAAGGTCTTGCTTTACCTTTTTAAAAAAAACGTTATTTACATTTTTGTGACCAGTAAGCAATTCATTTATATAATGTAGCTTTTAAATATTTAAAATAATCAAATTATAACAATGTTCTATTTTCTATTTACAGTACAGGAATATTTCCTTTTCACTGTAGCACACATATGTTCCTTTCAAAATAAAATACACCCTGGGTGAAATAAGATCCTCCTGCTGCAGCAGATTAACTTGAATTAAGAAGTGATGACTTGGTTGCCCCTTCATCCTTTTTTCTATTACTATTGAAATTAAATATGACAACATTGATGTAGAGTTAATTTTCTTATACATATTTTCAGAGTTGTCCTCTGAACAGCAGCTAGACACTTACTATTGTGCAGCAGAATACAAGAATATGAACTCTAAAATTATTCTGTCTTCAATCTTTTACCATCATTTTTGCTCAATTATCTGGAGTGATTAAAAAAAACAAAACATAATTGACTAAAACAAATTTACCAAAACTATAGACCTATTAGTTTTTCAAATTTTGAGCATTTTTCTTAAAAGAGTCACACGATTGCAGACCTTGCCCTAACCCAGGGGTGGGCAAACTACGGCCCGAGGGCCACATGCAGCCCATCAAGCTAATCAATCTTGCCCATGAAACTGGACTAAATTATACTGATAACCCATTTTTAATGTTTTATTTTCTGGTGTCTCCCCATTGGTGATGCACTACAAATAAAGTGACTTTTGTCTAGGGGGCAGAAAGTTACTCTGCATTCATGTGTTGTTGGAAGATTTGTTGTTTTTCTTACGTTCATGTGTATTTTCTGAGTCAGACAGTCGTTTTTCTGATCATTCCAACACCACATAAATGCAGCATTTCTATAAGTTTTAATTTTTTCTGAATAACGTCAACTCATCTGTTCAATTGGTTATAAAATGAGAAAAAAATTGTTTTGAAAAAAATATATATTTTTAAAAATATACATTTTAAAATTAAAGCACATTTTCTTCACATATTTCTTTCTTTTAAGAGGTGGAATAACTAAAACAAGGCAGAGGCCTTTGTGGCCAAAGAATTAAAAAATGTTGCCCACCCCTGCACTAACACCTAAAAAACTGTATAGAACTATCCAGTGCACCAGATTTTAATCCATTTCAGAAACAGGACATCATCCATTTGCCAAAGTAAAAAACAAATAAATATGAGAATTTTAGGAATAATATTTATGAGTCTTCTATGGTTCGATGATGAAAACGTGGGTGATTAGTGAAAAATGGATTTTGTCAAATAAGAAATATTTCTAACACAATGCATTGTGGTCTATATTCAACAGTCTGGTGACTATAGATAGACTGAATTTTTTTGGAGACCTCTGGGAAACTTCCAGGGAACTGGATTTTAAAGTTGTAATTTTGGACGCCATATAGTGCACTAACCTGGAGACACAGTCTATATCTCTGACTTTGAGTTGAATTTTTTCATTTATCGTACAAGTTTTTATTTTACTATCTGTCTTTTTTTCCGCAGGAAGTCGTGGCTTGTGCCTACACAGTACCTGCTGGGCTTCTTCATGCTCTATCTTTCATTTACGGTCAATTCTCTACTCCAGAGTGAGAAAGGACCAAATGTGGTCTCCCTCACTGCAGTCTTCTTCATGCTTGCCTTCTTAGCAGCCACACAGGTATGACAAACAAACATATGCAGACATCTACTCAGTGTGAAGTCCAGCTCTGACATCCCGGCGGTTCTTCCTTTGTGTCTAAGGATATAGCCGTGGATGGTTGGGCTCTCACCATGTTATCTAGAGAAAACGTGGGGTACGCATCAACGTGCAACTCCGTCGGCCAAACAGCCGGGTACTTTCTTGGGAATGTCCTCTTTCTGGCTTTGGAGTCTGCAGACTTTTGCAACAAATACCTCAGAATAGAACCCAAAGAGACGGGCATCGTCACCTTGTCAGGTATAAACAAGAACGTTTTTCCTGCTTGATTTTCCCAGTTTGTTTGCTCTTAATTCATGTTCCCCTCTCACTCTCGTTCCTCTGCTGCAGATTTTTTATTTTTTTGGGGAGTGGTGTTCATGGTCTCCACCACCTTGGTAGCAATCTTCAAGAGGGAAAACGGACACGGCAAAGGGAAGAGTAGAGTCCCAGAAGAGACGCAGGGGGTCATGGAGACGTATAAACTGCTGTTCACTATTGTGAAGATGCCCACAGTCTTCACCTTTTGCATGCTGCTGCTCACAGCGAAGGTATCTCTACATGTTTAGATTCAGTGCAGACATGATATGAGAGAAAAACCTTCTTTTGTTTTGTGCTTAGATCGGTTTCTCTGCAGCCGATGCGGTCACGGGTCTAAAGCTGGTGGAGGAAGGAGTCCCCAAGGAGCAGCTGGCCCTGCTGGCTGTGCCCATGGTGCCTTTACAGATCCTTTTACCCCTGATCATCAGCAAATACACAGCGGGGCCCCGTCCTTTAGACATCTTCTACAAAGCTTATCCTTTTAGGTCTGGACTTCTGCGTGGACAGAAATCCTCTGGAGGGGGGGTGTGAAGAAAAAGCTGACGTTGGTTTGTTCTGCCTTACAGGTTACTCATAGGACTCGAGTATGCTTTGCTGGTGTGGTGGACGCCGAGTGTGAAACAGGAAGGAGGATTCCCCGTTTATTACTATGCTGTGGTGCTCCTCAGCTATGCAGTTCATCAGGTTTGGCATTTTTACCAATTACATAAATGCCATCCTCGTTATTCCAAATGCTTTAAGACCCACTCTCATGAACATTTCTGGTGTTTTTAATGTGTTCTTGGTGCATTTTCTGACCATAGCTAAAGACAAAGAAGCTAAAAATTGCATTTCTGAGTATTTCTTTATTCAAATTGTTGTGAATCAGGAGCTGACTAAAAATTCTGTTTGGGAAAAGAATGTATTAGTGATGTAAAAAATATATTGGGCAAGCTTTCTGCTCTGCTCTATTCTGATGCAGCCACTAGATCCTGGGTCTGCAGCCTATGCCGGCAGAAGAGCCATTTGTACCCATTTGGTATTAAAACCTAGTAGTAGCCGCAAAGCCCTTTTTCTTTTTTAACCCTTTTAGGAAAATTTGAAACTACTTTGCATCATTACACTATCGTTTTTTTTTTTTTTTTACAATACATTTGAATTATATTTATTTTTGGGTGCAAATAAATACTTAAACATTAAGATAAACTGGAATTTTCTCAAAGTGAAAAGCCGTTATGTACTTTTCATCGATCCTCATATGACTTTCTTTCAAAATAAAAGACTTCCTGTCCCAAACATTCAAGTTAACCAAATGTATTATGAAGCAACACAAGACAAAACTGTAACTATTTACTTCTGCTGTTAGCTGGAACATAAACATGAAACATGATTGGTTCATGATTCAATAGAAAAAGTAAATGAAGAATACGCAGATTTTACCCACTCCCCTTCTGAATAGTTGCTAACCATTGTTATGCAGTATTTGATTAAATGTACTTTAAGGTTGTAAAATAAATCAGAAAAGATCAGACTTTTCAACCAAAGTTTTGCCTAGTATTTGTAATCTTTGTATTTTGGAGGAAGCGCAGAGCAAGCAAGGCCTAAAGGTGAATTCACACAGAATGTGATCAGTCCAATAAATTCGTGCGGCTCACCTCTCTTTCGCAGCGCAGCAAATTCGCTGCTCGCTGGTCAAATCAAGCTGCTGCCAGACCGCCGTCCCTCGCCTGTCATTCAAATCGCACTGCTGGACTGCAGATCGCTCAATTTGCGTCTGTACCATTTACTTAACATTGAAACTGGCGGCCTCCCTCAAGCGAATCGTGTTCGGTGTGAACGCACCATTGTGATGTCAGCAGGTGTATAAAAACCATTACAGTTTATCTTCCAAATTCACCTCAGCCATAAACTTAACTGTTAGAAATGAAATCAATACTAAGTAAGCAACTCTTACTTTTAAAAATTACTAATATTTTTATTAACTACAGAGGGTAAGAGAGCCGCATGTGGCTCCCGAGCTTCAGGTTGCAGACCTCTGCACAGGATCCATGTACATCTGCTCCTGATTCATTACAATTTGAATAAAGAAATTCTCAGAAATATAATTTTAATCTTAATTTTCTTTATATGTGTCCTCCATCATGAGAAAAATGCTACTAGAACATGCTAGAAATGCAACTTTTATTGGAGTGGCCTTTTAAGGTTTTAACTTTTGAGCAAATTTTAGTCTACTTAACCTCCTCTCAGTGACTGCTTCTCACTGTTTTGCCTCCAGGTGGCGTTATACAGCATGTATGTGGCCTGCATGGCTTTCCACGCCAAAGTGAGCGACCCCCTCATAGGTGGGACCTATATGACTCTTCTGAACACGGTCACCAACCTTGGAGGAAACTGGCCCTCCACCATGGCGCTGTGGCTGGTGGATCCGCTGACCTCAAAGGAGTGCCAGGGAGCTGCTGCGCAGAGCTGCGGCTCTGCGGCGGAAGCTGGAGTGAGTGGGCGGAGCAAAGCAGCGCCGCATCCTCTGATGTTGTAGATTCACCTTGCTTGTTTCTTTCCCAGCTGTGCGTGAAGGAAGGGGGCGCCTGTGTGACGACACTGGACGGCTACTACGTGGAGTCCCTGGTGTGCGTGGTGATCGGCCTCGCCTGGTGGCTGTGGTTAGGGAAGAAGATGAAGCAGCTGCAGGAGCGGAGCCCTGCGGCGTGGAGGTGCCGGGTGAATCAGTGACCGCACGCCACCGCATCATCTGCTCAGAGCGGGCCGACCGCTGGAACCCCCTCAGCAAGTGTCGGATGGAGCTCCGCTGGTCCTGCTGCTGCTGCTGCTGCGCTCACCAAACTTTAGTGCTGAGATGTCTCACTTGTCTGTGACAAAGTGTCTGATTTCATACAAAAATCAAATTATTTTTTTTTTTGCTTTAGTTTGAAACAGTCCAACCAAATCAATCAATTTTAGGAAAATGTTCTTTTTATTTGCATTATTAACAGTAAAATGAAGCTGCACAGATGTGGATTCTCAACATCTGATGCTTTGTAAATGAAATACATATAATTATATATGTATACATTATGAAGTTGTTTTTGTAATCTCAGCACTTATTTCTGCATCCTGGCCCCACTTCATTCTTATAAAAGAAAGATTTCTGCTGTTTCACAGGATTTCCAACAACGGACATTTTTCTTTTCAGTTATTTGTGCCTTTTTCACTTTTGGAGTCACTAATTGAAAATATGGAAAATGTTGAAGTTCTGTTCATGAATTATTTGAAATCTTTTCATGTACTGTAAATTCTCTTTTTTTCAATGTTTTATTTGAAGTAAGAAAATGCAAGTTTTTACATGTTGGACATTCCTCCAATTGAGTAGAACATGAATTGATTGCAGGACTCTGAGCAAATTTAGGCATCACTCTGTGGTTTTCCAGTTGCAACGAGTTCCTCCTACAACTTGAGAAAACATGAGTCTACTGCAGCAGTTTATCTCAAAGATGACTTTGGTCATTCCAACGTCATGTGACGGTCAGCACACACCATGGTCATGAGCAGCTTGATCTGATTAGTTATTGGTTCCTGCGGTATACGGCACAAAATGCAGGTGGATAGGATTTGTTTCTCATTTTTACCTGATGCATCAACTTTTTTTTTTTTCTGGTAAACAGATTAGACTTCAAGAAAGGTTTATTAACTCTTTGATGCCAATTGATGGAAATGTGCATTAAAAGCAAAATCAGGATTTTTAAAAAATAGCTGGGAATAAATTAAAACATCAAAAGATTTTAAAATATTAGTTTTCTAAACTGCAGTAAAAGTGACACATTCAAGATTAGCAAAAAGGTCAAAATGGTTCAACTTCTGTTAATTCTGTTTAAAAACAACCTTTCTTGTTTTGTTTGTAGGAGCTTTATTTTGCATAATCGAGACACTATAATCCCAGGTGTTTAAGTTTTTTTTACTATGATTGTGCACTTTCTGGATGTTAGGCGGAAGTTTTTCTGCAGTGTGCTGATGTGACCCACAGGTGGTGTTAAACTGCTCTGATTGTCAACACAAGTACATTGATTTGACCCTGGAGAACCATTTGACCACTGTCTTTTTTTTTTTAATATACTATTTTTTGGCTACAGTTATTTACTGCTACCCAAAATAAACAAGAAAAGGCCCAAATTTAAAAGCCTACACTGAAAAAAGTGAAATATTAGATCAATTTACTAAAGTTCCTAGATTTGTTGCATTTAAAATTATTACTTTTCATCAATTTAAATTTTTCAGTTGATGGTTTACTAGACTTAAAAATTTAATTTGATAAAAACAAATATTTTCAAATGTAAGAAACTACAGAGATTTTGTTAATTGATCTAATGTTTCACTTTGTTGCATTTTTGGGGGCTCTCCGGGGTTAAACTTGTCATGCATTTTAATTTTTACAACATTAACTGTATTTGTTTGAATTTGCACATATTTTGTTTACAATTACCTTATCAATTAAAAAGAATATCTGAAAGACTTTTGTGATTAAAAATATAAAAATATTCACTCAAAGCTTTTCCAGTTTTCTGTTCCTTTAACAAAAGAGACAAGATGCTTTGATTTTACATCTGCGTTTTATTTATAACTTTCTTTGTTTCAAGGAGTTCAAAAACATTCCCTCCTCAGGTTAACTCTGCTCCATAAGGCTGTGAATGTTGCCCCAAGTCTTTTGAAGCATCCTTAGAAGCTGCAGATGGAGACCAGATCAACTGGTGCTACCGTCTCAGACTTGAATCCACTGCCGGGGGGTCGGCGAGGGTCTGAATCCTCGGCGCCGCCTGGGCAGCTGGACGAAGGCGTGGCTCACAGGAAGTAGCGCTGAGATCCGTGTGTGGATGATGGTTGTGGAGTGGGTCATGCTGCTGACTAACAGAAGGGGAACCGTTCACTCATCCGGTGATGGCGTGCGGCACAGCGGCCAGAAGCCGCTTCACAGTCGTGAGCGTATGCTGCAAAACCCTTTTGACCCCTGATGTATAGCAGCTTATGCATCTACTTATAAGACTTTTTAAAACATGAAGCTGCACTTAAAGCAGAGCCTCGGCAATTTCTTTACCTTTTTTTTCCTTTAAATAGATATTTTAACCCCACATAATTTCAATCAGCACCAGGGGGCGTTTGGTTCAACATCTTTTCAATAAAGCCTCGTATTAACTGCACTTGAGGCATCTTTTTATGCCCTCAAGCTGCATGCACCTTGTGCTCACAAAGGCATTTGATTCCCAGATCACGCACGCGATAAAATCCTCATAAACAAAAGTGCTGAGACTGCGGCGTCGTCTGTAGCGCTCAGCGGAAACTCGCCACAGTGGCTTACATCCAGGTTGTGACGGTAAGTGTAGTGTGGATGTGTGACATTTGACTGTCCCTTATGTCCAAAACTTCTTGCGTCTTTTAAAAATATAGCTCACAGGAGGAGGAGGAAAGAAAAAAAAGTCGCGGGTCATAGGTTCATACGTAGATGGTCTGGCCGTTTGGCTGCGACGGGGAAGGCTTGCTGCTTCATGTGGGCGAGGTTGACCCCTCCAGGCTGAAGGATGGGGAGGGGGGCTGAGGCCTCCGAGCTGCTGGTGACGTCCATCTGCTCCGGGGTGGACAGCTCCATGGCGTGCTCCAGAGGAGACTGCAGGACGCTCCGTCCTCCGCCAGGAAGAAGAGGGCTTCGGGTCCAGCCGGGGCTGAGGATTCAGAGGGGGACAGTTCAGTCAGTGAGCCGATTTACACGCTCAGCGAAGATCCCATCATTAATACTTTTGTTCTTTTAAGCAACTGCTTCATATCACTGAACAGACCTGAGAAGGGTTCTCGGACTGCCCATGATCCGCCGAGGCGAGCGGATCTTTGGTTCAAAGGAAAACTTTTCCTTCATGTTATCTAAAACCGATGGGGCGACATATGTGAAACCCTGCAAAGAAACAAACAAATACAACTGAATCTCATTAAAAAAAAAACTGTGTGTAACTAAGAGTACAGAAACTCCGAGCCAAATTTATCATCATTCCAATATCAGCCTGTGTACATATTGAAAAAGACAGCTTAAATAAATGGTTACCTTAAATGTTTACACATCTTACAGCAGGATGACTTACTTAACAAATTGAATATTGAAACCCTTCATGTATGACTTATTCCAGTTTGTTCAAAAATAGTTTGCAAATGATGTTTATATATTCTAAACATTTAACGCAAATGCCTAGTCCACAGCTATCAGTTATTTCAGGCTTTTCAGAATAGATATCCTTTTTCTTTCCCATGTTGATGAAGATGTTGGTCTCCTTAATAATGAGGAACATCCTTCTTTTGTAGTTTTTCATTTAAAGATCAGAGAAAACTCTGAAATTGATTTCAATGATCCAAAGAGCCAAGAGACTTAATATCATCCATGAGTTTAAATGAAAAAAAAACAAAGATTTCTTTCAGAGACTTAAATACAAGTTGCATAATTTGTCCCACAGTGTAGTTGTAGATTGTCAGTTCAGAAAGTGACCTCTAGGGGGCAACAAACAAAGCAGTTCCCAATTGTTGGGATGTAAAGCAGTTCAGGTTTACTGCAGAACATTACATGCATACAATACATATATAGAACTAGGAGATATATAAAATCGGTAGCTATTATATTCGGTAATTTATGGCAGCAAATTGCCTCTAAGGTTACGCAGTGTTTGGAAGTTGGTTTATTGTTAAAACTCTCTGCAGGATCAATAAGGATCTTATAGAACTTATAATGAAAGATTTTTTTGTAAAATAATAAAAGAATTAAGAGAAACTACCAGGTAGAGTTCAGGTGTTTCTTGTTTTGCATCACAGGGTAAATTATAAACATGTTATATAAACTATGCTAGAAGACCTTACCAGGAAGGCTTGATTGGCACTCTCACTGAGGGTGGAGTCATCTGGGCTGTCGACTGGCGTTTGGCTGGTGAACTTCGAGTCAAACTGGCTCACATCGTCTGCTGATTGCTGCAAAGTGAGAGAGTGGAAACACAGGTGCAGGCATGCAGAAACGTGAGAGGATGTGTCAACTGTCACCACAAACAGGACTTTGCCTGAAACAGGAGAAGGAACTCGGTTCCGCTCTCGACAAACGGGAACTTTCCCCGTGTTCATTCGCGCTGAAGCCGTCTCAAATGTTCCGTGCTCTGCTGAATAAAGTCATTTTGAACCCGGTGTCTGAGCAATCAGACTCTACTCACCAGCACCGGCTTAAAAGGAGGCTCCACTTTCCGAGCAAGCAAATCCTCCCAGTTGATGTGTCGGAAGAAAGGATGAGCCTATCGGGGAGCACACACAGAACAGTATTAAAAGAAGACGCGTCGTCCATTGGAGGTTGTGTTGCTCTGGCTCTGCTTTGATCCAGAACTATGAAATAAAATTTGTTGTGTGTCTTGAAACAGATGTTCATCCTTCAGCACATTCCTACCTGAACTTCTGTGGCATCTCCAGGCCCCGCCCCCAGGCGTGATGAAGCAGTTCTCTTTAGCAACTGCACAAGCAGAAGATCAGTTAGGGAAAAACAACAAATAAAGGGTTTCACACACTTCCAATTTTTAATACAATCAATAGAATTCATAAATGTGCAACCTAACAAGTTACAAATGAAATTTTTGAATGCTTCCAGTGAAAAAACCCATCTCATTTCTTCCAAGACATTTGCTGATGAAGGTTTTCCAAGTAGAGTTACAGTATTTGTCCACTTAAATGTCTCTCATGCAGTGTGCTACAACAGCCACTAGATGGCAGCAACACGTCAACAGTATGCTACCAGTAAGAAATAAAAAACAAAATATGTAGAAGGATGCAAAGCTAAATGGATAAATGGATCAAATAAGACTAATAAAGTCTAAATCAAACATCTTAAAACCTCCTTGAAAAGCAACTAACTAAATCTATGTCCAAACTGTGGTCAAAACCTGACCAAAACTGACAGAAAAGGTTATATGCTCAGTTAAAAAGCTTTAATTAGAATGTTATTTCATCTTATTTATACATTTTGCAGGGGAACAATAACGTCTCAGAGGCAACTCCAGATGGTGGAAGGAGTCTTTTTAAACTAACTAGTGATATAAAAATACAAAAATTGAATACCAGATAAGCTTCTCCATAAAAAAAAAGTAGTTTTAGATGATTTTATCAGATGTTGGATGAAAACATTTTAAAAAGTACATTTTTATAGTTTTGCTGTCTCTAAAATAGATTAAATTATTTAAATGTTGACTACTTTGGAATAAAAACCATCTGTAAATACCCGTTTGAGGAGGTCTCGGGCTTCCTGTGTGAGGTAGGGTGGCAGGTTGAGCTTGCACTTCAGGATTTTATCAATGGTCTTTTTTCGGTTCTCTCCTGTGAACGGCGGCTGCGAGACGAAGACCAAAACAAGATTTAATCCACATGTCCGAGTCCTGTTTACAGTTTAAAGCAAAGAAGAATGTGAGTACGAAACTGACCGCTCCTGTGAGCATGTCGTACATCAGAGCGCCCAGACTCCACCAGTCCACCGCTCTGTTGTGTCCACTTCTCATCAGGATCTCTGGAGCCCTGCAACAGAACAGCTTCACATTCAATCTGAATCCAATCAGACAAGAGAAGAGGATTAAAAAAAAAGTCCATTACATGTACTCGATGGTGCCGCAGAAGGTGTGTGTGACTGTCCCATCATGAATGGACTCTTTACACAAACCGAAGTCTGTCAATTTTACATGTCCTGAGAGGACAAGACAAAAGTTCAGATGTTAAAACATTAACCGCTAACTTTAGGAGGAGGTTTCTAAACAGGAAGCTGCAGTTTGGGGAACCTCGAGCTGACCTTGGCTGTTGAGCATGATGTTCTCTGGTTTTAGGTCTCTGTAGATGATGCCCTTTTGGTGCAGGTGACCCAGAGCCATGGAAATCTCAGCCAGATAAAAACTATACAAAGAAATAACATTAAAAATACATTTTATTTTAAATTTAGAGTCAAGGGTAAAATGTTTGCTAATGCAACAGTTTCTCATGTTGAAAGGCTTTTGTTAACATATCTTTAACATTCCATCCACAGCACTTTCTACATTTACATGCAGAGTCTCCACTGAAATGCAGTAAATCAGCAGGACAGCACAGACTGCTCACCAGGCGGTGTCCTCCATGAAGATGCCCTCTCTCTCCAGCTGCATGAAGAGCTCCCCTCCTGCATGCATTAACACATGGAGCTGAGGTCAAGTTGCAATTTATAGTTTGACACAATTAAGCTAAATGTGAAGTTTTTTTACTTTCATGATTTAAACTGACAATAGGTCAAACTGTCTGGAGTAAAATCAAAAGTTCTTATATTAAAAATTAAACTGCATTTTTTAAGATCTCATATTATTATAACAAGGTAACGATGTTGGTAAATCAAACTAAGAGATATATTGATACAAGAGCCGTCAGTGTTGTTATGGGGAAATATTTTGAGAGATTAACAAATCATCACATGTAATTAATTATTAGTAATTCATTTATTTTCAATCAAACCTACTATTTGTAGCTAAACGCTTAATTATAAGGTATTTTCATTTAAATTTGTGAATTTTGATACAGGAAAATATAAAAATACAATGAAAAATGGTCTCTTATACACTTTTTTATTATAACAGGTTTATAGCTAATTAAGAAGAGATTGTAGCAAAAAGAAACAATAAAACAATAAAAAACTATAGCAAAATGCAGAAAAAAATATAGTGAAAATGTTTTAAAAATTCAGAAAAAAACACAACATAATTCAGAAAAAATATAGCAAAGGAGAAAAAATTATAGTGAAAATGAGAAAAAATTTAAAGAAAAAGAAAATCTCCATGTTTGCTTGTGTTTGATGTTATTGATGCACTAACCACTCAGGTACTCCAAGATGAGGTACAGCTTCCCTCCAGTCTGAAAGGCATAGATGAGGTCGACAATGAAGGGATGCTTCACTTCCTCCAGGATGTTCCTCTCTGCCTTGGTATGGGCTGTGTCCTTCGCGTTGCGTACAATCATCGCCTGAAGAAGAGCAAACAGGAAACATCAGAGAAAATGAGCTCAAGTTACACAGTAATCCAGATGAATGTGTCTCTCTTAAAGAAAGCTCTCCAAAAATGTTTTGGGTGTCTAACGTCGTGGATGAGCCTAACCAGTTGGGTCCCTCACAGCCAAACTGGACCCTTTAGACGTCTTTTATCTAGACCAATCATAAACACATCTCCCCAGTGTATGCTTCCATCGCTCATTTTAAAATCCAATCTTAAGACTCTTGCTTTTAAAGACCTACTCTGATGAAAACGTATGATAAACGTTCTCTTTGGCCAATCAAACAGATCTGAAGAGGAAGAGTCTCTGACTGCAAAAGAGCAGTGCACTATCCCACCATCACCTTCAGCAGAAGACACTAGTTTTGAGACGAAAGCACAAAACTGTTTATTTGTGCAAGAAAACAATGAATGTCGGAGCAAAAATAAAATGTATCCGACAGCAGTTTTTAGGGATCAAATCAAAACTGGATAAATTAAGCTGATGAATCTAGTCAAGCACTTTTAGCAAATGAACAGCAAAAAAATAAACTTAAAACCCATTTTATAGCCAGACTGACTGAATGAGGCTAAGCTGATGTTTTATACTTTGCTTTTGCATTTCACAGTATTTTCATATGCATTGCACTATTTATTTACTTTTAATATCTTAAACCTTTTAGCTGTTGTTTTTAATGCTTTGAGTATCTAATGTACAGTGACTCCTTTGACTGTGGTCACGTTAAGGCACCATATAAATAAATACAGATTGGATTTTTCTTTTTAAAAAAAAAAAAGGGTGAAAAAATACCTTTTTTAAAACTTTCATTGCAAATATTTTGCCAGCTGCAGCTCCGACAACTTTACGAACTTGGAAAACCTGCAGGAGAAAGAAATAGGAAGTTAGAAGTAGTTTGGACCTGATCCTTTTGATGAGAAGAGAACACAAAAACTAATCACTGTTGGCTGATGACTAAAAACCCTTTTTCCTCTTTAAACATTTGAGATTTAATTTGAAAAACAAGTAACATGAAGACATTATTAAGATGAGCTCCAAATGCCTCAGCTCTGATGCTCCAAGTTGACTCACTGTGTGGTTATGCTTCTGTCAGAGCAGAAACACAACTGCATTTCTATAATGTTGAAGAAAAAAAAAACAAACCATGATAAGAGCTGTGACAGCGTCTTTGAACACTTCTTGTGAAATCTGAATCTCTAGTCTCTGAATTAGAGCTACCATGATCAGTCGACTAATTAATAGTTACTTTATATTATATGAAGTCAGAGTGTAGTACAGTGGAAAAGAGTTGTGTGTTCAGCACCAAAAAAATCTATCAAACCTTTATCTTTTGTGAAAAGTGTGTTTCGCGTTTCAGATGCTGACCTCATTAGAGAGAATATGAATATACTTTCCATCAAACTCATTTTGACAGGTGACCTTTGACCCTATATACCCTTTATATATAAAATTGATATTAAATTGTTACGTCATCTTGAGGGGCGGAATAAGTTTGAGGAAAAATATATTCCTTATTACTCTCTTTAATTTGATTTAATCGTGTTTTTATCCCAGAAACTAATGAAGGACAGAGGCTGCACAATTCATTAAAAGTTTAATAAATTATCATCTTCATTGTTCTTTATCTTTAGTTAGTTTAAAGCTAATGATGGTTAAGATGTGTGCCTTACATCTACTTAAACTATGACCCAACCAGTTGACAAATTGGAAAAAATAATCTGTGATTAGTCGACTAAAAAAGTAAATCGCTTGTGGCAGCCCTACTCTGAGTGCAGAATTTATTCCTTATTTTAATGTTTGTGCAACAGACTTTCTGACAAATCATAAAAATGTTGGCAAACGGTGAATCAAACAAATCAATTTCCAGAGTAAACTACCTTTTAGAGACACGAATGTAAAGAAAAAGGTGTATTAATGTTCGAGCCTTTAATGCTTGATTGTGGCTGCATTATGAATAAAGTGACTGGAATTAAATAGAGACGTACTACAAGTGGGTTTATGGTAGAAGTGAAGGAAAATAAATTACAGTAACGTTTTCTCAAACAATTAAATAGTAAACAAACCAAGTGGGTTCACTAATAAGTAAGATCTTACCCAATTCTGCGTGAAGTAAAGCTGACTAAGGGAAACTTCTACTCATAATCATTACTGGACTTGACATGCATGGTCTCCTTGACGACGAGATGCATTACTTCCATATGTTCCTGAAAGTGAAAAGCTCCTTTTCATGCACAGCTGCATGTGCAACACAGCTAAGATCCTAATCTGGAAACTATTTACCCAGAATTCCACTCAAATATTTAAGAATTGCGTAAAAAGCCTAACTGCAGACCAACTATTTCACTGGAATTTAAAAAGAAATACAGAATTAATTATGCATGATGTTTGCAATTAAAGACGGAATACCGTAATCAATACAAAATTATGTTTTATTTTTGTAATAATAAAGCAGATTCTCTCTTCTTGACGTAAAACGAGATGAGGACAGGGGGTGTGTGTCAATCATGGAGGCAAAACAACCTGATGTGAAGATGGCGTGGTCCTACCTTTCCATAACCACCCTTCCCCAGAACCCGCAGCAGCTCGAAGCACTCCGGTCTGATGCTCTCCGTTCCCTGGTTGACATTGTCCTCAGAGATTTCAATCTTCTCACAGTCGTCCATGTTGCTGCCGTGACACAAGCTTCGAACGTTGCAGGTTTGTGGTGAATCAACATCGTTTATGAAATGATTGAAACTCCCCAGACAAATACTTACAAGTCAAATCCACTGCACTGCTCCATAAAGTCATGATGCTGACCCTGAAGAAAATAAATAAAGAATAAACCATACCATTTTTACTCAATTTTTCAAAATAAAATCAAAATTGTATAAATATTTAACAGGATTATTAGTTTTTTAAAGTGCTTTTTTAATGTGACAGTTTTAATGTGGCGTTTTAAATAATATTTGGAATAAAAATAAATGTGGGATTTAAAAAAAAAATGCTCAAAATGTAAAAATAAAGTAACAAAAATACATGGATTTGCTTTCTTTTGCACAAACTAGTAGAGAAAGTGTCACGGAAGCATTAGGTAATCCAGGAACTGCCCACATTTCTGAGCAGCATCTGTTTACTGTAATTACACCTCTATGCAGCATCATAAGGTGGTGTTAGTCTGCACTCATTCAACCCTCGTGTTGCCCCTTTAAATGTTTCAGTGAAAGGGCAGCTAGCTCCCAGCCCACACTGTCATAGCTGGCCAAGACAAACTGCATTTCTCACTGCACCACATTTGCCCAACAAAGCCCGTTTTGCACAACTCCAGAAGGGTCACGTGAATTCTAAGACAAGCCAGCAACACGCGCTCGGACACTAACTGAAAACAGACAAAAACAAGGCACGCGGGTGTCCTGTCGAGTGACACGTTAGCCTCCGCGCTGCTCCGGAGCCTGCAGAGGAGTGGACAGCTCCGGCTGCGGGAGCAGGCCTGCGGTGAGTGCAGGCGGGCAGCGAAGCTAACGGCTAGCTACCGTGTTTCTGCTGTGACAGCTCCTGCACACACGTCCAACTGTGCTTTTCTTTGTTTGTTTTTCAAATACCTCCTCGTTTTCATCATCGGAGACATTCTCCTCCGGTTGGTCCAAGTCTATGTCAAACACTCCAGCCATGACACCCGGTTGCTCAGGTTGTTCTAGTCACAAACTCCGAGAACAGCGAGCGGCGCCCACCTCATGGACAAACACAGACGGCCGCCATAACCGGCTACTACAACGAGCATGCGCACTGTGGCACTCTGGAAAAGGGGCGGTGACATTTGACGGCTAGTCAGATAATGCTTACATTTATTTTACTTTCTTTAATAAATTAAACCTTTTCCACGCCATTTTAGACATTTCTGATTTTAGAAGATAAGTTTACTTAGATCTGGTTAATTATTAAATAGAAGAATATTATAGGTTACAAAATGCAGTGCTACTAAAACTGCTGGGAGCAGTGATTCGTGTGCCTGTCCCAAGTCCGGATAAATGGGCGGCCCTTTCCTTGTTCTGTCCTGTACCTCTCACTGGGTGGTCGGGTCCCCGTTGGAGGGTCCTGGCTCGTGCCGGGGGTTAGGGTGGGGGGATTCCCAGAACTCCCTAGTGGTGGTGGACTGCTTGTCTTTGGTTGGGGGGCCCGGTATACCCACTCCCCCAGTGCAGCCAGGGGCCATATTCCTAGGTGAGCTGGAGCTTGCACTCTCTTTGCTCTTGTGCCTCCCTGCTCTCTGGTGTTGGGGGTCCCTGTGGCATCCCTGCTGGCCCTGGTTCGGTTGGCTAGCTAGACTGCCCGCTGGGCAGATCCCTCTACCTACTGTGAGAGTGTCGGGGACCCCTGGCTATTTTTTTCCCCTGCAGCTACAACCTTTAGAGCAGGGGTGGCTCTGTGGAGAGAAAATAAAGGGGAACTAAACGATCCAATTTTGATTAAAAAAAAATCTGATGCCAAATTGTTTACATACGTGGACTTGAACAATGGACTTGAACTATGGAGAAGATATATCATCTGATTTATGCATGCGTAATTCTTGTTTTGTAGCTTGTTTCTGCATGTTTGTGAGTAACTTTTGATTCTGTGTGCATAATTCTTGATTTGTAACTCAAACAACACATTTTGAGCGTAACTGTTCACTTACAATTGTGTATGTGTACAAAAATTACAGAACACGAAAAAATAAACATTTTATTTTCACACGCAAAATTTTAAATTACAGCCACTTAAAGCTAATTGTATATACAAAAAGTACACTCCAATCACTTGATACACACACACAAAACCACATTTACATACAAATCTGATTTGAGACTCTTTTTCATGTCTCCTTTATTCGTGTGTAAATGATACTCTTAAAAGCTGCTAGAATGCTGGGTCATCATTTTTTCAAATCACCAGCTTTGAACTTAGATTGCGAATAATATCTGGTAAAAACTTGACATTTTCCCACTTTTTTAAGCAGACATGTCTCGATAACTTAGTGGTGATTAGCTGACTCAAGTAATTCCACATCCATTGTCTGAACACATCAAACAATCCAAGGAGAACTGGAAAACTGGCAGGGTTGAGGATCTTGAGGATCAGGGTTGGCCACCCCTGCTTTAGAGAGTCATATAGCCACAGAAAATCATCCACTCCCATCTAACCTGATGCTCTGCATTCTCCTCCTTCACATCAACATCCACCCTCATGCCCTCATATGAGAACTGGACTGAGTGATTCCAAATAGGAAGTTCCTGCTGGTTCCAAGAAGCAAAAATTCCATAGATTTGTACTGAGAAATAAACAACTATTACTCCGTCATTATATGAATCAGAATAATCATTCTTGCCTAATAACTGTTGATCACAATTTTTTTTCATGATATTTTTTCCTTCAATTATTCAAATTATATACTGACCAATCAGATGCTTCAATGAAAGCATGTGGTCCTCACATCTGAACTTTTGATTAAGAGATGAATAGAAAAAAAACTTTATTAATCCTGAAGGAAATTCAAAAGCAGCCAGCTGCATGCATTTGCAACCACACAATCACAAAAAAAAAAAATAAAAAACAACTAAAAAAATAAAGCTACAAAAGCAACTGAGTAAAATCTATTGATTAAAAATATCAAATATATATTGATTGCAAATGTAATAAATCCATAAAATATTAATTGAAATATGAAAAAACAAGCAAAAGAAATTCAATTGAGCTTTCTTTTCAGACACTGTCAGAGAGTTGTACTGTCTCAGCATGAGGCTCAAAAGACTTCCTCGGTTTCTCTGTGGAGCAGCGTTGAGACAGTAGTTTGCTGGTAAATGTGATCCTTCTCCCAGTAAAGGTCTCATGCAGGGGTGTGAGGGATTGTTCACAATGGCTCTGAACTTGAACAAAAAGTTCTTCGCTTACCCATGTTCTCCCCTGGGGCCAGTCCAAATACAGAGCTCGCCTTATGGATTAGTTTATTCAGTCAGGAGATGTTCTTTTTACTGGTGTCGCACCAGCATACTGTAGCTGAGGGTACTGAGGTACGGAGATATTGCTGGTTGTACTGCTGATGATCCAGGACACCAAGAATGGCTCCACACAGCTATCCTGGTGATCTTCTCCTGCAGCAGGTGTTGTATAGTATTAAAGCTGCAGGAGAAGTCAAAGAAAATCATCCTCACAGCACAACCTCTGTTATCCAGGTATGACAGAGTGTGGTGTAACAAACAGAGGACAAAGTGTCTCCCTGTAAGCGAACTGCAATGGATCCTGGTCATGCTGCACCTGTGGCTTCAGCTGCAGCAGCACCAACCTCTCAAACGTCTTCATTACACGTGAGGTAAGTGCTACAGGCCAGCAGTCGTTATTGTCTTTGGGGGTCTTCACCTTAGGGAGTGGGATTATCTATGATATTTTCCAAAAAGATAGAACATGTCCCAAGTGCAGACTAAAATAAAACAGATCCTGGAAAGGATCCCCAAGCTCATTTGCCCCTACTTGAAGCAGTCTTGGGAACACCTTATCTGGACCTGCTGCTTTCCTAATGCAGTTCCTTTCTCACATTATGTTCTGTTGTGTGATGGGGAGCCAAAGAGGAGAGGAAGAGCATAGACCATATGTAGAGGAGGGGTGAGGAGAGATATTGTGAAGAAGGAAGGATGAAGGAGCAGCCGCATCATCAGCTGCCAGAAGGGTGGGGGCAGAGATGGATTTGGTGCAGATCGGGCTAATATTGGAAATAGCGGGGATGACATTAAACCATTGACTGTTTGTACTGCCCATGCATTAAACCTATTAAAAAGGTATTCAGGTTATTGGCTTTTCTACTCTGGGGTATTAAAAAACACATAACATAATAATATAATAAATACAGAAAACTACAACTTTTTTTTTTTTTTTTTTTTGCTTACTTTTAACCTGTTTAAGGTTGTTTTTTTATTCTTTGAATTCTGGATTGTTTCTGAAAATGTCTTGACAAAAATATGTGTTTAACTTAAGAATGTTCTTGGCAATACATTGAAACTTCAAAATAAAGGTCTTTGCTCTTTTTCCACGGCTCTCCAAGTCCTCAAATCTATACATTACCACTGATAGTCTCTCATATAAACATAAATATATATTTTTAAAAAAGCATAAGTTTCGTTATGTTTAGAAAATATTTCAGCTACCATCAACCAAAAATCTTATTTTGAAAAATCTCAACAGGAAGCGTTTGTTCATAACACTTTGTGGCGGCAGCGCATGCGCTTTTCAAAAACTGAAAGAAACTTAATTCTCAGCTGAACATGAGTGCAGCGGTGTTCTGTTTGGACCCGTCATGTCCGTGGTGACCGTCCAGCTCGGTCAGTGTGGGAACCAAGTGGGTCAGGAGCTGTTTGACGTGCTTTGCAGCGATGCGCTGGCGGGACAGAGGAAAACCTACAGCACGGCCAGCTGTGAGAGGTTCTTCCATCAAACTGCAAAGGGAGGTAAGACATGACGCTTTCAGCTTCATAAACACTTTTTTATTTATTCATTTTTTTATATAACAGACCTGTACTGCTGTTTTTGTGCATTAGATCTGGAAGCCAGGGCGGTACTGATTGACATGGAGCCCAAAGCCATCAACTCCAGTAAAAGCAAGGCTCTGAAAGGTGGCAGGTGGAGGTATGGAGAAGCTTCCCACTTTAGCCAGAAGCAGGGATCTGGAAACAACTGGGCAAATGGGTATGGATTCATCCAGCACTAGAATTAGCCACTTTGAGATTATACAGGTAAGAGGTGATCTGTTTTTGTGTTTCTTGCCTCCATCTAGATTTTGCATCCACGGTCCTCATCACAAAGATGCAGTGGAGGAGCTGGTGAGGCGGGAGGTGGAGCGTTGTGACAGACTGGCGGGTCTCATGACCATGATGAGCGTGGCGGGTGGAACCGGCTCAGGTGTTGGCACCTACATCACTCAGTGCCTCAGAGATATCTACCCAGCATCCTTTGTCCTCAACCACCTCACATGGCCGTTTGGGACAGGGGAGGTCTGCATTATATACAGTCATGATGTGTGTGTGTGTGTTTTTTTTTTTTTTTTTAATTTGGTCAACATTTCTTTCCAATTTTTTTCCAGGTGATCCTCCAGAATTATAACTCGGTGCTGACGTTGGCTCATCTCTACCAGCTGTCTGACGCCATCATAGTGCACGAGAACGACACAGTCCAAAGAATCTGCAGTCAGCTGCTCAACATCAAACCAATCGCCTTCACTGATATCAACAGAGTCATTGCTCATCAGCTGGGTGGCGTCCTGCAGCCAGCCTTAACCCCCGACTCCAATGGAGTCTACAGCCTGAATCCTATTGGTGAGTGAGGTGCAAAATGTGGAAAAAAAACCAAAACAGAATGGCATCTGAAATCCTTAAAAAGGTATTAAAACACAACGGAAAGTCAGACATTATTTTTGAATCGTGACTCAACAGAATCAGCCAAAGAAACTGGAGAAAAATGATATCTCGTACAACTTTTGAAACAGTTTCTTTCCATGATTTAAACTGAGTCTCCTCCAGACGGCATGGAGGTGACTGCTCCATTAGGGCTCATAGAGGAACAGTCCAAGATTTTGTTTTGAGACATTCTTGGATTACTTTTTGCCTGCTTATATTTTGAGTGATTTTATTGCTGTAGTACTTATAAGACAGAGTTTCTATTAAAAAAAAAAAAGTGTTTAGCCAAAACATTTTTAAATCCACCAAAACTAATATTTCCAGAGCCTCAATTCTTCACATTTGGTATCTCTCAAAACGCCCAACAGTCCTCAGTAGATACCAAAATGAGTTTACTCAGTAGTATTCATTTATTGGGAGATATTCAGGTTTAGAAATGTCCTTTACAGAAGGCAAAATTGCATTGCTGGTAGTCAGGAAGAGATGACAAAATGTTCTGATTACACCACTGATGAAGACACTATTTGACTGAGAGAACTTTGAGATTGCTTCTCTTGAGTCCAGCTGATAATAAAAGTTTGGGCGAGAACCGGAAATGAAGCAACTTACATTTACTAAAACGTAATAATTCAAATTTTAGAGCTCAATGGCCTTGTGGTAGAGTGTCCACCCTGAGATTGTAAGGTCGTGAGTTCAAATCCCAGCCGAGTCATACCAAGGACTCGAACCCCCTGCCTCCCTGTGACGGTTAAACCACCAAATGGTTCCAGCTCACGGCTGTGTCTGCAGCTCACCGCTCCCCCAGGGGATGGATCAAATGTGGAGAACAAATTTCCCTCGCCCAGTCATTTGACAAATAATGGGACTTTAACTTTAATAAAGCCATCAGAGACATCAGCCAGTACTATTTCATGTGAATCTCTTGCAATCGGATCATCACAAATGGTTAAAAAAAAGAAACTGGAAATAATAATTTTTCTAAATTTGGTATGTTTAGGAACTGCATTTTGGTTTATAACACAACGCTGCTCTTTACAGTTTAGTATTTTTAGACTCTTGTTGCTTCTGTCAGTAAAATGCTTCGTGCTCGTTTTAATTGTTCTTTTAGGAGAGTTGGTGAGCGCTCTTTGTTGTCACCCGGAGTATAAACTGCTCAGTGTTTCCACCATCCCTCAGATGCCCAGCTCCTCCGTTCCCTACAGCTCTTTCAGCTGGACGGGTCTGCTCAAACACCTCCGACAGATGCTCATCTCCAATACCAAGATGGAGGAAGGCGAGTGGGGTTCTAAAGTGATGAGACTTTTCATCGGAATCCGATCCGTTTGTAACATTGGGGTAAAATCCTGGTCTGAACATTTTTCTCAGGCATAGATTGGCATGTGCGTCCGCCTCCAGCTTCTGGGCGGATCAGGAGTGCTGCAGGAAGCAGCTTCAACACCTCGCTGGCTAACCTGCTTGTACTGAGAGGAAAGGACGTCTACAGCGCAGAGACGGGTCAGAGACAGGTTGCACTTTATTTAACTTCTTTTAAAGAAGTGTAACTAAAAATACAAATTCCTCTCTGAAGGAAGCTTCGAAGAGACAACGATCTACACCCCTTGGCTCTCACCATCAGAAGCTTTCAGCGCCTGGAAATCCCCCATTCCCTTCAATAAGTATGAGAAGTCAGCCACGTTGGTCAGTAACAGTCAGGCTCTGCTCGGACCCTTGGATGACATCGTGAGAAAAGCCTGGAACATGTTTGCCTCCAGGTGAGTCAGCCACATAAATCTCTTGAAGGGTTTCCAAATAGTGGGATCATCATAAAAACCAAATGTTCAGATGTTTCTGAGGATCATATTTTTTTCTCTCTTTCTTTTTTTTGCAGGGCTTACATCCATCAGTACGATGCGTTCGGGATCTCGGAGGAAAGCTTTCTTGACAGCTTCACAGCTCTTGAGCAAGTCATCTCAAGCTACCGTGAACTGCAGAGCTAGCAGTGGAAAAAAATGAACCCTATAAATATGTGGACTTCACAAAAGAGATTTTTGATGTTAATAAACTTATTTTAAATCCCATATTGGATGTTAATAAATTTATTTTAAATCCAATATTGTTGCTTTTCTTCATTTGATTGTGTTTTTAACATGTTCTTTTGGCATATTTCTGATAATAGAAGACATGTATAAAGAAAATTAATCTGAAAATTGCCTTTCTGAACATGTTTTTCTTGTTTTTGCATTATTTCCAGCTCACCTGTAAACTTGCACACATCTATTTTTTATGTATATTTTAGTATTTTTCTGGTGTATATATGTCTTGACCTGTTATTTAAAGTTGTACAGCGATTCTACTTCATTTCCTTAATCTAAACTGACTGATAGCTTTACACAACCATTCCAATTCGTTGCAAAGTTCGTCATGGCAAATAAAAAACCTTGAACTCGCTGTGAATCAGGAGCAAATGAAAAAATGCTGCTTAAAAGTATTGTGTTTGTGACATAGAAAGTACGCTGGATGGACCACAAGCTTCCTGCTCCGCTCTATTCTGATGCATTCTCTTATAGACGACTGGATCCATGCACGTTTTCGTTTTCCACGTCTTTGCTGACATCTGTAAAACTATGACTGGATAGCTACGATGTTACTCAACATTTTTGTTGCACCGATAATGTTTGGTTTGGGTGTTATTGGTACAGCGTGTAAACAGACAGCTCAGGAATGAGTGATGAGACGCTGCCCAATAGCCCCGCCCACTATTCCGTTGATGATTTACTGCTGCTCTACAGAAACTGTCCTAGAAAACGAAATTGGTTTTGGCTAAAACCAGCAAAGTCATAATTGAAAAACCACTGGAAACTACTTTTTAATAGACCAAAAGATGATCGGAGTGGAACTTTTAATCGGTGTGAGTGCAAATATTTCTGTGTGATAATCAGTGTTGTGAAAGTTACTTTACAGATCACTCAGTTAAATGTTATCCTCACTATATCATCTCAGGATTGTAACAATTCTAAATTACTTTAAGTTAATTTCTTTGAAATTTTGTAAATTCAGAACAGAATCTAAAGGTATTAATGGAAGTGGTGATGGAACAAAAATGTCACTGCAGTGATATTTTATAGTTGTGATAAAGTGGAAAAACAAGACAAACGATTGGAATCTTTAGCTTTAGATGGAGAAAAATCATTGAGAACCAGATAATTGTGAGCTCTGTGCAAAAATAGGACTTAAAGTTTAATTAGATTAAAGTCGACATGACATTTTGTTTCTACATTTTTTAAATACCTCATTGTTAAGCTGCTGGGATTTCATGGTATTGTGGTGTAGCGTCCTTAGCTCACAGTAAGAAGGATGTGTTTGGAATCCCGACTGGGATCTTTCTATGTGGAGTTTGCATGTTCTCTCCGTGCATGTTCTCCAGTCATTGATCAATTGATTACCTTAAATTCTTCCCAATGTGGTGGGTGTGTGGACAATTGTCTGACTCTGTGACAGCCAGGCAACTTGTCCCAGGTGTACCCCACTCTTGCCTGACAACGGTTGGGATAGGCTTCAGCAGCCCTGTGATAGGGACTCAGGAGGTTTGGATGGATGAATGTAATAGTGTGTGAAAAAAAACAACATAACTCAACATAATTTATAAAAGCTCAATTTTATTGTCTTTAAGTTGAATGGGTGATTTAGTGCCAATTGTGATCTAATGTTTGTTTAAGAGGAGCAGGTTTGGAGGTCAGGGACGCGTGTTGTCATCAAACCAACCAGTAGTGAGTGGTGTAACTGTTACAGGTCGTTGTGAGGAGTTTACTGAACAAGTGTTTGACTTTTCCTCCTAATAAATATGCTGAGAGGCACTTTTCCTGCATTGCCTTTATCCACTCCACTTAGTTACAGAATAAGTACTCCAGATAGATCATCATATCACATTTTCCAGTAGCTCTTCCAAATTCTGATCCACCTTTGCAAATAGAGGTAAAAAAAAATATGAGTGGATGATTGGGATGTGGTTCAATATGGTGTGCAAGAAGGTTTTTTTTTTTTTTTTGTTTCTTTTGATTTAGTTTTAACTTATAAAAGCGTCAATAAAGCATTATTGTGAGAAATTGAATTAGGATTCAACAAACAATCTTCAGATTCAAAAGAGTCCAATCCCCAGCCCAAAAACAGAGCCTGGCCCCAAACACAGGCACCAGATTAAAAAAAAAAAAAAAAAGGTTCTGTTAAATATACAAGACTCGCTCTGGCCGAAAAATTGGTTCTGGAAAAGACATGTTCTGACCCACAAAGACGGGCACCTCAGTGCAACCTTCTCAGCAAAGATGGTTATAAAAGCATTAGGCTCTGCAGAGAAGTGCTTTAAAAGTCACTCACCTTTTTAATTGGAAGCAAGAAAATTCCTCTTCCCTGATAATCTGGAATTTTCCAACATTTCTGCCCTCCCCCTGTGTATTTTTGGGCGTTCCCCTGAGTTAATTCCCACAACCTAGTTACATCCGAATAAAAGATGATTTTCCCAAGTGATCCTATGTGACTGTCTTGTTTGGTTGCTTGATCGACAGCCTGACCTTGTGTTTCTTTCAAGTTAACATGAATGAATTTAGATAATGCTAAATTCTTTTAACGTTAAAAATGGCTCAAATGTTTTAAGTCAACATTTATGAACAGAAATAAGGCCTGAGTGGATAAAAACCTCGAAGGCAAACACAGAATTTAAGTAACTTCACTGAAAAATTAAAATGTGACCACACGGGGGCACAATCAAGCGCTTTCACCTGCCTGTCCCAAGTCTGGTAAATTTAGAGGGTTGTTTCAGGACGGGCCTGTGACATAAAACTAAAGCCAAATCGCATTTGTGAATCACAAAGAGGTGGTCTATTTTGGCAACACTTAAAGGGAGCAACCAGAAGTAAAAGAAAATACCTCAAATCTGTATTTATTGTTTATAATGTTTTAAGATATAACTTAAAAACTTCAATGTTTTTCTAATAGTCAGGTGATTTTAAGTTATATTTGTGACAAGAATTAACCAGGTCCCATTTAAAATAAAGTGGTGAGGCCTTAGACGGGAAAAATAAATTGTACATTATAAAATCTAACAATTCAGCTTTAGTTATTTTCAAAGTGTAAATACAAAAGCAGTTTAAACATGGAAAAAAAGGGGAAACATCAGGTAGTTTGACTTTGAAAACTTTATTAAGTGACTTTACACAGGCTGACATCCACACGTGGAGCAGGTAAAGTGCAAGCATGAGTTGAGGAGCTTCACAACGCTGGAGGCCCACGACGTCAGTCAGCTTACAGACCGTTGTTGCAAATTCAACCTCCAACACCAGTCTGATAAGCTAGCCGACAAAGTGGTGAAGTGACGTTAGAGATGATGAAGAGCGATCTTCTGAACGCTGCAGCGACATGAGGGAAGATTTGGACCAAGAGCACAAATTCAGCTAACTTCCAAGACAAAGAACAATTTTTTTTTACTTACCTTGATGGTGATTTATAAAAGCTAAACATTAAACTAAAAAAAAAAAAAAGATTACAGAGAAGCATCTATTTTTTCTCAGAATAAATATTTACATTTGAAACATATTGAAAATAAAAGACTTAGAAACAAGTGCTATGATTCCCATCCTTTATACATGATCCAGTTAGAACCCAAATGTACATAATAAAATGAAACCTTTTGCTGCAGGTACAATATCATTTTACAATGATGCATTTCTGATTTGGTTCAACATCAACTGCTGAGCATAATGTCAAAAAGTATTTACATTATGTGCAAACTGTTAATACCCTCACACATTTTTGTTTTTAAAGATCACACCGCTTTCACTCCATTTTTTTTAAGATTTAAAAACTGATTTGATCTCACTTTGTAACAAGACAAAAACGGGACAATTAAACCCTGAAATAAACACAATACTTAACATGTATCTTGGCAGAACTGTACAGGCGAACCCAACTCGTGTCCATATATACATGTTAAAAAAATTAAATAGAAATCGAGTCAAACTATGTTTGAGGGAAGCCCGGCGTTCCCCGCTTGCATAAGGCTGAGCATCTGATGGCTGCTGGCCGAGACTCAGCAGTTCCCATCGAGCCGCTGCTTTACATCTGAGGTCAATCGATGGGTCAATTTAAGGATAAGTAACATGTTAGGATCAGCAGCAGAGCCGACTCCAAGTAAGACAAGAGGAAGATCTACAAAACCCCAAGCGGGAAACGATGAGGAGGAGGAGGAGGTTACATACATCTCGGACAGTGCGCACACTCACAGGCAAACTTCTCCTTTTGGAGGAGTTCTAAAAATGGATGAGGTTTGTTGGAGCAGCAGCAGAGACGCAGTCATTTGGATGCATGTACCACTCTGTCCCGACATCACTTGGTCTTCTCTTCTGAGTGCCGCTGCAGCTGCAGCCGCTTGGCGTAACTCTGAGCCATGGAGTTCACGATGGAGATGATGAAGTAGCAGACCATGACCAGCACCACCTTCTCAAACACCCACGCCAGCCAGTTCTCATCCTAGGAATTAAAGGGAGATAGCCCTCATAAAAATCAACAAGCAGGATCTCCAACTCTGATAAAATAATGTGAACTGATGGTTTTATAAAAGCCTGCATTCTGGAGTAATAAACATGTTCATCTGCTTATAATGTAGAAATTTTGATTCAAGAATTAAAGTATCAGAATCCTCAGTCAGCTTTTAACTTAGATGTAAAAACTATAAAACCTTAAATAAATTTACAAACTAGGCATATTTTTGTGACTTATTTGACATACAAAATGAATAAAAAGTCACAATTCAGACAAAGAAAAAGTTCCTATTTGAATGCAAAGCCCTGGCAGGAGTGAAACAAAGGTCTTACTGATGGAGCTCTCCCCCCAGCATGGTGCAGCTTGTTCCTCTGGGCTTCCAGGTACTGGCTGAAAGGCTTCTGGAGTGATGGTCCAACTTTAGGCACAGACCTGCCGAAGCATCAGAGAAAAAGAAGTCCCTTACCTTTTCAGCAAACATTTGGAGCCTTGAAAACTCCTGAATAAAGTCTCCCGTTTCTCTAAAACTCAACAAACTCCCCCATCGATCCAGCCGGTCCTACATGTAGGCCCATTCTTGCAGCTGCCACCACCTCTAATTGTTACTGTGAGCTGGAGTAGGCAGGAGAGGGCAATGAAAGCAGAAACTCAGTCCTCCTTTTATTATCCCAAACTGTCAGCCCCTTCAACCAGGAAGTGAGTCGACATGATGTCATCAAGTTTGCTCTCATGATGGAAGGACGACCAATCGGGGTGTGTTCATGTCCCTATTAGGAAGTGTGGATGTGCTCACCAGGGGGGGTGCTCGGCACAACCAATACAGTGTTTACAGCTCATGTCACATTAGCTCCTTTACTTTTACCTTTCTCTACCATACGTAAAGAGTGTGTGTGTGTGTGTGTGTGTGTGTGGGGGGGGGGTCTTTAATTAGAATGAAAACAATTCTGTCCTGTCAGGACAGAAACATCTCCTTTAGGTTTGACCAGACTAAACAAAACCAGGAGACAAAAATACCAAACTGGAGACCGGGTAAGCTTTAATGGTGAATAAATCCAGCTTTGAGTGATTCATTAAACCTGCTTTGTATGCAAGAGCTCATGAACAAAGACACGCAGGAACACTGAAGACAGGATGAGCAACATGGCGACTCATCAAAGATCATCTGATTCTGGGGAAAAACCTTCATCAGCAAAAAAAAAAAATCCTTTCTTTCCATTTCTTCTAGGAAAGGTTAAGTAATCATATTATTAATAAAACTGAATAAACTTTTTTCTACCCATTTGAGGACTTGCCATTACATCTTTACCAAATAGAAGCTAAAGGTTTTTCAAATTTCAGGGACTTCCCAGAGACATTCATTCATCGGTCATCCTATCGTCTAATTTGACTATGAGTGTGTTTCTTTGTCCTGTTGGGACAAATCTCTGAACTTTAGAGTCAGATCGACACAAGTGAATGAAAAAGGCCTAAGAAATACCTTTTGAGTAGGGGGGTGGGGGGTTCAGCATAGATGTGGGCTCACAGAGAAGGCGCTTTTTCATACACAGTGAAAATGCACTCGAGGACACTTAGAAACCACAAGAGAAAAGACCACCGCACACACTTACCCGATGAGTGACACCATTTGCTCCACGATGTGTTTGCTGAACGTAATGATGACAAACAGTTTCTGTTGGAAAATACGGAGATCAGTCAGATTAACAACTAGGGCTGCACAATATGAGGAAAACCTGTGATATTAGTGATCATTATTCACAATACATGAACAAATAACTAATAAATCATTTCCGTTGCAACATTTATTTGTGTAAAAGTTAATAAAACTTAAAGGCTAACACAAAAGGATAGTTGGAGGCTGACTCCACTCTCAGCCCTGATTTGAAAATTCCAAAAAAAAAAAAGGGGGCGGGCTGAGCGGGGGAAGTGTGGTTTGGATCTGTGATTGACAGTGAGGTTAGCTTTAGGTAACTAGTCACTCTCATAACAGTTTCACCACAAAACTGTCTGTGGAGGTTGAGGATTTTTCTTCTCCATGTTCTCCTTAGGCAGGCTCTCTTGGTCCAGACTGAATGGGACTCGTGTCTCAGTGGTAAAATGACGCTAGCATCATAGCTAATAAAGGCTAACTTATAAGAAAACAATCCAGATTAAAAATGTTCAATGAAAATCCATCACCAGGATGGAGTTTGCTGGATTTAATTCCAATTGTCCTCAACCACTGTTGCCTAAAGTCCACTGTTCTGCAAGCCAGTAATTTTTGATGACCGAAGGCAATACAGCTACGAGCCATGCTAAAGCGAACACGAAAACAACCATTATAGAATCAACGATGGGCGGGACTTTTATACTGGATCTGCAGAGCACGATGACACGAAACTTCTGAAATGAGTGGGACTTACACCAGTGGACCAATCACAACTGTAATACCCTGTATCAACCGGTAGGGGGCAGCACACAGACGATTTTAGACTATAATTTTTGGGAAATACATAAGTTGATTTTAAATTGTCAAAAATGTGGCAATGACCAACAGACAACAATTATAGAGGCCAATTGCCAATAAAAGTTTATTAAGTGTTTGGTTACCCTTTAAGTTGTACTCCAAAACGTGACGTCAACATAGGAAGGCGGAGTTTTACATAAAAGGGTTCCACTGGGTTGGTCGACGACATAAAGAGCTCCATCCAACTGGTTAAATGTGTAAAGGGCTCAATATTATTTCTTAAATATATTCTGATGAAAATTATACTCTTCATGTTCTCATGGGATTTTTCTGATGATGGAGGACATATATAAAGAAAATTAAGCTTAAAATTGCATTATTGAGGTTTTAGTTATTCAAAATGGTTGGGAATCAGGAGCAGCAACCCGTAGACAAATAGATCCCTGTAACTGTACAGCTGGATAGCTCCAATATATTTTGTTTCACCTTTAATGTTAGATTGGGAGTGTGAGTGGCTATAAGATAGTGGGAGAGAGTTGACAGATGGATGACGGGAAGTGGGGCCGGACATGGTCTCCGCTAACAGCCCCACCCACAACACATAGGTGAATTTCTAACAAACTACTGCCGCTCTGCAGAAACCATCCTGGAAAGCAACACAATTTTTATGATTTAGCTTAATTAAAAGACTTTTACGATGGATCAAAAGAGGATTGCAGTGGAACTTTAAAGCAGCAATGAGATCGTTTTTGCATGCGTGTAAGCATTTTAAGTGACCATTTATAGCAGTTTGCAATACACATTTCACACAGGCTGATAAATGTTCAATTTATTGTGTAGTTCTTATTAACAAGCCCCAAAAAAGAAGCAATGCTTCCCTTTTAATTTATTTTATTGTAGCATCACAGCTCTGCAGAGGAACTTGACTTAACATCTCAAAGCTGCAAGAGTCTCAGACCACATCTGACACCCTTTCCACAAACACAACGATGCAGCGCCAATAAAAACTCAAATCCGCGCTGAATTCGGTGTGGTTTTCAGCGGCTCAGAGACTGACCTGTGGCGGCATGAACCTGCTTGAAACCAGCGGTCTTTAAAAGCAGCGTGACACATGCCCCCTGGGCGAGATCAGACAGGATACATCATGTGATGTACAAGAAGTTCAGCACAACAGAGAAGGCTGGCGGGGGCCACGCTACCCCCTGCAGTTTTTTTACGGTCTAACATTTCCTCTCAGGTCTACCTTTTGAAGTGCACTTGGCATCACTCCCTGCCTCCTGCAGCCTCTATACTTTTTGTCAGCGCGGTCTCAGAGTGAGATCACAGACTGGTACCGCCAAGAGATGGACAGATTTGTTTAGCTAAACTATGCAGCGACTCACTTGTAGAGACAGTCTAACTGTCTAGGCTCATATTAGTCACTGGTGTGGGGTCTCAACAATATCCTTAATTAACTTTTCTTTTTTGAAGTCTGTTTTGTTTAATCCCAACCGTCTTTCCTCCATCTGGAGCCCGTTTACGTGGAATGGATGGATTCCAGAGACAAATCAAGAAACAGAAACGACCCACCATAAGAAAGAGTTAACCAGAAACGCCTCATTATGAGTTTCATAGTAACCAAATCATGAGTTTAACTAAAGGTTTGATCTTTCCCACACGGTTTGAGGTTAAGGAGAAAGTGGATCAGTCAGCAGAACGCACGCCTTCTCTCAAGAGAGTGTTCACAGATCGTAGCAAGGGTTTAAGCAATAACCATAAAGGTTATAGTATTGCCACTGTAGTCTAGATTAAAAACTGACACTTTACTGACCTGTATATGCATCTTGATGATAGCCTTCCCTATCAGGGTTGCTCCAAAGAAGGTCCAGAAAGGAACCAGAAAATGACCACAAGTTATTCCAGCCAAGTCAAAGAGGGGATTTGGAATCTAAAAGAAAAAATACAGTTTGATTTAGCCTTTATAAGAACAATACATTTTTAATGAAACTTCCGGAGCAAATACAGCAGATTTCTTGCATTAAAAGAGAAACTACTCACTGAAGCACAGGCCAAGATCCCAAAGAACCCGACTTTCTGCACCATGTGCTGAACTCCCAGTTTGGCTCGTGTGACAAAATCCTACACAAAAAAAAAAAGATTTTCAGATGATGTGATATCCAGAACTTTACATTACAGTGTTCCTTCCTTTATCACAGGAGTCCTGTCCTAAAAATAACCTGCAAAAGGTGAAATCTGTGAAGAATGAATGAACCCCTCACTGCACACATTATTCACTTTTCTTAGACAGAAAGGAACATTTTCAAACGTTTCTTCCAGTATTACAGAAGAAAAATTAAGATCTGGTTGGGATCAAAGATTTATACTGATTTGAGACACGCCACAGAGGAGATTGATTGACAAGGTCAAAGGACAGACAACCCAAAAAATGGCAAAGACTGCAAAAAAACTCCAATATAGTAAGGGAGCACAGTACTCATTCTACTTTACTGCATACTTTACAATTATTTGCAGCAAAGTTATTTCTTAATGTTTCTTTGGAAACACGATAAACACTTTCTTTGAAAATAAAATAATGCTTTTTGTAATGTTTTTGGTAGAATCTGTATGTAAACAGAGGCAACAATTCTTGGTTATGTCTCTATGGCTCTATGAGTGTGTGTAAAGGGGAGGGGGGTGTCTTTGCATCTAGATTTGGATGATCACAGCTGACACAGAAAGAAGATAAAGATGGAATCAAGAACGAGCCACTGATTTGTCTTTATAGAAAAATCTCAGGTTTTGTCCCAGTTCCCTCACTATTGTGCACTATTTATGGTGTTTGCCATTTCATTGGAGAGTTTGAATCTACAATTCTAAAATCTCTGGAAGTTTCCCAGAAGTCTCACTCAATTAGTGAATTTTTTTTTTTTTTTAAATACATTTTTTAAGATAAACTATTCAATTTTTTATCATTAGAAAACAGTGGGTTCATAAATAGTCTGTAAAATGCTTTTTTCTTCTTCAGCAAATTGGTGATTTCATATTTGAATGAGTTTGATTTAATCATCAAATTTGGCAGTTTTTTTTTCTATTTATTTAATTTTTTGGTCACTGTTAGTTACTGCAACCCAAAATGAGCAAACAAAAAAGAAATTGCCCATTTATTTTAAAAGCCCAGAAGAGAATAATTCTTGGGTTTTCCAGCCTTTGTAAGTTTTCATGATATCATCTGCTTCTTGCCAGAAAGGTTTTATATTTTTTTTTTTGTAGCTTTAAAATCAATCCTGTTGTTTGTGATCTTCACATTAGTTTTGAGTAGAAAAAAATGCACAAACAAAGAAGAATCTTGATCTTCAAAAGTCTCTGGTGATTCACAATCTGTATTGAATTCAACCCCTGCAGCTGGGAAGCAGTGAATTGAGATCAAGTGTTAGACGATACCAACGGTTGCATTTATTTCTGTTCTGCTGACTGGGCTTCTGATCTCAGCGGTCTCCAGTCACATGAACTTTGTTCCGGACACAGCTGTCTGTCACTCAAATTAGAGACCGGTGAGAAGAAAGATGGAGGGCGGATGGAGGGAGGCAAACGGAGCGAAGCCTGAAGGATGATTAAAGAGGGAGCTGTGCTCAGGGTGACTCACCCCCAAGCAGGCACATTTACTGGAAGTGAAACAAGGGAGGGTCTTCACTGAAGTCACATGACATCTTAAGACCAATCACAATCTTTTGGGTCTATAGTCAACAGTTTAAATCAAAATAAGACTATGTTAATTAGATTTTAAAACATTAATAAAGTAATTTACAACTGCTGATTATTTTTACTCACTTTTACTATTTGTATTAAAAGTGCACATTATTTTAAATGATTTATAGTAAAGGAAAATAAATTTTAAACCTAAAATTATAAAATTGCAGCTTTTTGGTCAGGTGAAGAGCAAATCTGTTGGGGGCGGGGCTTCTTCAAGAGAGAACAAAAAACTATTTTTGAATAATAACCAAACATAAAACCAAAGCAATCTTGGCTTTTTTAGCATGACTTGAGTGTTTACAATTCTGACCTGAGCATCCTTGGCCTGTTCGAGCATCTCCTCAAACTCTTCATAGTCCTCATCTTCTGGATCAGCTCCGGACTGACGAGCTGCTCTGGCCATGAAATACGGGGGCAGCTCTCCAATGGCAGTGCCAGCACCCTATATAGAACATTAAACTCTTACATCTTCATATTTGTATCTGAATCTCCCTTCAATAATAAGACTTCTGATACATGCACAATTATGCACCAGTAACTTCAACTGTAATCCCTGAGTATACATGACATATACCTCTGTTGTTTATTTAGACCAAAGTTCAATGCTTTTTTTCGGTTACTCACCCACATGCAGGCCTCGAGGCGGACCTTTGACATGATTGCGAGGAGGGAGATATTGTTCTCCAAACTGCCATCTTCTGGGCAGACGATCTCGTCGGGGTAAGGAGGCTCTGGAAAGTCTATGGAGCCACACTCATAGGCTGCCAGCGTCACAGATGCTATGTGGGGACCCTGAAGACGAGAGGTTAATGTGTATTAAAAAATTAAAGCACTGAAGCATGAGCAGACATGTCCTAACAGAACAGCCTGTAAGCTATAAAGACGATAAAAAACAAACTTTTTTTTGACATTTACACCAAATTTAACCTGAAATTTTCTTTTTAAGTTAATTTGACTTTTTATTTTTGTAATTTTGGGTAGCAGCAATTAAGAACAGCCAAAACATAAAAAAATAAAATAAAATAAAACACAGTCTAATTTAATTAAAAAAAAAATAAAATAAAAAGCAGGCAGTGATTGTTGTCAGTATTTAGACTAATTTTCACAAATTCTAATTTTCACAAAAACTTTCAAAAAATTTGGTAATTACTAATAGGTTAGCAACTTATTTTATTGTTTACATGCGGATTAAATGAATGGATTACTTTTTCTTTACTCTCCTATAAAGTGTTTTTGTATTGGATGCCTAAACTCCAAAGTTAAACATAAACCAACACGAAGCTGAATCCTGCAGTCTGACAGCTCATTCATCATTTATTACTGGAAAGACATCTGCTGAGTCACCTGGCAAAAAACAAAAACAAAAGGTTGGTTGGTCCACCTGTATCAACACAGTGGATCTGCTTGGTTTCTTCAATGATGCCAGCAAGTGAACGGCCAGAGCTCATTGTGGATATGAAACACTAAGTTTAAGTAACTCTGCTCATCCAGAAATGAACAGAGGTGGCTTCTGTTGTCTATACAACACACCTCTTCTAACTGAGAAAAATGGAGCACAACACAAAAGCAGCTTCCTAAAACAAACCACTGTTAACAAAACAAAGATTCAGTTGAAAGTCAACTGAGCTCATAATTCCTGAGCACATTTGCTCTCCCAAGCAGACAAAAGATGCTTGCAGTCAAGCAGACAATATAGACACAGGCGACATACTTAGATTAATTTATTCTGCAAGAAATCTTCAATGTGAATTCCTAATAAGATTATAAAACAAGAAAAATATCTTTTTTTTCAGCTGCGACAGTGGATGAAAGATCTCCCATTTCCTTTGATTTATATAAAGTGTTTGAATGACTGACTGTATATGAGATGGAAGTACACGATGGTTCCAAGAAACTATTGAGAAATACATAGCTATTACTCAGACTCAACATTTTTGTCAGAATCTTGCTCTGCTACATTTTGTAACATGTTCTTGCTAAACCTAAAATTTTTTAGATTTTTTCTTTAGTGCAAGTGAAACAATCAGATGCCTCAACAAGAGCGTGTGGTGCCCGCTGGTCAAAAGATTAAAATGCTTAATTGACACATTCACACTCATTCAGCCCAGTTCTCATACGGTCTATAGTTAAAGTCCAAATGTGTGCTCAAAGTCACCATCTAAAATCCAGCCTTTACTTCAACAGAAATTCTGAGGCGAGTTTGTTTTTTAAGCGGTCTGCCTTTGTCCCATCAATGCTGTTAATGTATGTATAAGTACAAAGACAACAGAAGAACAGCAGGAAGAAGTGGATCGATTGAGTAAAGATTGGTATTAAAGTACAGAACCACTACTAGAGACCACTACAAATCAATTTAGGGAATAGGGTTACCATTCTAATATTGTAAGATAAACATTTATTATTAATGCAAAGTATCCTGGTCTCCAAGGAAAGAGTTAGAAGGTCACAGAAGGTTAGTCGCAACCAAGCAGTTGCAACTATTCTTTCTAGGTTGCATACATTTTTACAAAACTTTTACATTTATGGATATAGATGCAAGTATAAACAAATATTTAAAATAAAGTAATATCAATCAATCTTCACAAAAATGTACCCACCACACACAACCTAATATAATGGCATTGCTACTCATTATCAATAAATGTTTATTTTTATTTTCATTTTATACAAGTACGTTTTTAGTGATGATTTCAAAATAACTTTGATCTTTGACTGGAAAATAGCTTTTGATAATAGATTCCCGTATGACATGCCTCTGTACAGAACAGTCTTTGTGATGCTATTAGTGGAGAAGGAGGTGTCTTTATTTCTGAACACCTGGTAGTTTAACAAACCTTTGCTGCATCATTAGCAAATGTTCAGACCATGAACGTTTGACCACAGATTTATAATGTTATTATTAGTCCACATCCTGAACGTGAATGATTCAACACCTGAAGGTGATTTACCAGCAAAGAGGCTTCCTCCTGTCCTGGCATGTTTCAGCATCTCAGGGAAAGACATGTTAATGTTTTCTCATCATTCTGAAGCCAAACTGCATTTAGAGGAGAGGTTAACCACAAGAAAAAAAAAACTGACTACGTAGCAAAACTGTATGGAGACTTTAAACAAAACAATAATTGATCTGTTTGAAGGAAAAGATAAAAACCCAATTTCTGAAAGTTAAAATATATCTCCATTACAATCCTGAGAGCAGGATAAGAGCAGTGATGAATGATGAGATCACACTGCTGAGTTCATCCATTTTCCTTCAGCACAATGATCTAATCCTCTCAGTGGGGCTTATGAAGTGAGTTCATTACATTCCAACTTTCTGGTACCACCTCCACCACCAAGAGCCACCAGAATAACTTCTAAAACCTTGCTGTTACTGGGATCAGAAGAAACTAATCCCATAAGAAGGTCTGAAGGAACAATGAGGAACAGCCCCACCATTCAAAGGTGGAGAAAACACAACCTGAGAAAGTTCATAGTCAGATGAGTGATTTCTGTTAACTGAAGCCCTAAATTTCCACACAATATGTAAGATATTAGAACTTGATCCACAACTGCATAGCTTCCACATAAACTACTTTTCCATTATCGAGGTAAGGATATAAAGAATGAAAAAAGTGGTCTGATCAAAATCTTTTTCCTTTGTCAGTAGGAGCGTGTCAAATTATCGATATTGCGATATATCTCGATATTTAGTCAAGCGATCGATTCTCAATGGGTTCTCACCAAGTATCGATCTTTTCTTATTGTTTGAAGAGGCATTGCATCGTGAGGTACCCAGTGATTCCCAGCACTATTTGTCAGCATGGAGAACATCTACTGGAGAAGAGCAGCTCCTATATTTTGACAGATGCCTACTCCATAGATCTGTGGGGGGAGTATAATGACTTGGGACAGATTCATTTGGTTGGGTTTACCACCAACAAAGCTCTGTGGCAAACAAAAATAGAACACTTAAAAATGTCAAACTATGACATACTAAAACCTGCAAGTCCAAACTCAGCAGACACAGTCGTGGGTGTACTGGAGAAGACTAGGCTTCTACCCAAACCCAAAGTCATGAGGTAAAAGTTACATCTTTACTGAAAATTAAAAAATATAAAAACAAAACACACACATACCACACCTTAAGTAAAGCTAAAGGAGATTTTGGCAAGGTAGAATTTGCAAAATACAGCTTTAAAAAAAAAAAATTATATATACATATATATTTTACAGATAAACTAAAAAAAAAAAAACCCTGAGATTATCCAGTTATCCAACTAACCAACTAAAAATATAAACTACTTATTGCCGTTTATCATTATTAATGGATTACCTTAAATCTTAAAGTAAATTTATATTCACACACACAGATACACACAAATGAAAATAATAAAAGGGGTGCAAAACAAAGAGAATTTTGATAAAAACTAAAATATTTAAAACCATAAAAAAGCCATCTGTAGCAAGTCAGTCTTTGACTGGATTAGATCCTTCTTTGCAATTAATTTATATTTAATATTGCACATAATTATATTACATTTTAGAGGTGGGAATGTTGGAATGGTGTCTGTTGAGATTATTGGTCATCAAGTCCTTAATTTGCACAAATCACTCTGGAACTGACTGTATAACTCATGATTTAACCTTTTTATTATTGTTATACTGTTCATTTCATTAGTGTTTTATTTCTACATCATGACTGTATGTTTTTTTTTCTGTGATTGTGCCTCTCGGCCAAGGACTCCTTAAAAAGAGATCTTAAATCAATGGGACTTCCTGTAAAATAAAGGGTAATTTAAAAATATTACAGGATTCTGTGGACTCTAAAGACATAGTTCTGCTGTTCATTTGAAAATCTGCTTCAGTTTTAGAAGCTGCTCAGATGAATCTTCGAGACTTTAGAACACAACTGTCAGACTGCCTCGAGGGCCGGTGTCCAATATCTTTTCCAATTAACCTGCCACTGTAGCTCCTTATTGGAAAAGCACACCTGATCCGCGTAATCAACAGCAAATAAGGCATGGTTTCTGGAAAATTAACAGTAGGATTGGCGCTCGAGGCCAAAAGTCTGATACCTGCTTCTTCTAATTTGATCTAGAAATTTAGAGTCCAGTTCAGTTCCTGTGTTGGGTTTATCATTTCGAAACAGTTACGGGTTTGCGGGTTCTGGTTCACGAGTGAGCAGACGCGTCTTCGATTATAAGATAAAATATTTGATCATAAGTTCTGAACGGGATGTTGATGTGTGCAAAGAAAATGGTAAGGTCGAGCCGGGGTGGGAATATATAAGTTCGTTTCCTTCCACTTCCTTTCAAGGATTCTACTTTTTGATGTATAGTTATCCATTGTCTAACATGTTTCTGGATGGTATTGATTATGTAATATATGTCTATTTTAAAATGTATTACCTGATTGCTTGAAATAAACTGTTTCATTCATTCATTCCTTCATTCATTTCCATTTGACACTTTCAAAGCAATCCAAAAAGATAGTTTTGTTTTTAATGAAGTCTTATAACTTGCTTCCATCTTTGAGATTTTTTTTTTTTTTAAATCAAGCAAGCATGTCCAGACTAGAAAAATGTGTCAAAAACTGGTTCAGGGGATGAGATTATTAATGTGTAGAAAATAAATTCATTTAAAGAACAGCAGATTACAACAAAACAGAATATAGAAAGTCTGAAACTCATGTGTTGGAAATTTTAGATAAAAAGCAGAAGCTGTGTTGGTAAGAACAAGTCTGAGTGCAAAAGAGGGAGATCTATTTTAGGGAGATTGTTACCATAATTTTTTTATAATCCATCTGATTTTGGGTAGGTTAGTTATATTACTTTAAAACGATTCTCTCCCATTATAATCTGGGATTTAATAATAAGAACTGGTAGTTTTAAGTTTGACACATTTGTTCATTTCTCAGATGGAAGAAATGAACTAAATGCCAGAGACAATGTGTATATAAATGCATAATTACAAGTTGAAAATTCTCCTACTTAATACATATAAATGAGGAGAGCACTAGAGTTGAAAAATTTAACAATCAAACTAATATATATCATAATATTAAGAAAATACAACCTATGGAGTACATCAATTCTGAAAAAACGGAAACCTAAACTCATCTCTTCTCCCATTATTTCATTATAATGGAAATCGCTGACTCAACTAATCCACGTGTCCCTAAATTCTCCAAACCGAGGCCACATCACCACCCAAAACCTGATGACAGTGGAGAAATTCTTCATCTCTCATTGTGCCTAATTATCTGTCTCTCTCTTTTTTTTAAAACCACAACCAGAACACATGACACATTTTAGTGACTCAAACATGAAGTTCCTTTGTGACACATGTCAGGGTAAAAATTGCACTTTACTTTTGGTAAGCCTCAACAGATGGGTGAAAAATCTCAAAAGCAGGAAGGAACCACAAGGACCTCAGAAAATGGAATATAACACCACCCACTGGCAAGTTCAAGCACAGATTCAGGAAGGGGGGGTTCAGGAAAAAAGAGGGTCACTGTGCTCGAGAGCAGCCTCATGTCCTTACAGACTTCAAGGTATCTTCACAAGATAAGAGTTTGTAGTTTCATGCACTAACAGAAACCTGAAAATGGTTAATATGGGGGTTGATACAAAGAGGTAAGTGAAATTAAACTTGGATCTGTATTTACCTCAAAAGACTGAGGCGGTAGAACTCTAAACATCAGTTGAAAATGCTAAAAATGAAAGTGAAAACGCTCCGACTGAAAGGTGTCTTCTTACCAGATAGAGAAGAAACGTGTGCAAACCAGTTCCTAGACCCACTGAGGAAAGGATTCCAAGGCCTACCCAGTAGGCACACCAGAGGAACTTCTTCTCCAAGTACTGAACATACTGAAAGAGGAATTGAAAGTATAAACACATCAGACAAGAAAATAATTACTCTAGTAAAAATGTGAAGCTTTTGAGAAAAGGATCCCCAATGAAAAAGTGGAATATTTATTTTAAGGATAATAGACAAAATTATTTTAGGTAAATTTCAAATTTGAAATGCCTTCTTTCATCTGGTGATGAGTAATTTGTGTCATTAATGTTCTTTTCTACCTTTATTTGTGGGAGTAACCTTGTTATATATATATTTTTTTTTTTTTTTTTCTCTGAAATAAAATCTAAAACAGGGCAGTTGTTTCCTGGTCCTCAAGATCTTTGGCTGTATCCAAATTCCTTCACAACTCCATAAGCCCTAAAAGAATACATTAATGTGAGACTATCTAGTGGCCCTGGATTTTAACCCCAACTACCTTTTCATTTTTTAAACACTAAATGTAACGTCACTCATTTGAAGAAGAAAGAAAACTAATAAGTGTGAAAATTTTACAAAGACTACTAATGAATCCCCTTTCTGATGATGAAAACTAAAAAACACAATGCATTGTGGTCTATATTCACTATTCTACTAATCATTGATACAGATTAGTTCACTTCTGGGAAATTTCTAGGGCATTGGATTTAGGAATTATAGATTTGATATGGAAAATTTGTATGAAAAGTTTTTCATCGCCATGTTGGTTAATTTTAAAATGGGAAATGCTAAGCCTAAAATTCACTTCACACAACTTTAAAAAGTGGGAATAGTAGTAAATGGCTTGATATATATTTTTTATTTTAATGTAGGTTTATTAAAGTCCACAAGAGCATGAGGGTGACTTAACTGTTACAAAGGCGTTTCTGTAAACTGAACTTTCAACCAGCCGACAGTCAGATCAAGGGTTACATGACAACGATGCAGGGCTATCTTAGCATGAAGGTTCTTCATCACAGATTTTAAGCGATAAAATCGGGCTTATCATTAACCTTTAATCCGTTGTAGCTGTAAACAGGGTCTAACAGGGTCTAACCATTACACATAAGAGACAAATAAGTAAAGCCTTACATGTTGGTGTGTTCCCTCGGTGGAATACGCAATATAGAAGACAGAACATAACACCAGAAGTAAGAACACTGAGCCTCTCCGCTCCCAAAGTCTGTGTGAGAAAGTATGGAAATAAAATGTATTCCATTAAAACTGAAAAAAAGGGCTAAAAACATTTAAATTCAAATGTCACAAAAGAAATTTTGAAAAAGTGAACTGTACATGTAAGTTTCTAGATTCTTTTTTTATTTTCAATTTTTAAAATTAACCCCTCCAAATAAGAAATTGTGTCAAGACATCACAAAAATAAACAAAAAGACAAACAAACGTAATCAAATAATCAGGTTTGATTTTTTCATCCTCAACAGAGTAAAAACCGATTTATTTCTTACTTAAAAGTCCACTCCTTTAGTTTAATGAGTGTCTCCAGAACAAAGTAATGCAGAGTTATTAGTGGTCTTCTCCACAACACCAGGGAAAGACGCTCCTCTTTGTCCTTCTGCCGCCTCTCTCTTACTGACAATTCTGGCAAACAAAGAGAACAGTCATTTGGAGATTGTGCATTCCAAGTAGGTTTCACATCTTCAGTAACCAGCAACTCTAGATGCATAGTACATGGAACAGCAACAAGCAAGTCCTGCTCCTAAACTGAGCCAAGTTTCTGTATCAATAAATACCAGATGGAAACTCAAACTGAACCATTTGTGACGTGTCATTTGCTGATTGGATGTAAAATTTTCCAAGATGACACTTTAGTCAACGTTGTGCTTTAAAAGAAGGATTACAAATTAGACTTCACATTTCTAGAAGTGCCTCAAACTCCAAACTTTCCCAGCTCACCTGCAGACTTGCCATTCAATTTATCTTTAGTCCCGGTCCGTCTCTGAGGCTGTTCACAGCTCGCTCCATTAGCTGCCATGTCAATTACCGGCAAGCAGGTCAACACGTCTTAGACAGAAAAAAAAAAGAGATGACAGGTTTTTATTTCGACTTGAACAGAGTGATCTAATACCACCAACTGTACGCAGTAGACTGAGGCAGTTATCCGCCAATAGATTATCTTGTAACAAGATACGGAGCTAAATGCGTGGTCATCATAACCCTCCACATGCTAACCGGTTAGCTAACATGTTACAGATGAGCTACGGACGCCGGCGTTTTGAACATCAATATAAAATATTTTTTAATAACCTTTAGGATACCTTTCTGAAAGATACAAAATGTTTATTAACATAAAACGTGTATACAGTTATATAAAAACAAAAACAAAGCTAAATAAAAGAATAAACACTACGCGGTTTGTTAAAATATCCCCGTCGTACCTCTTTCCTGTCTTCTTCACCCGGAACTTAACTGAAGACGTGTCAAAAGAAAACACGTTTCTGTTCAACTCGCCTTCATACCTCTCGAGATTTCGTCGCTATAAGTCAATGAGAAATAATTATTTGGATAGTAAAATCTGACTGAATTTTAATTTAATATGATGATAAAATGTCCCCTTAATTAAGTTAATATAGCTAAAATATGGCCTACTTCAAACAAAGTTACTTTTATTTTGAAAGGAAAATAAAGAGACGCACTTCCGTAGATTGACGCTTGCGAGTCCAATCGGAGGTCGCCAGGTTCGAGAACAAAATGTTACAACTTTTGCCTAACAATCACGACAAGAAGAGAACAATGAACACAACTACTCTTTGTGTGAAAAAACAACTTTCCATTAATAGTTTATGTACTTGTTCATAACCAATATTTAAAGAATTATCAATTTGACAAATTAATCGTCAAAGTTCATTTTTATTACTTTGTAGTTGGTGGAAGTGGCCTAACTGAACCATTAAATCAATTACAAAAATTGCCACGTGGGTTATCCATCTGCCAACAAAAAATAGAAATGTGCTAAATAAGTTATTATCCTATCAATTACATTGTTTTTTTCTCAGTGAATCTTTAGTGCAAGCATGTTTTTCATTTAAAGTTCCCTTTCAACTATGAAAAGTGATAAATAGTAAACAAACATCACTTTTTTAACCCACAAAAAAAAAATTTCCAACAAAGAAAGTATCTAATAACATACCAGTGCCACTACGCAAGGCGCTCTACTCTCCTTTCCAGCTTCCTTTATTCCTCACTAGAGGTCGCCCTGTCCTCTGCATCCCTCTCTCACACCATCCACCTCTATGTTCTCCTCCACATCCACAAACCTCTTCTTTGGCCTCCATTCCAGCTTCTAAGGTTAATACAAAATAAAAGCCCAACTATAAATTTGATTTCAGACAGTCACACCATTGCAAGTAGTATTAGAAATAAGCTTTTATTGAAGGCATATTTATTTCACAACTGAAAATAAACATAACAGAACCTTTTTGAGAGAAAAAAAGGAATGAATATAAACCAACAAGGCTATTCACAATTTTTAAATACTCCAACATTCCTGAATTCCCTCAAAAAAAGGAAGAAATAAAGACAATAGAGCTTTTGACCGTTTTAAATAAAATCAAGAAAAAGTTGCCAAAAAATGACAACCCAACCCGTTAAGATGGGACTTGTTGAAAAAAAGTCAAATATTGACCAATGAAATGCTTTGAGTCATCTGTTAAAGATGTTCCTCATTTGTTAGTGCCCCCACCACCCCACCCACCCCACCCCACCCCAAACAACAAAAGATTGATATCATGATGGAACACTGACAAAACAAAAACTATAACATAAGCCAGCTACTGCTGCATACACTCTAAAGAAAAAAATGAAAGTGACATTTTATTTTTTTGTTTTGTAATGCTAATTTTCCATGTTTTTGAAAGATGTGGAATGATGGATGAATGATGGGCGAGAACAGAAGATGTATTGTTAGATCTGGATTTTACAATGGCTTATGAATATATGCCCTGAAAAAAGAAAACACACTGATAGAATAATTTAATGGTGCATTTAGACAGTTTACAGCCTGACATTACCACATGAAAACAACCATTTTGAAGTCTCAGCATTGTAGAACATGACATAACAAGTCATTTGGTGTCAGGAACCTAAAATCTGAGAACCACGGACACAGACTGAACTGTGGTTTGGGTGTATTCCTGAACTGCAACTTCAACAAGTTGTGGTTTTGCAGGTTTCTGGTGTCCTGGCTTGGTCATTCATCATAATGAAGAGAAGACAAAAACTTGTCCACATCCAGATCATGGGGAAAGCAATCCATTAGTTTTTTCCTTTCCTGTAGAAACACACAACAGTTAGATGGCAAAATAAGCAGCAATCTTTCACTTTGATTAAAACAAACAATTATTTGTATAAAATTATTAACTACATACTTTTTTTAAAAAAAAGATTGGCATTTATGTATGTAATGGTAAAAAAAATCTATAGTTTCTCTGTTTTCCATTTCTTAACCTAAGAGTTTAAGAAAAAAAAGCCAGATTTGCTTTAAATAAAACCACGACTGAGCTGCATCATTCACATGTTGAGATTAAAGTTTAAATTTTAAGTCTAATTATTACACACCTGTCCTTGTTGTTTTAGGTTAAATCTATAACAAATGATGGATCAAATAAGGCTGGTGTTAGTCTTCCCTCAACACCCCCCACAAAAACTCTTTAGTGCCCTGGATTTTATTGCAAATTGGAGACATGCCAACTATTTTTTTTCTTATAATGCCAAATATGACGTAAAAACATACAGATTTACAACAGTGTTCTGATCATTAAAACTTGGATGATTTTCGCACAACTGGTTTCCACCTTATGACAAATTGTTCAAAAGTAATGCATTGTGGTCTATATTTGTCAATCTAGTTAGCATACTATATTCTCACTGGTTTTTCACAAATTTCTGGGAAATTTCCAGGGCACTGGACTTTAGATTCAGAATCCCTGAGAAAATGACGTACCCACTAAAAAGTGCACTTATTGATACATCTACTTTCAACAGATAAAGAAATTTAAATAGCAGTACACTAAGACCCAGATCAATGTAACTCTGATAAAAGAAAAATAAACATATCCAAAATACCTTCTGATACTAGTTAAAGAAACAACTACCACCCCCACCTCAATCAAGTCCAATTTTTTTCAGCACCTTTTGTTTTTTTTTGAATCACTTTCCTTTTTATTTTGGGTTCTGTTCTTCCTTTATTTGCCTGATTGTTAATCATCAATAACATTTACTGATCAAAGATCGCTGGTGAAGGCAGTTCAACAGGTATGTTATAAAATCTGAACAACAACCAAAACTTTTATTAGTTCAGGAAAAAGGCTCAAGACATCTAATAAACATCAGTTATTTAATCTACTTCAATGCAAGCCTTTAGGATCCAAACAAGTCAACATAAAAACTATCAAAATACTTAAAATTTAGCTGTGTTTTTACTCATCATAGAAACGCATGAAATCAAATTCTAACATTGTTTTTACAGTTTTAGTCCAAACTCCATCCATTTTTAGAACCCATTGAAATCGCTTTGGGATCATGGAGTTACTGGAACCAACTCTACTGTTGGGTGAAAGCGGGACACACCCTGAACAGGTCGTCTGTCTTCAGTTCACCTATAAAGCACATTTTTGGACTCTAGGAGGAGATTGAAGAGCCGACTCATGAACCGGGACAGCATGCAAACCCCACACAGTAAGAAGCCACCCAGGACTTCAACCAGGACCTTTTCACAGTGAGACATTGCACCCAAAACTATTAAACATAGCAGATTCTGCATGTTTTCTTTTTGGATGTGTAGTAGGTGAATGCAGACTCCTACTCACCCTGTCTTTCTTTTTACTGGGGGATTGTTTCAGCTCTCTCTTTGAAGGAGGGGTTTCCGTTGGAGAAGTTTCTTTGCGTTTCTTAGTCTTTGTACTTGTGGGGGATTTCTGTCCAGCCTCGTCCTGGCGCAGGCTGTCCTTCAGGGGGGTTCCGGTCCTGGCGATGGCGGCGCGGGACAGAATCATGAGCGTGTGTGCCGCCATGTTGATGCTGTTCTCACTGCCGGCTTCGCTGGCAGGGCTGCAGGTGGGAACGTCAGGGGTGTTGGGAGTTAACTGATGCTTGGGGGTCCCTTCTAGGTCTTTACCCTTTTTAGGATGGGAGGGAGTCCTGGGACAGTCGGCTGGTGTCTCGCGGCTATTCACACTTGGGTTGGAACTGCCAGTTCCAGGTTTTTTAGTAGGAGTGGTTGAGCTCTTCTGTCCTTGAATGTCTTGCAGCATTTCGGCGGCCTGCTTGGCCAAAGAGCTGGTCTTTGATGGAGCCTTTGCAGCCTTGGGTTGCGGGTTCGGCATCAGCTGGGAGACGGCCGGAGGGCTAAAGTCTCTCGACTCTGAGGAAGAAGACGTCGTCACCTGCTGCTGCTTCATTTCATTTTCCTTGTTGGCTGTGACGTTTGGCGCCTCTTGGGACGGAGTTCTCTTCTCGGTTCGGCCTTCACGTGATTTCCCTGCTGCCTCTTTCCTGCCGTCCTCTTTGTCCTTTCTGCTTCCCGATGCATCGGATGATACTGACCTCAAACTGCGAACATTTTTTGCTCTTGTTTCTTCAGCAGATGCAACACTCTTGTCACTAGATTGTGACGCGTCTCTCAATTCTGACTTTTTCGCAGCTTCAGTTTCTGAATTCTGAACTTCCTGGCTGTCAGAAGTAATTTTTAAGGACTCCTTTTGGTGTTTTAGAACAGAAACTGTATCTTTTAATGAGCCAACTCCAGTTACAGCACCCCCTGAGCATCTGATAGGCTCTATCCTTCTCTTGGGTTTGTTGCCACCCAAAATATTCGGTTTGGTTCTGGTGGCTGGTTGTCTCTTGTCTTTACTGGGGGGTGGAATAGGTTTTGATCCAGATGGATTTGGAGCTATGGAGTTGGTGGTTTCAGTAGCTTTAGCGTTGCATGGTAGAGTTTCCGAAGAAGAAGAAGAAGATTCAAAACACAATATTCGCTTATGACTTGGACCCTTTGCTGCATCAAGCTGGTCTGTGGTTTTAGACTGAACCACTTCAGCAGTCTGGCTTTTATCTGAAATGTCTGTAATCCAAATACACAAGATTAGTGAAATCAGATGCATGTTTGCAACAAAATTTAACCTTAAATTAAAATTGAGTTTTAGGTCTCCATCAAAGAGTAAAGACATGGAGAGAAAATACTCACCCGATTCTTGATTTGCAACTCATATAATGCATTTTTTGCATATGCACCAAAATTATGGAGAAAAAAAAAAAAAACCCACATGTACACCTTAAAATTACTGGGGATGCACTGAATATTTGGCCACTGAATGTATTCAGCCAAATTTTGCAAAAAAAACCCCAAAAAAAACAACAACAACATTTGGCCAGAATGGGAATGAGGCGTAATAGTGGCACATGATTTTTGACCCCTTTCACTTGCCATACACAACGTGCATTGGCGATCTAGTGCCTACTTTAAAAAGGTAGGCTGTGGATCAGTAATTTGTAGCAGCCGCAGAACTAAATTGTCAAAAGACAGTTCATCGGCCAAAACCTTCACTACATCTGCATGAGGTTACATATACACACTAAATAATAATAGTCTGTTAGAATCCATGTTTTCTTTGAAGGCCTGATGAAATGCACGCGCACACTTACTGAAAAGGCTGTGAGGATAAAATAGAAAAATAAACATTTTTTTATTTGAAAAAACACAACACCCTCACTTGATATTTGATCACTATTCGGCCAAGCGTTTTAATTATTATTCAGCTTTGGCCAAAAATTTTCACTTCAGTGCATCCCTAAAAATTACAATAGCTTGAAGCTAACTACACGCATACATATTTAAAAAAAAATGCACAAATCACTTGTTTAACATTTACGCACAAATCTGATGTGAAACTCTTCAGAGATTCATCCATAAGTGATGCGTTTAAATGCTGCTAGAATGCTGGGCCATCAGAGTTTTCTTATCAGCCGCTTTGAAGTTACATTGTGAAAAATAGAGTGAAAAATTGACATTTTCAGACTTTCTTAAACAGATATGGCCCAATAATTATTACAAAAAAGTGTAAATATGTGTTATTAAAACATTCAACACTAAAGTTTCTCTATTCTGATCACTCCCAGACAGTTTCAATGTTAAGTCAGTGGTACAAATTGAGAGGATCTGAAGTCCTGTGGCGTGATTTGAGCAACAGGCGTGGCGGTCTGGCAGCAGCTTGATTTGATCAGTGATCAGTGAATTCGCCGCGTGACAAAAAAAGGCCAGGCCACGCAAAATTTTCACACGAACCGCGTTCGGTGTGAATGCACCTTTATATAGTGGAAGCAGACAGCACGAGCTTCTTCTCCACACTTAGAGAGCGGAGCGGAATGTAGGGCGAATCAACTCTGTCCACTCTCTGAGTGTCGAGGAGGACCTCACGCCTCCTTCTCGCGAAAGTGCTCTGTAACTAAGGTGCTGCAGGACAAGCAAAGCACAGAGGGAGCAATGAAAATAGAAAAGCCTTAGTGTTGAGTGTTTAAAAAAACACATATTTAGAGTTTTTATATTAATTTTTGGGCCATACCCGTTTAAAAAAAGTGGGAAAATGTCAAACAGTTTCAAAAAGCAATTGAAAAGAAAACTGATGACCCAGCACTCTAGCAGCATTTAAATATGTCACTTACAAACGAATCTTGTAAACGTGAAAAGAATCATTAAATATGAAGGTTAGGTTATAGGTTATGGATGTGTGAATTGTATTTTTCTGGACTTACTAATTCGTGTTTTTATGCACAAAACATATTGTATGAGTTACAAATCTAGAATTACGCACGCACAAATCCAAAGTTAAGCTTGAATCAAGAATTATGGATGCACACATCGGGTGAATCTATTTTCTCTCCATATAAACACAACAGAAAGATGAACTCACTGGAAGTTGGAGCCTGTTTGGCTGCCACCGTCACAGGCGTCACCGTTTCCATTGGTTGAACTGCGATGGCGTTTGGTACATCAATAAACTGCAAGCACACAAACGCATTTTGTTGTCTCATAAGCGACTCTTGCAGCAATGGAAGCTTCAGGTGTTTTTTTTCTGACAAAAGCACACTCTTTGCTCTAACCTGGTTGGACACCAGCTGAACCTTTCCCAATGTGTTCTGGCCCACAACAGAAACAGGGACAGGGAGAACCACGGGGTTTACCACTGATGGCAAGATGAGTGTAGACCCTGTAAATCCAAATCCCAGACAAGGTCAGCAAACGTGGAGAAATGAAATGCTCCTTCGAGTGTTTGGTCTCTCACCTGTGGAGAAGCTCGGAGCTTGTCCTGGTGTGGTCACCCCAAACGGACTGGATGTCAAAGGCTGACCTATGACACCAGAAGGAAGCGGCACCTGTTTTGCTTGCACGTCTGTTGTCGGAGTCAGAAGGAAATAGCTGGCAGGAGACTCTTGGACGGCAGGTTTCGCTGGATCCACGGGTAACTGGATTAAATATCTTTGCTGGGGCGTTCCACTAAATGGAGACGTGGCGATCGCTCCAGCTCGACACCTGGCTGGACTACCAAACGCTTCTGAGCTCTGTAAGCCGCAAACCGCCTGTGCTGCCTCGTCAAAGTTTACCTTCGGAGTTCCAGGTCCTCCAGGTGACTTGGCTTGAGAAGAAAGGTAGATAGTGGGAATCTTGTCCACCGACATCCCTGAAATGGCTCGATTTAAGGTGGTATCCATGGAAGAATCCTCCTCTTGGTTATCGCTTATGATGATCTTTAAGGACATCATGTTGCTAGAATCTCCTGGGGCTTTGATGGGGGTTGTGGTGTTGGCGGCTGAATAACTTGCAGGTGAGGACAGGGTGCTCGAGGGTGGCGCAGGGGTTACAGACGTTGATGCAGATGTAGCTGATCTGGACACGGGAATGGACACTAAAGAGGCGGAGGCACTTGTAACAGTACAACTGGTAGAGAAAGACATTACTGAGACAGTAGATTCTGGCAAAGCTTCACCTCCAATGCCTAAAACGGACACAGAAGACTGAAGACTTGAACTTTGAGAGCTGTTATCCTGAACTCCCAAAGCAAGCTGGTCATTAACAGCTAAACATGGAGTGGAATTCTTTTCATTGGTTCCCTGAGTCTGATTCTTGTCCACATTTAGACCCGGCGTCTCTTCCGGCACAGCAGAGTCTTTTGATGAAGAGACCGACTCGCTAATGCAGGCTGAAGAAGAGGAGAAGTTTTCCTCTGAGTGAACCCGAGTGGCCACACTGGACAAGGATGGGGACAGTGTGGGCTCAGAGATCTCCATGGATACCTCACCACCATTGATGTTTTGGTGCGAGGGTTTTTCTTTTCTCTTGGGATCCACCGTGGCAGACGAGGATCCTCTGTGGTCGCCATGACTCACCAACAGCCGGGCTGAGCTGTTTTCTATCCTGGATGACCTTCCGCTGGAGTCGATGACAGTTTTCTTCAATAGGACCGAAGCAGTCGACTTCCTGGTTTTACGCTCCTGTACGGCTTTTGTCTTCAGTGTTACTGGTGTTGCATCCAGAGGATTTTCTTGCAGTTGCTGCACGGGATCTTTAGAGGAAAAAAATATAAATTTAGTATCAAATCTGTCTTTTCTGTGGTGATAGAACATCTGAGTGCAAGACCTTATCCCTCTCATCCATGTAATCACACATCATGATTCAGATTACATCATCCTTTAGGCTCTCTAACCTTTTTCTGGCCACAGACTGGTTCAACATCAGTCAGAATTTTTATGGACTGGCCTGTACCAGGCTGCAGTGGGTGTCTGATTTTTTTTCCCCCCTTCTTTTTTGGTCTCTATTTTCTCTTAACTTTTGAGAGTAAAGTTTATTTTCATCGTCTGTAAAATATCTGCAGCAGCTTTAAACTTTATTTATACTCTAGATTTTGTGTAGGAACCATTAAAATGTCATATATTATTTTTTTTGTTAACATATAACTGTCAAAGTGGAAGCTAAAAAAAAAAAATCAGACGCAAACTTCAGTTTTGTCCAAGTTTTAAGGTAAATTGGTATTTTATAAATATTATCGTAAGCATAAATCCACACAGTGATCAACCTATAAGCTTAATAACCTTCAACATATTCCTTTTTTATTGGTTGTTTGTTTTTATTGTGTTAACTGTACAAATGGGAAACTAAACCAATAAACTTGAAACTTTATTAGCTGCATTATTGTAACATTAGACAGCTGGTTGATGAACATTCTGCAGACAAAGTTTGGTCTGTGAGAATAACTGTAGCAATAAATCCATATTTGGAGTAAAGACTCCGGGTTTTTGTCTGTTAAATGCAGCTGTATTTTATTTTGAAGTTGAAGGTTCTTTTTCAGTTTTCTAAATGGTTATCTGCAAAAACAAAGTTTGAAAACACCTTGGGGGTTTCTATTTAGCTGTTGGTGCTTTGTGGCTCACTTTGGGTTCTGGTCTGTAAAAAACTAGACCAAATGGCTCTTTTAAGTGTTAACTGTTGCAGACAAGATCGTCTAACTAATTGTCTTTGGTTTGCTGTACTGCAATATAAAGGCTATAGAGGACAGTATTTTATAGAATTTATAACACGAGAACGTTTAAATAAAATTCACATTTGTACGACACACACGCAAAAAAAACCCTGTCTTCAGATTTATTTAGAAGAATTTTTAAGGATCCTGTCTTCACTGCAGAGTGAAGCAGGTGCTCATTTGTGTTTTTAAAATGTAGTTTTCATACCTGGATCATTGTTCTGAAGGACTCGGACCGTAGATGAAGGTCCGGCACTGTCGATTTCTTCTGGACTACTGCTGACATCTACGTCCCCCATCTCTCCATCTGAGAATCTCGTTTTATCTGCAAACACAAAGGTGTAAAAAACAAAATCTTTCAGCCATGCCATCTAATGCCACACAGACATTTACGGTATAGTAAATAAAACAAGGCCATAGTTACGGTAATCGAAAAGGTCGAATAGAGCTTGAAAAGCCGGGTCGGATTCTGTTTGCTCCAAAATGTCATGGATGGCATCATCACTCATGTGAATTTCCCCCTGTCAACACAAATAAAACTTACAAAACCTTTTAAATAAAAATAAGTAATTCTGTGACAGATGCCAGTATCTTTGTTTTTTTCCGTACCTGCAATCCCAGAATTTCATCTATTGACTGGTCTGCCTCTACGGTACCAACAGAGGCCTTTGACGTTTGTGGTACTGGTTCACTGGTGAAGCAGGTGAAGGAATAAGTGATCATGTTACGGTCGGCTTGTCTGATACAGAATTACGACTACTAAATGATGTAACAAAAGGCATAACTTAGGCTTACTTTGCAAGAATTTTGTTGATGTTTTCAGCAAGCTTCTCTTGTAGTGACCTGTCCCCCAGGATTTTGTCACGAGCATTTTGTATCACAAGTTGCTGTAAAGATTTAAGGAAACAACAATTACAACTCATCTGTAGTGGAAATTTTCCAAACATACAAGGAAGTTTCAAGGAAAAAAATCCAAGGGTGTTTTCTAATTTTAGCTCTTAAAGTCCCATCCCCATTGTATCATTTTCTGTTGTAAAAGCGTCCCCAGTGCAGTCATTTAGTTATGATTATGCTGGTTTAAGACAAAATCTAAAAGCCTTTATTGCTTAAGATATATTTTCTGCAGAGCTGCGGTATCTCTTTAGAAGTTCGATTTTAGGTTGTGGGCAGAAGTGGATTACCTAGATAATTTCCCAGCATGCCTTTGTTTACATTCTCTCCCGCTAGCTTGAAGCCCTTCACAACTCCAAGCAAAAATTAACGTTGGAAAAAAACAGGAAGCAATATAAGAAATGAAGACGTATATGGATCTATTTGTCTGCGAAAGGAGAGTTAGAACTGGAGCGGAGTAAGTAAGACTGCGCCATCATAAGTCCAAGCATCTTCAAACATCCGGTTTCCATCTGCTCCCGATCCAACGCAATTTAAACAAGATATATATGATAATGCCAGTGTGAATGCTGTAAGAATGTGCTGTGTGAATGTGGCTGCAGAAGATGCCAGAGCTGATAGATAAAACCGTTGAAGCTGAAAGCTTGCCAAAATATTATCTAAATCCCAAATTAGCCTAAAAAAAAAACCCTAAAAAAAAAATTCTACTTTTGACAAAATAGCTAACATAATGCTAAAACAGTAACTAAACTCCAAATAAGCCTAAAAAAACTGGTAAAATGCCTAGATTAGCCAAAAACCGTTAGAATGTGGTTAAATTAAGAGCTAGATTCCAAATTACTCTAAAATACTCAGTAGTTGCTGAACGTTTTAAAGTTTGAAATATTTCCATGGCTTAAAGGATAAGCGGAAGTTCACAAATTTATACGTTTTTGATGGATTTGAGCAATTTCTCATTCATTTCCTCTTGGGCATATTTTGCTCAATATTTAAAAAAAACATAAAGTTTATGAATAACAAAACTACAAACAGTAATGTCCTGAACAAGCTGAAACTTTTGATACCAAGATTGCTCAAATCGCTGACAGCGTGATTGAGTTTTACTTTTTGAAAAACGTATGGAAAGAAGCAGGAGAACCACAATTGTGTGAATGCTTAGAAAGCATTAGTGAGCTGCTTAGCAGCAATGCTTAGTAAGCATTCACACAATTAGTAAATACTCAGAAATGCAGTTTTTATCTCAAATTAGTTTATATATGTAGTCGATTATGACAAAAATGACTCAAGAACATGTTAAAACACCAAAAGCACGCTTTTCATTGGGTGGGTCTTTAAAGACACACACAGATGACAATGTTTTTTTTGTTTTGTTTTTAACATGTTCTTTTGGAATTTTTATCATTATGGAAGACATGTATAAAGAAAAGTAATCTCAAAATTGTATTTCTGACTGAGTATTTCTTTTTTTAAAAAATATTTGTGAATTAGTTGGAAACAAAAATAAGTTGGGAAAAAAGCTAACTTGTTACGTAGAACATAAGCTGGGGGGGTCACAACGTCCCTGCTCAGAGCTTTCAGCAAAAGAGGGGTGGGATTGCTTTACACCAAAATAGCTCCAAAGATGATCTAAGTGAGTTTTTATGGAAAATGTTGCTACATGTACACGACTTGCACAGAGAGCAGATGCAGCCAAATCATATAAACCCCACCAAGCTTACGTTTACTAGTTGCAATAAAAAGAAGCCAACACAAACACGTACACTCACAGGAAAGGTCTCATCCACGACTTCTTCAGGTTGGGGTTCAGTACTGACGCTTCCAACAGGTGGAAGAGCCGACCGATTAGGTCCACTGGACCCACCAGGAGCACCACCTCTCTTCCTGGGAGTATCCCTAAAGGGGAAATATTTGGAAGTTGTTAAAAAAACTAGTTGGACTCAGTAAACCGAAACTAGCATGAAAACATAGAACTTTGTTTTAACTCGGAGTCTCCAGAGAAAACATTTGGTTTGCAAAATAAAGAAAAAGAATCGGGTCTTACCATTTCCGTCGACCAGGAGACATTGGGCCTGAAGTTAACCTGTGCTCTGAAATGATAACTTGCACAGGAGAATCCCCTAGACAAAAAAACAGAATGTGTTGCTCAAAGGCTTGTTCTTTAAAGAGTTAGTAACACAGAACAAAAGGAAAAAAGGCATGGCATTATCATACTTAAAACAACAAAAAATGAGAAACCATGATACTCACTGGGTGTATTCATTATTCGGCTGATGTCTGGAACTTGATGCTGCTGCGCGACGCCGTTAGGTACTTGTCTGACGTGCGGGCCTGTGATGCACACCGGAGTGGAGTGGCCGAGCATGGTGTGAGAGGTGTGTGCAGGGCTGACCATGGAGCTCGTCTCAGCGGCAGAAGAACAAATGATCCCACTGACGGAACCGGCAGTCAAGACCCGCTGCCTCGCCATGTTGGCCACTCCAATGCGTGAACGTGCTGGAAGGAAAAGAGGCTTGTGAGTGCATAGAATATGCAGCCACTGCGCTTCCTTCCATTTGTCTTTTTGCTTTTTATGACTATGTTTTAAATGTTTTAACCAATTTTTGTCTTTAATGTCAAACATTTTGTGTTCTGAAGCATATTGATAAAAGGAGCGCCACAAATAAAGTCATTGATTGATAAAGACTAAGTTTACAAAGAACTAAAATATGAGAAAAATTCAAAACAGCAGATTACCTTTTGCCAACTTTAATTGTATGAATAGAAGTAGAAAAAGACAACTACAGTGTTTTGCTTTGCTAAAAAAAAAAAAAAAAAAAAAAAAAAGAAACTATTTGGGGGAAACTATACTATACATATAATCCCTGATTCTCCACAGTTTTCTGTAACTTTTCAAATTTAGAAGCAGATAGGACACCACAAAAAACAGAGCTGATTATGCAGGTGACAATCAAATCAAACATTGAATCGAAATTCAGCTGTCAGGGTAAAATCCTATATTTAAACTAAAATTCTCCAAATCTTGAAAAGGCATTAAAAAATGTCCTTTGGAAATAAAAACAGTTTTATTCAAAATGAAAATATACTTTTAATTTTTAAAAAAATCATATATAATAATAGAATAAGAGTGAGTGTGGTTTATAGGGACTAGCTTTCATTAGATGCATTAAATGAAGCAGACATGTATGTTTTAACAAAATGTGGATTGAAAAATGACAAAAGTTGAAAAAGTTTCTTTCACTTTACAAATAGCAACACCTAGTGTATGGAGGGACCTCAATAAACACTAAAGAAACATGTGGTTTTATAAAAAGAAAAAAAAGGTAATGAAAAAGGCCAAACTAGACTTGAACAGGTAAAGTTAATAGATTTTTAAAGATTTCTTTTTTTTTGGCCACAGTTTGTCATACAGCATAACTTACTTCTTTGACTTGCTGATATGGCAGGAGAATTCTGCAATGACCTAAAGAAAAGATAGAAATGGAAAATAATGAACCGTTTTAACTTAAAATATAAACATTGGTATAAAACTTTTCTTTTTACTTTATCTGGTTGAGAGTAAAGTCCAGCTTTTTCCATAATGAGGTCATCACAAGAGGCACTTCATGAGAGGACTCTGATAATAAAAAATAATAAGATTACACAGGTTCAAAACATGAAATACGTTTTATCTAAATATTTTAGAAAAGTATTATTCTTACCTTTTGCTTTGGCAGCTACATACTCGTTCAAAATAGTTGTTAAACCTTTACCAAAAATTGACTGTGAAAGTAGTGGAAGAAAAATGGGTCAAAATTAATTTCGTCCCAAAATAATTGAGTTTTGTTGTTTTGTTTTGGGTTTTTTTTTCAACACACGTTAGAACATTAAAAATGTGAACAAATACTCACAAAAACGCATGCAGGAACGGTTCCATCTCCTATAGTGTGCTCGGCATACTCTTTCAGATTTGGGCTCTCGTGAATAAAAGCTTGGCTGGTTGCTGACAGCCCCTCTTCCTGAAGGTATCCTGGAGAAAGAAAGAGGGCAACTGCTCATTCAAGAAACTGCAAAGCGACGGAAATCAAACCCATCGGCTGTCCCAAACCGGTGAGTCCTGTCAGCTTTAATCCGCCCTATTTATACTTCATTATCAAGGCAGGCTAAAGCTACAGCTACAATCCTCCGTCCTCCGACTTTGACTTACCTAAAACAAGCCGAGCCACATCCGAAGGGAGCAACATGGCAGCCTAACAGTTAATATAATATATTCGTGATTTTAAACTATGCAAAAAGTCAAGTAAAAGCATTCAAGACGATAAATAAACAGCATAAAACTAGTCGATGTCAGTGATGTTGTTGTTCGCGTCCCGAGTGTAGTCCAGTTTTCTAAAAGGCGGGGAACTCAATCGTGTATGACCCGGAAGAATTAAAGTGACGCACCGATTTCAACTCTGGTAATTGTAGTCCAAATACAACAAAAAAATCTCAGAGAGGGGTTTGAAAACACCACAAATACTAAAGCGTTTTCTCTTTTTCAAAAACTATAAATAGTTTTAGCTTCCAGTTAAATTACATTTATTTAAATCGTACGATAAATGAAGACTCAACACGGACGTAAATGAGCAGGAAGTTGACGTCACTTGTCTTGGGGCGGGAATATGCGTGTGCGTGTGGCTGCTAACGCACGTCGAAAGGATTGGAAAAGTTGTTCTTGCAGGGAGTAGCACCTAAGCTAACACCTGTGCCCATGCGCTTCGAAACAACAAGCATCCGAGGACGATAAAGAAACAGAGTAACCATTATTGCTATCAGTCAAACTCAAGCCTTTTTTTTATAAGATGGTTGAGGACAGAAACTTTCGCTTTCTCATCCTCCCTTCAACATCTTGGTTTTGCTACCAGCTAAGTCTTCCTCTTTAAAACGGAGCTACTCAGGTAAAAGGCACAAGTTTTATTTTTCACTGAAAGCATGAATTCTGCACAAACAATGATTTTAAAACCACATAATGACAAGTCTATTACTCCTAATAATCCACATTTTGACTGAATAACATTATTGGACTTCTGGCTTCACATTTGTAAGAAAATGCCACATCATTTGCATCCACCCTGTGCAGCCTTAGTTTAAATATTGGTGCTTTAAGAAGTCCTCCATCCACGTGACAGCCATCTGTACACACCCACATTATACTGGTAATCCTCATGTTTGCAGAACACAAACCATTTGACAGCTTTTTCCTGCATGAAACAATACAACTGTGTTGTTTATTTTAATGTGTGGAACAGATGTGATGATTACATGCTTTGATCTTGTCCCTGCAGGTATAATAATCTACTTTGAATCACCATGAGTCTGGCTCTGCATGATTTACTGGTCTGCTGCAGAGGACTGGAAAATGATAAAGCTACTGAGAGAAAGGTAAAAGCACAAACTCAAGTTTTTGTGTGCTGTCGCTGACAGAATCATATTGGCTCCTTTACCACGGTCTGGGTCAGGGGTCATCGGTAACTGCTCTTTTATCCCTCCATTGTTGCTTTTTGGCTTAAAAATGCAAATGATTTGAATAAATGATGGGTTTGTAAGTTGTGTTTAGATTTTTTGCTCATCAGATAATTATAAAGACGACTGTCTTCCGATAGGACTTTTGCGAAAAGTTGAAAATTGAGAATCGGTCTGGAGCTTGGTGGAGACATGACTCTAATGGATTCTATTTGTGATGAAATTCAGTCAAGAAATGTAAACAACAACCCCAGATGATCATTTCAGGATTTATTGAAATGATGAGACTATTGCTCTGATTAGCACTGGCTTTAAACATTTCCTTTCTCTTTGAAACTCAATAATCTCCATATCTAAAATCCTCCTTGCTTTCATGGGAACACTTTTCCTGGAAACACGTGGACCTTTCCATCTTTGCTCAATAATTCATGTTCAAACCAGTTCTTTTAATTTGTCGCTCGCTTTCTTTGCACCTCCACCAGGTAATTGTTTGCTTGTTGCTGCTTTGTCTGCAACCATCTTCTGAATGAATGAATGAAGGAAATGATTTACTTTTCAAACAATCAGGTAATAATAGTTTACGCTATTGGTTAGGATACGTTTAGGGTCTATCCCAAAAATGTGGTGCAGATTCCTTACCAGAATGTTTTGTGGTGTATGTCAAAGTTTTAACACCAAATTGAATGAGTGTTTCTTGGCCATCGCTACACAAAACAGATACCATAGATAGATATGAGCCTCGTTTCCACTGAGTGGTCCGCTCCGCTCCGGTAAGGAGGAGTACGGTACGGACCAGTTAATTCTGGCGAGCGTTTCCTCTCAGTTCAGCCTCGTTTCCTCTGAGCGGTTTGTTTTCAAGGTGCACACATGTTGTAGACCGCTAGCGTGTCATTGCGTCACTGTTGTGTGACGACTAGAAAAGTAACAATAATGGAGATCATCCAACAGCTCATTTTTTTCTTTTCTTTAATTTTCGTACATCGTCTATAACAGGAATTTAACGTTGTTTGAAGATTGCGGGTGGCTAATAAGAATACCGCCATAAAGAGGAAATCAGAATCTCTAGTTTAGCGCTAAATTGTTTCTTTCTGATGTTATTGGCTACATGACTCCACCCAAACCGTCCCGTTCTATTTTACTGTGGACCTATATTGAAGTACAGGTTAGGAAGTATTTAATGGAAACGCTCAAAATGCCGTATTGAACCGAACTGTACTGTACGGGGCTCCTCAGTGGTAACAAGGCTTTAGAGATCGGTGTCTAAAGTAATGAACACCTGTTTGACCCGATGGCTACTGGAGACCAGACTCAATTAGAAACCTTCCCTATTGGAAGATTTACGGAACCAAAAGTTATAATAATAGAAAACGCCTTGTTTGATTTGACTGTCTTGGTGTTTTATTTTAAGAGGGCTCGAGGGTTAAAAAGGTCACAGAAACATAAATAAAATGTGTTTTTCTAAACAGGTAAGTGGGACTTTGTCGCTCTCACTGGGTTAGAAACTAAGCCAAATGGCTCTTTCATTGAAATAAATTGAAAACTCTTCGTCTGAGTGAATCCTCATTTCTGACTGGCTGCAGGACGTCCATTGAAAAGTGAAATTGCACACCTATTAAAGAAGCTCTACTCACATACCATGAATGTTCTATATCATTTACCTAAGGACCAGTTGGTAACCAGAACAACAGAAACGCACAACCTGTGTTGCAATTAAATGAATTAATGAAAGAGATAGTTTGTTTGTTAATACACATTTAATGATCAGAGTTAATGGTGGAAATTTCCTGCAGTAAAAGTGGTCCAGGAAGTGACTTGTGGACTTTGTTTTCTTGGAAACGAACATTGGCTTCCTGGTCTGGACAAAAATAGGTGGTAAAAGGTGAACTCTGCACTGATGCTTTGTACCACTTTCCTGCACTGTCTAGGCCTCGCTGCAGCAGTGTGAGGTGACCACTCGTTCCACCACATTTCTAATAGTCTGCTTCTTGTGAAAAACGACTGAAACACTGAAAATAACAAGATTAAAGATGCAATAATTGATACCATTTTGTGAAGTGTGATATGGACTTTGCTAAAGCAATTGTCTAATGCAATATTTTATGATAAGGGACCTCTCATCGGACAGTAACCAATACTTAAATATCATCGTCTGTGCCTTCAGAAAGAAGCTGAACACTTCAGACGGCTCCTTCGATCTCCTGAGGTTCTGCAAAAGCTGGATTGTGCCTCATCAACCAAACCTAAAGCGTCCAAACAGCTCACATGGGACAATGTTTTCAGGTAGTCTTTTTTTTTTTTTTTTATAGAAGAAAAGGTTTTGGTGACAAATTTTAGATTCAGTTTGACCCAATCTTTAAACACGGGTAAAATAGAAACATTCTATTCTTTTATTTTGGATCATTCTGCACCAGGTTCCTGCAGCATTATGTCCAGAAAGAGACGGAAAGTCTTCAGTCAAGTAGATCCAACGTGACGGCAAATACGCTGGCCATACGGCAGAAGAAGATGGCGGAAGTGTGCAGTTTGATTAAGTACTTCATTCGTTACGCAAACAAACGTAAGGGCCACACTCTGATACTCAAGCTGATTCTTGGAATACTAAAAAATAGTTCAATAATGATTGTAAACACATAACTTTTATTGCCTGCGCCGACTCAGTCCTTCTGAGAGACCCAAAGAAAATTGTATTTTTGATGTGTTTAGCATGTTCTTGTGGCATTTTTATGAGGATTAAGGACTTGTAAAAATAAAATTGAATCTTAAAAGTATAGAGTTGCTTCGTGGCAACAGTCCCGCCCAAAACTCAAAGGCAATGTTCTGATGTGGTACTGCCGCTCTGAAGAATTTATTTCTAGAAAAGTTTTGGATTTTGGCTAAAAACTGCATAATCAAAAGACCTTAAAAATATCTCAAAAGATGATTGTACTGGGAATTTTGATAAAACTTAAATAGAAAGTAGCAGAATGTGTTTTTCTTTATTTATGTATTATTCTTGCAGGTGGTCCTCGTCTAAATTGTGGAGAGCTGCTAAAACATGTGATGGACGTTCTACATGACTCCTACCGCTGCTCGGCTTACGGAGAAAATTACAGCAGCATCCTTTTAAAGGACATCCTCACCGTCCGCAAGTACTGGTGTGAGATCTCCCAGCAGCAGTGGCAGAGTGCGGGAGCTTTTTGGCTACATTTGTGGAACGTTTTGCTTAATCAGCTTATGGAGATAATTTTCTCCTTCTTTCTCGTAGGTCTGTTGGATTTGTACTGTGGCTTTTTCAACTCCTCCTCCAAATCCATCAACCGTGTTTTGCTCAGCAGAGTCATCCACACTTTGGTGCGAGGCTGCTGCACGCAGACTGACACGTTCAGCGATGCTCTGTTCAGCTTTTTCACCAAAGCCCTGCTTAACGCCAGGTTAAGACATATCAAATTCTTCGTCTGCGCGGTTGGGAAGTTTCTAAAGTTTTCCTCTCACACGACTGCAGGTGGGAGAAACACCTGTCGGTCTTGGAGCATCTGGTGTCGGCTCTGAACGTCTTCCTGAGGTCGGCGGCTGTGAACCGCAGGATGAGAGTGTGCCGCCTGGGAGAGGAGCTGCTGCCTTCTGTGCTGCACGTGTGGGCAGAGATGAGGCCGAGTGCGCCGCTCAAAGAGGAGATCGTGGACTTTTTAAACCTGCAGATGTGCGTGCACCACCCTAAAGGAGCCAAAACACAAGACACAGGTGGAGCAACGTTTCATATTCATTCCAAAAAGTCAAAACTACTAAAATACTGTTGGTTTGAATTTGAAATAAATCAGACACATTTCATAAATGTGTTTGTTGGAGATTTTAAGGCAGGGGATTCATTACATCAAAGGACATGGATTGCAGGCCATCAAAGACAAATAAATAAAAATATATATTTTTAAAATTCTGTCAGTGAATAGTCATCCTCACCGTGAAGTATGTCATGCAGAACGACCAATCGAACATCCTCTGAAACATACGTCACTGCACATGCGTGTTTGAGTACACTGAGCACCATTGGAGCAAGAGCCGCTGCTGTCCCATAGACCGTTTATAACAGGGGTGTCAAACTCAAGGGGCCAAAATCCAAAACATAGGTGACAGGCAGAACATGATAAACATTTATTGCACTCTCTGAAACTACATCTTTAAAAATAATTTTTTTAGCTTGACTCCAAACCAGCCTAAAAACGTTTCAATAAGCCTAAATTAGCCAAAATAGCTAGCATGTAGCTGAAATATTAGCTTAACTCCATGATTTATTAGTACATAAACGTAGAACATTAGAGTGAAAATGTGGTATAAGTTGAAGTATAACTTTGAAGTTGAATTAAGTAGTTTTTGAGGAATATTTTTTTGGTGTTTGTCGCCTAAAAAGTAGCTTGCATGCCAAAAAAATGCGAGCACCCCTGCTTTAAGGTGTTTGGCTCCAACTGCTGTTGATCAAAAGGCGCTAAGCCAACGTTTGTTGGGTTCTTTTTTTCTGTAGGCGCTCATGCTGAAGACTGGACGGGGTGGCGTGGTCTGCTGTACGACCTTTACGACTCCTTGGTCAGAGAAATCAGCCAGATTGGCAGCAGAGGGAAGTACGCCTCAGGGAGCAGACACATAGCTGTCAAAGACAATCTGATCGAGCTCACAGCCGACATTTGTCACCAGGTGAGCAGCTTAAAGTCCCACTTCAATCATCTTTTGATCTGTTTTCAAAGGGTTTCCATTAGTCTTTTATTAAAGTTTATGCCGTTTTTAACCCCCCAAAAACTTGTAATTTTCTAGGACATACTAGTAGTTTAGTTCAGGGTTTCAAACTCAATCGCACATGGGACCAAAATCCTCAAACACCTCAAGTCACAGGCTGAACAGGATAAACAGTTACTGAACACACTAAAACAAAAACATTTTAATCTCTAAAAACGCAATTTTTTAACAGAAATATGAAAAGTAGAAATGCAGGAATATCACCCCAGAGTAAATCAATTAACCTTATATATAAGAACCTTAAATAACTTTCAATATTTTACTCTACACAAAAATATATTTTGTCAAAATTATACAAGTTAAAAATAAAACATCGGGCCATCAATAACAATAAAATAAAATGATCTGGAGGGCCGGATATAATTACTTGACTTTGGTCCATGGTTTAGGTCATTAAAATTCAGCTCTGAGTTGTGGGTGAGTGTTGAGACGAAACAATCCCGTCCCCTTCCCCTCCGAAGCATTTGTCTACATGCTCTTCCACTAGCTTAAAGGCCTTTCCAGTCCCAAGCTAGCAATACAGGTGTAACAAAAATGAAAATCGGTACTAGAGATATTCAGAGATATAGTTTTGAGCTCAGACGAGATAAATGGAAAATGTACATGAATGGAGCCGGTGTGTATATCGTTGGGTGTATCATAGTAGAAATTGTGGTCAAACACCATTTCTTCATCTGCTCCTTGATTCACAATGATTTGAATAAAGAAATACTCAGAAATGCAATTTTAATATTAAACTTCTTTATAAATGTTCTCAATCATTAGAAAAATGCCACAAAAATGCAACATTTTTATCAAATTTTGGAGCAAAGTTTTGTCTATCCTCTGAATAATCTTTTGCTGCTGGTTTGCCGTAGCTGTTCACTGATGACAGTGGGAGCCATGTGTTGGAGGTCACGCAGGCCCCCCATAGAGCCACGCAGATGGGAAGTCCCTCCCACGGTGCAGCCAGTAAACGCCGTCGCGTTGAAATTGGCTGGGAAGTCCTCCGCGACCGTCTGCAGCCTCATTACAATGACTTCGACATCATCCCTTGGTATAAATTCCAAAAAGTTGTTAAAGTTTTAAAAAGTAACATCAACACTGGACACTGAAAAGTCTCTATTTTTAGGTTGCAGATAGCCTCAGTGCTCACCTGTAAGTACCCGTCTATGGTGCCCAGTCAGGAGCTGGTTCTTCTGCTCGCGGCGTTGCACCAGCTCCTGGCAGAGCAGCGCAGAGGTGAGAGGAGCCTGTACGTGCTGCGCTGTCTCAGGGAGGTGGCGCACTGCCAGGCCCGCCGTCCGCATAAAGCCCAGGCCCACAGGGCCGAGCTGGACCGGCTCTGGCTTCGGATTTGGGCTCTCGGCGTGAGAGGTGTCAGCTCGCCCCACACGGAGTCCCTCAGTCTGGACCTGCTGGCCTCCATCGTGCACGGAGGGCTCGTGAGTGTAGACAGAGAGTTCTGGAAACTCTTCTCTGGGTCAGCATGTAAGCCATCCAAGTGAGTCACTGCTTATTTCTGCTTGATATGTGCAAAAAAAAAAAAAAGTTTTAATTATTTATAGTTGGTAAAAATCTGTTTTTTAAATAAACTTCTTTAAAATGTGATCCCTTTTATTACAGGAGTTCTGCTCTCTGTCTCGCCCACACAATTCTCAAGTGTTCCGTCCCGAAAAGCGTCACGTCGAGCTCCATCTGGGACTCTCTGGGAGCTACAGAGGGATCTGCATCCCCGCATTTGAAGGAAAACCTCATGGCTTGGCTGCTGATGAGCAACCAGAGCGACGAGACAGAGGACAGCAGCAGGCCTCATCCAATCATCTGCAGGTTCCTGCTGATGCTTTTCTAAAAAAGAATATTTGTTTCTTTGATATTTTTAATTGTTTATCCATAGAAAATTTGCTTTTATTTTATGCTTTTGTTACTTTTCTTTAAGTCTTTTTTTTCTTTTCTACAGAGATTTTCCTCACAATCTGATAGCAAATATTTTGGTCTCACTGACGTTAAAAGACACAAGAGTTTGTCTTAAGTTCCTGCTGGGTGCAAAAGGACTTGCAAGGTAAAACATTTTTATAATTCCCAACTCTATGCATTATTTTACACATTACTAACTGAACCTGAAAACTGAATTCTTCTGAGCCCTTTTTCATCATTGCAGTAACCACCTTTAATGGTGATAATTATGTTATTTTTTTATTCATAGCAGCTTTTTGCAAGATCAACTAGCATCTGAGGCTAAAGAAAACCTGGAGGAGATTGAGCAGCTTTACCTGCAGTTTAGCTTTGACGCACCAGAGATCCGAGCACGAGTCAACGAGTTTGTGAAGACGCCGTCAGCCGACACTCAGCTTCCCGCGGTCCCCAGCCACCGAAACAAGCTGGATCAGCTTGTGCTTTCAGTGGCAGACAGTCTGCTCAACTGTTACTCTCCAAACGTAAGTAGAGGCTTAATAAGGAGTCTGTGTCTGTCCCGTCTGCTGGTTTGGTTAGAAACCCATATTTTTTAATCTGGCAGTCTGCGTCCACCCCTCCGGAGTGCTTGGTGCGCTGTTTTGATCTGCTGGTTGGTGTTCTGGCAGGCTATATCTCTACGGGATGTCTGACTCAGGACGAGGCCGGCCGCTCACAGCTCCTCACCAAAGCTAAGGTTCTGGGATGCATCCAATCTGACCCTCTTTCTACGGTGTTAAATCAGAATCACCTTAAAGTGACAGAATCTAAATTTGGAAAAAAAAGTTTGAAAATTTGAAAAAAGTTTGAAACTCAAAACTAGTTCTGTTGTGCGATTAATTAATCATGACCTGTAATTAATAAATCAAATTAATCTTTTTAATCACAGTTATTTTTAGCCTAATATTTGAGGTATTTTCATTGACATTTATAATATTGTGGTACAGTAAAAGATCAAAATATATCTAGAAAGGGGATTTATCAAGTTTTTGATTATAACAGACCTTCAACCTTTACTTTTACACCACCAAGTGGAAGACTTTAAATAAAAAAAAATGAGAAAAACAAAAGAAAAACATACAAACAAACAAAGCTCCATCAGGTCTAGAGTGCTGAATATACAAAATAAAAAAAAAAATAGGAACATTTTTTGGAGGAAAAATGTTGACCTTGAACTATTTATTAATACCATAATACATTTCTTGATGTACTTTCTACATAGTTTATTACAACATCAAAATAGTAGAAAAGAAAAGTTCCTTTAACCTGTGTGGTAAATTTAATCATTTTGAAAACTGGAATAAAGCAGAAGATAAAGAAAGAAGAGAGTAAAAGAAGGAGGAAATAAGACAAAATAATGTGACAGCGGGAGAATTTCAAGGATTTAGTTTTTTCTTTAAAACAAATTTTTTGTCATCATCTGGACAAAAACAAGCATTAAGAGGGAAACTTTTCCTTTGGATGATTCTTAGTTTACCCTCTCATGACGATCAGTGATGTTACCATGGTGGCGCACCATGTTTTAAACAGGCAGCTTTTTGTGAAAAACAGTCTTAAGTTAAAAATATAACAGGTTGGAAGTTTTAATTACAAATTAAATATTTATTTATTTTGTAAGTGACCATGGCATATGGGGGATAATGCTTTTCTAGGTGTGCATTTTCAGACATGAGCTGCTTCATGGAGGACGGAACCATCCAATGCCAAAATGAGATTAACCCAAAAATAAAAAATGTGCTTAAGCAATAATTTGACACCCCTTCTCAAAAGTACACAATGTACAATATTTTTTCAAATGTTCTATTCTTTTCTATTTCAAATTTCCAGTGTCTGTCTCTTAAATCTCTGTTTTTTTGTTCACTTTAAGCTGATCCGAGTTTGACTCCGTTTCTTCCTTTTGCATGCGATATTAGTTTGTGAACGTACACTGACAGATGATCTCCTAAGCAGGCTCTGGCTCAGGAACTCAGCGGGTTTGTTTCCAGTGTAAAAGTGAAAATGTCGGACGAAGGAGCCATGTCTAGTCTCCGATCAGTCATGAAGCTGTGTACTCAGTCTGCAAGCAGGAAATCCAAGGTAACAAATTCTGTTCTCATGACAGCTATTAGACATTTTGTGGCTGTAGATGTAAGAGATTCCAAACTCTCTCTACAGGTCCGTGTTGACGCCGTCTCCTCTGGTTTGTTTGTTCTGGCTCTACCAGCCAGCCTCATTAGTGAATTAGCTGAAATCTGCAAACTGCTGGTGAGTGACAGTCATACTGGAGGGGGGTGATTGTGCGAAATCTTGATGATTTTATTTTTTTCCCTTTTATAACAGCTAAATAGTTCATCTAAAAGAGCAAGCATTGCGGATGATGATGAGCAAATGGAGGATGACTGGGAGATGACTAAAGCTCAGCCAGTGGGGGACACGCTTGACCTGTTTGATGAGAGTGAAGCTTCCAGCAGCTTCAACGGCGCTCACAGACAGAAGGGAGACGGAGCTGACACCTCCTGCCGCCCAGGTGAGGATGGACCGCAGCTGTCACCGTTTATAGGCAAAATCCGTATCAAAAACTTTATCAATATTTTATTTTTTCTCTTTAATTATGTACTTGTATATCTATTTTTCCTTTTGTCTCTTGACTACCTCTGTGGCAGTACAGTAATAGACCCATTAAAAATACTTTTTTTGTTATTAATAGTTTATTTTAAAGAATTTAGTAGTAATTGTGTCTTAGTTGTGTAAAATTAGGAAGAATTAGGTTTCAGGAAGTGTGATTGTGACATATTTCAATATTGTACACCTGAAGCCCATTTCAAGAAGCGGGTTTAACAAATTTAGAGTTCAAACCTGAACTCAGAGTTCACTGACTCAAAATTCGCAAACTTAGAGTTTTCGGTTTCAGAACAGCGGAAAAGGGTTGATTCAATCAACTCTGAGTCGTTGGACTCAGAATCAGGTGCGAGCGTCACGACCGTAAAAAGCCCTAAACAATGGCGCAAAGACAGCATGATTCACCTGATTCACCATGGCAATGGGAACAAACAACAATAGTAATAATACTTCACAGTGACAGAAATCAATCTGTTCCTTCAAGCATATGCCGACTACGAGGACATTTTCCACAAGGAAAGCAACACAGCTGCAGCGGCTAAACAGAGAGAGAAAATAGCTTCAATTTCAATTTAGGATAAATGGTAAATAATGTCAGGTCACTTGTAATGGTTTTTCTCTGCATGCAAAAAAAAAACGGAGGCTGCCTGGAATATGTTAAAATAAGCATTTATTTCATTTTAATTCTCATAAATGAAATAATGTTTACTGAAAAGTTATTTTTCAGCTTTATAAAACTTCTCCATGGCCGGCACTCTAACCCACTCTTTGAAATGGAAGGCAGCTACACTGACAACTGTACTAACATTTGATGTCTCTCAGAGTACGGTAGAGGCTTTGACAGACATCTCAAGTATATAAGGTTTAAAGATTTCTGTTGTTAAAGGTTTAAAAAGAGGAAAAGAAAACTCGGTATTATTAACAAAGAGTCCCTGGAAAGACTCAAATAAAAATGAAGCGGGAAACGCCAGTCAATCGACCCGTGTCCTCAAAATCTTGACATTCCCTTAAGGTTAATCAAGCCTCCTCATCTACGGGATCCTCTATGAATGAGCCTCCCGTTTTGGTTTCAGCGTGGTGGAAATGTGCCGTCTCTAATGTGAATGTTCTCAAATTGTTCCTGAGGAAATCCTATTTGAACATCCTTCACTTTAAGAAAGGGCGGAGACCACAGGGAACTCTAAGTTTCCTGAAGGAAACCTGCTACAAACCAGGTTACGTTCACACAGTCAGTTGCCATAGTGATTGATTCTGAGTTCAGCAAATCCCGCTTTGTGAAACGGGTTTGGTTGGTTTCACCCACTTTCACAGATTTAACTCTGAGTTTCTGAAACTGGAAACTCTGAGTTTTCCTTAATTTGGAGTTCACAAACTAGGAGTTTCAACAAAATCCGGTTCTTGAAACGGGCCCCTGAGGATATTCACCCAACTGTTTTCTGCTCTGACAGGTGCAAAATGTCTGCTGGCAGAGGAAAACCTGTCGCAGCAGGACACGGCTCTCCTGGCAGCGCTGGCGTTCCTGTGCGAGTGCGCTTCCGTCCCTCCTGCTCATGGTCTGCTTTTCAAACCTTACGAAGTGCGGCGCAGGCTGCTGCTGTTCCTGGAGCAGATGGATTTCAGCAAAGCCCTGCACCTCAACGTGGTAGGTTGAAGCCTCCATTTGAGGTTTTGCTCTTCTGATGAGGCTTGTGCTGATGTGTGGCTGTCCTGCAGTATCTTGTCCTGCTGAAGAACCTTCCTGCTGAAGACTCTCTCTCTCCAGAGGAGTTTGATTTGCTCCTCCGTCCTCTCGGGTATGGATTGTGAGGTGCTTTTCTTAAAAGTTCGGTCCAGTGTTGAATAATCAAGTTGTGTATTTACTGGTGTGTCTGCAGGGATCTGTGCGGTCTGTATCGTCAGGATCAGGAGCTCTGTGAAGCTGTGCTGGTTACTTTGTTACCCTCGATAAAGAGTCTGGGGAGAGCTCGGCCCGCGCTGGAGGACATGAAACACGTCCAGGGGTGTCTGCTGCAAGTGGTGTCTGGGTTTTGGTTAGAAGCTTTCTGTTTCTTAAACAAATTGCGCTTCCAGTCGCTGTATGATTTTTTGATTCACATATTTCTTTCTTTTTTTTTTCTTCTCAGTATCTTAAGCAATACAGGAAAATGTTCAGCGTCCGTGAGAGCAGCTTTAGTGCGGTGTCTTGTTGCTTTGCTTGAGGTAAACTTGCCTCAGAGTCCTCTACTCTTCTCAAAATAAAGATTTGTTGAAAGAAAAACAAGTAAAGGAATCTATTAAGTGTTTTTTTTTTTTTGCTGCTTTTAGGCGGACCCACACTGTAACTGGGCTATTCTGAGTTCCAGAAGAGACAAAGCAGAGGAAGAGCGACCGCTGTCATCTGTCCTTCCGTCTTACTTTGCAGATAATGACCACTATGTCCGTATGCAGGTGGCTACATCAGTGGAGAGGTGTGGTTCTGCTCTGATTATTTGAAGTCCCACTCTGATCATCTTTTCATCTATTTTTAAAGCATTCCCAGTAGTCTTTTAATTATGATTAGATTATTTTTAGCCATTTTCTATAATACAGTTTCTGCAGAGTGGCATTAGAAATTCACTTCTGAGTTGTGGACGGGACTGTTGGAGCAACCCCACTCCCCTTACCCTCATGTTCCTGAGAGCTCATTGTTTATGCGCTGTTCTCCAAGCTTACAACCCCTCAACCTAGCATTACCAGTGCAAAAAAAAAAAAAAAGTCAAACGATACTGGATCCATCCAGCAGTACAGTTTTGAACAAAGACTGACATGAATGTTGTTGTCTATGTGGATCCATCAGGATGGAGCTTGTAACCTCCCAACTAACCTCTTGTCATCTGTTTGCAGGCTGTTTCTGGAGATGAAACCAGAACATCCAGAAATGAGGAAGATGATGCCACTGAAACACCAGCAACAAGCTTTCGAGCACATTTACCTGAAGGCTCAGGAAGGAATGAAGCCTCCTGTAAGATCATGGTTGCCTTCACTTACGGTCTCTTTTGTTGCTTTTTCCAGGTGTTTGCACTTTGCATCATACTTAATGCTCGATGTTACTCACAGGGGAGCAGTCATTCAAAGGATGAGCAGGACGAGGGCTTCAACCGGAAGGCCACCCTGCTGAAGAGCTTGTCGGTTGTGCTGTGTTGCAGCCCTGTTTGTGAAAAACAGTGTCTGTTTGCACTTCTCCAGTCCTACAAAGAAAACAACATTGAGGAGCAGCTCATCAAAAAGGTACCCGATCTACATTTCTTTATAGGCACAACTGGATCAATTGCCACTGGGTCCAGAACTAATAAATTATACCAGTTCTTTTTTTTTGGAGTCGGAAATGTTTTATTTTGAAAATCAACCAGATTCTGTCGATTAGGTTGAGCGCTAAAAGCAGTCCAGCGACGTGTAACACGAGAAAAGTTGCATGTGGATTCTTCCTCTGCAAATGGATGGGATTAGTGCACGAACAGAAGAACAGGGGATTCCCTCACTCCGTGCCTGTTTGCAAAGAGATGTGACTTTCACAAACGCATCTAATTTTTTGAACAGTCACAGAAATGCTCAAACAAGTTCAACTATTCAGATGTATATTTCAGAGAAGTTATGAATATGATTCATGCAGAGACTCCATGAGAAAAAAAAGAAAAAAGAAGAGCAGTGCGCGGGGAGAGGAGGAGAAAAAGAAAGTTACACAGGGAAATCAGTCGTAGTCATGACTGAGATCTTCTGTTTTGTTAAAAATGTTTTTGTGTTAAAATGTTTCACTTGAAGCTTTTGCATGAAGTATCAAAGCAGTCTGATTTGTTTCCTATTGAGCATCAATAATTGATTTGTTGGTTACATTTTGTTTATGTATTGAATTTTTTTTGTCTCGATTTTAACCACTTCTGACATGACACTAAATTAAGAGACCTCATGTGTTTTATTAATCCTCCATCATGCACACATGTCAGATGACTGAATGAAATGATGATCATTTTATGTTTAAAGCACATGTTCTTATACTGTTCTTCTACTGTTACAATCTGCGCACCAGATAGTAACTTTTACAGAACCGCAGTGTATTTAAAAAAAAAAAAATTAAATAAAATTTCACATCAATTTTTTTTTCCTTTTTAACTTTGATGTCCCTGTAGGGGGAAAAGCAGAAGGAAACATAAAACTTTTTTGATGATTTTTTTTTTTTTTTTTTGGGTAGTTAAAGGCTTAAGGTAATGGATGGAAGTTCGGGACAAAAACGCTCACATTCATTATTAAGTAGTTTTTGTTTTGACGTCACATGAGTGAAAGGTGAGAGCAGGTGGAAATCTGCCACTGTGCTGACTGCAAGCCGCCTTGGAGACTACACAACAATGCACTGTGGGAAACTGTCCTGAAAGTTGTAGTTGATGAGATGCTACTCAAAAATGATTGGCGCTCAATGAAGGAAATCTGTGAATTTTTGTAACTCTTTCTGCAAAAAGTGAATCAGTAATGACAAAAATAAACAACTGAATGTTGGGGAAAACCCGACTTCCTGTTTTTGTTCCTACCTCTCAGGCGCCTGTCTCGATCCACAATCCAGGTGAGGCTTAAAATCGAGACTGGCTGCGTCTGCTGCACGTATCGCCTTCGGTTTGAACGCAGCTTAAAAACTACAGTGAGGAGTAGGGCAGTGTAAAACCACATCACTCATACGTCATACGTTTGCGGAACTCTCATTGTCCAACAAATACTTCACAATACAAGAAAATGTGTGAAAATATTCTGCTGAACGATTGCGACTAAAACTTTCTTTCTAGGTAAGAGGATGCAATGAATTAGAAAGCACAGCTGGAGAGAACTTGCTCTTCCTTCTTTCAGGTGTTGTTGGGTGTGTCGAAGGTTCTGGGCTACAAGAGTGTCAAATCGTTCATTACTTCCCACCTGAACTACTTGGTAGCTGAGTGGCTGGCACAGAGGCAGTCTGATGACCGCTACACTCTCGGCTCCTTTCCCTACAGTCTGCTCGACCACGACTCCGTCAAAGACTTCTACGGGTGATGCAAAATTCATCGATTGTGTGTTTTTGAGGGGAAGGAAGGTTGTGGGGTTTAACACCCTGGTCTCACAGCTCCACCTACCAGGTGCTGATCCCTCGCCTGGTCTTCTTGGACGACTTCGAGCAGGTGAAATCCATCGGCAGGTGCCTCGAGGAGGACTGGAGGCAACTGTTGGCCAACTGCTTCCCCAAGATCATGGTCAACATTCTGCCGTACTTTGCGCTGCCTGGCCAGGATCCACAGGCTGCAAAGCAGAGAGAGAAAGCTCACAGAGTCTACAACCTGCTGAAGGACACCAGCTGTCTGGGGAAACAGGTGAAGGCAGCAAATACAACACATTTGACCTGAGTTTCATTTTTACCTGCTTTATTTACACCAGACATGAACAGTTTCTGAATGTGTTTTGTGTCATTTTACCTTCAGTCTTGAAATGGTTCATATAAACTAGAGCGAAGGGCCAGATTAAGAACTCGACATTAGACTGGGAGCCAATTTTGGTGAAAAAAAAAAGAATAAACAGAAAAATGTTGTTTTTAACAACTTTAATGCCAAATGTTGTTTGTACAGTTAACAGTGTATAAGAACAAACAGAGCAAGATTTGAAATATTGTTTAAACTGAGAAATATCATTCATTTTGGTCAGCAACAGACCTGTGTGATGTCTATGTGAGCTACTTTCAGTTTATATTCTTTTACAAATTCCCCGTCACTAAAGAGTTTTCTACACCAGCGTTATGCCAAGGTGCGTTTCCCCGTTCTCTATTGTTGATTTACTTGTTTTGTCCCAAAAAAGCATTTAGAAGAAGGATGATACAATATAAGTTATTCTGAGGCTTTTGGGAGTTTATTGTCATATTTACATATTTTTTGCCACATATTCTAAATAAAACAGCAACAGTTTTTTTGTTTTAAAGAAAGTGACCTTTGTTTGGATAATTTAGGATAAGAAACAGGATTTATGAAAGTGACTTCATTATGGAAGCCTCTGACAACAGACAATGAATAAATAGCTGTTGTTTTTGGGGCACAGATTCTGGCAGGCTGGATCAGCTACGACCCGGTAGAATTCATGCCCCATCTCGTTGTTCTACATATGTGGGGGGAAACTTGAAATATGACAATAATCTCCCAAAAGCTCCAGAGTAAAGTATACCGTAATCATCCACCTTCCTTTAACAATGTTTGTAACAAAATATCAGTGTTACGAAACAAATCAACGATGCCTGAGAGCGGGGAAACACATTCTGGCAGAGGGAAATTACATTTGGCACAACACTGGATCATTACCAACACCACAACTGTAGTTAGCTTCTGTCACAGCTTCACTGGATTTTGCCATCTTTGTAAATAGTATTTGCTGTGCAGCGTAGCCTCGTTGTCCACTTAGCTTGAAATCACATTTTCTCATCGCCAATTTGTAGAAAATGTTGTCTGCCCTCTAGTGGTGAAATTAATGCACTGCAACATTGACAACTGAGTGTAATTACCAGATGTTCCTGCAAGTGTCGCCAGAAATCAGAAAACAAAAACATTTTTTTTTCTAATGTACAGCTGGTTTAATAACCAATAATTAAGATTTATAGAGGGCCACAAAAACTCTTCATCTGGGCCGCCATTGGCCCACGGGCTGCATTTTGAGAACCCCTGATATAATGATTTAAACATTAAGCACAAAAACTCTATAAATATTTGAATAGAAATTGCAGTAATATCAACATAATTTTTTTCCATCTTCCAAAGTATTCCGAATATTTTAAAAACCAAAAAGTATTTTTTAAACGGTTAATTTAAGTGTTCTTTTTTAAAACTTTAATAAGGTCTTAGTTTATATTACAATGTATTAAAATTGTTATTACAAGTAAAAAAAAAAACGTAATCGACTTCTTAAAACCTTTGTATTTTTCCAATAGATAAACAATTATTTACAATAAAAATATATTGGCTTTAGACATGCTTTCAATCATTTTGTGTTCATTTTTTGCCTGTTTAATGAAACAGGCAAAACATGAGTTCTACTGCGCTGAAAAAAACAAAAAGTTTGTGTTCTGAAACTATTTTTAAAGCCACCTTATATTCAAGGGACTTAAGTCCAGCTAGCACAGATTTTACTAGTGTTTTTGTTACAAATGCAGCCTAAAAAAGTGAGTATCGTGTAAAATAAAAAAGTCTGTGAAAGCTGACTGCTGCAACTCCATGGAAGCTGCTCTGTGAATGTGTCCACAGCAAATCGACAGCCTGATCCACAGTAACCTGGCCGACATCGTGGTGGAACTGCTCATGACTCTGTGTGAGCCGAGTGGAGCTGAAGCAGCCTGTGGAGACCTGCGACGCTTCATTGGGTAATACTGGTCACTGTGTGTCTCCTTTCTACAGTTGTGACGGTAGCATATGAAATGTGTCACTAAATGGATTTTCTGTGACTCAGAGAGCTGGATCCTACACCAAATCCCCCCTGTTTCAGCTCTGATGTCATCACTGCTACCATGGACTACCTCAGCAAGTGTCACAGCGCCAACCACAAGTCCCTGGTCGCCATTTTGTCCAAAACTCCGGTACAATGATGGATTTATTTCCTGTTTTTTGTCATTAACTGCTGTGTTTAACTTTTTGAACATAAAAGTTGTTTGCTTTATAGATTTCCATTCAGAGGATTCTGTTGGCGGTGTGTGAGAGAGCAGCAGAGACGGCTAACGGTTACGAACGCCACCGCATTTTGCTCATGTACCACCTGTTCGTCAGCTTACTGCTCAAGGAGGTGAAAGACGGCCTGGGTGGCGCCTGGGCCTTCGTCCTCCGAGACGTCATCTACACCCTCATTCACCACATCAACAGCAGGTCTGCAGAGTAAAAGCGTCGCCTCTTCACTCCTTTATTTCACCGTAATCGTCAGACCTGCGTTCTTTCCCCCCACAGAACGGTGGAGAGTGACGAGGTTTGTGAGCGCAGCCTCTCTCTGTGCTGCGACCTGCTCACCTCTGTGTGTCAGGCGGCGCTGCAGTTCTGCGACGATGCCTTAGACTGCCACCTGCAGGTCATTGTCGGGACTCTTACGGCACAGGTGTCCAGTCAGCCTTTTATCTCCAAACAGGTAAATAAAATATTCATTTGTCTGAAGTTTTATTTCACATAAACCCATTTTGTGTCCAATAAACAAATGATTCATTATTATATTTTAGATTTGAGACATATCTTAAAGCTTAGAACTTAAAAATAGCACCAATTAATTTAATTTAGCTCTTACTAGTCTCACTTCTTATAATAAATCACAACTTTTTTCATAGACTTTTTCTTGTTTTAACTAATTTAATGCTTAAATGTATTATTTATTTGGTTTTATTTTTAAATATCCAAAACCCACCATATTTATTTATATCAAATTATCTATAAGTTCCATTCTTCTGTCTTTTATAGGTGTTGAGTTTGCTGCAGTTTCTCATCATAGAAAATCAGCAGAAGTTAAAAGGAGCCATCCGAAGTTTGGAGCCTTTCCCTGATTTACAGAATGGAAATACCAGATGGTTCTGTGCAGCACAAACTCAAATACAACGACAGCACCTTCACGCTGAAACAGGTGACATAGCATTTCTGAATATTTCTCTTTTTAAATCGCTTTCAAACAAACCTCTCATCTGGTCCGGCTAGCGTGTCTAGTTCAGGTGCTGGAGAAGAGAAGATGGTATCTTCACATTGACTGCAGTCAAATGAGCTGCCGTTCACATTTCCGCGGTCAAATCAGCTGTCACTATTTTCTTTTGTGAGTTTTTTTATACAATACTTATGGTAGCAGGGCTGTGAACACTGAACAATCTCAGTGAGACTCCACAGAGCTTCTTGATGTGACCATGGAAATGCAAACGGCGGCTCATTCAACCGCATGCTTTTGTAGTATATTTGGTTCATGAAGCTCTTCAGTTCCTCGTCCGAGCTGATATCTGGCTCAAAACCATACAGCTGAACTTTACAGATGTTGTTTGACATTTTTATGTAGCAGTGGTGAGGATTTACACTAGCGAGACACAAAGCTATCATAATCAGACGGGGGGGGGAATCAGGGGCGGAGCTGCTCAGCCTAGTTCCAAAAGCCACGCCCCCTAAGAAGAGATTTTGGAAATGGAGGCTTCAGATCAATGTGAAAAATGTTTTTTTTAAGACATTTAGGTTGTGGGATTTGATTTTGGTCTATAATTCATAATATTATAATTACACTACTGGGAACGTTTCTGTTTTATTTAAAATAATGGTCATAGGGGACCTCAAGAGACGCTTTATGCTTCCTGGTGAAAGATCGCTTAAAGACGAGGCACTCTGTCTATTTTTCCCTCTTCAGGAGATCACCCACTTCCTGTCAGTAGCCTCCTGTGACTCCTTACCTCTGACCAGACTTGAGGGTCTTAAGGAGCTGTCCAGACAACTGCATCTCAACAAGGAGCAGATTAGAGATCTGCTCAAAGAGTGTCATGGTATTGTACTGTCAATATTTTTTTCTGGTCAGTCTGTGGCACAGTTGAAGGCAGAAATATGGGATGGTTTATCTGAGAATGTAACTGAATCCACAGATTTCCTCCAAATTTAACAAGTTGTTCTGCTTTTCTGTGGTAGCTGAGCCCTCTGACAGCGTGCTGGTCAAGCTCATTCTCAGTCTGCTGCAGCTTTGTAAGCTAGCAGTCAACCACCCCGGAGGAGCTGAGATTCTCGGTGTGTATTCTCTGGTTTTATCCATGCTTACAGTCTGTCTAGAATCTTTTTGATTGAGTGTGTTTGGGGTTTTATTTATTTACATGCAGAGGCAGCAGGGAGCTGCCTGGGAGAGCTGGGTCCTGTCGACCTCTCCACCATCGCCCTGCTTCACGGCAGAGACACCCTCTATAAGAAGGCCGTGATTCTGTTTTATTCTTCTGACTCCCAGAGTCTTTACATCATCCTAAACTGCATGAACGAGGCTCTCACACACCAGCGGTACGGTGAACCCCGACACTTGCACCGTACGTATGCATTAAAGTGTGAGACTCACCGGTTCCCCACGTCTGTCGTTTGTCAGCATCGAGGTGAAGCGGGCGGCAGCTCAGTGCCTGAAGCGTATCCTGGCCACTCAGGCTGGGGTGGATTTCTGGGACCTGCATAAAAGTAACCGAGACCCCATGCTGGCATACCTGAATCCGTTCAGAACAGCCAAGAATAAGGTAGAATTAGTCTTGAATTGATTGAATTGATTGCTTGCAATGTTTTTGAGGACTGTTCGGAGCGCGGTCTAAAGCCGCCACCGCCATTCACACCGTCACACCGTTCATGACATGTTTTTAATCTGATCAGGCGTTCATTCCGATCACTTGTGTCCATATAAACACAGCAAATGGTTAAAATTTAGAACTTCGTCATTTGATTTGATATAATGTGTGTTTTTATTTTTAAATTTCTGTTCTCAAATCAATATTTGGTTTGTTAAAAAAAAATCAGTTTTCATGTAAGTGATTTTAAAGTGAACAAAATTAAAGCTTTCAATGGTAAAATTCTGTGGAGATTACCAGGAAAGCTGTTTGATGTCTTAAAAAACATTACCTCGTCACTCACTGTTTCTGATGTTACTGATTAGTTGACAGCTATAAGTGTTGTGGAGAATCTGGAGGCCAAGGCAAAACTGGAGAGCCCGGAGTTTTGGATTCCCCTAATGGGCAGCCATAAGGCCTGGATAAAGGAGCTTTGCACCGCTCTGCTCGACAGTGGAGGTGTCAGAAGCCAGCCTCTGCTGCTCTCACGAGACCTGTGTCTGGTAAGTTCATGAATGTCTTCCAGGCTTTTGTTGTTTTATGTCCCACTCCATTTTTATCAGATTGTTTTTTACTACCAAATAACCAAAACAGCCTCTCTTAAATCCCGTCCACCTGTCTTCAGGTCAGTGCAGACCACTGCCAGAGGCTGCTGCCCCTCATCATTCACTCCATCCTGTTGGATGATGCCTCTAGTTCCTGGAGGGAGCTGCTCTCCTCCCACATCCAAGACTTCTTCAGTTTCTGTGCAAGAACCGCTCAGGCTGCAAGTCGTTCTGCCACACCTCTCATCCCGGATTCCTCAGAGTCCCCCGCTCCCACTCAGAACTCATGTGACAAGACCTCTCTGCGGACCATGCTGGCTGTTATCGATTACCTGAGACACCAGCAGAGACCACTGGATTTTAAGAAGTAAGCTTTTTAAATCACACATTAAGTCTTTGATGGTCCAGAACTTTTAGAGACGCTTAATCCAGTCACTTCCTGGCTGATTATTTTGACCAACAGATATCCTTTCATGATTCATCCAAATGTGTCAAGCATGTCTTTAAAACAATAGTTTTAGTGTTGGATCTGATATGGAGATGGTTGACAAACAATCAAAGACAAACGAAGATGTCTAGACTTATCGCGGCTTATTTCAGCACAAACACAAGTTTTGAGAGGTTCATGCATAGAGGAGCTGGGTCAGCTTCAGGGACACCAAACAGCTGGAAACTCTAAAAGCAGACAAATGATCTTAAACCAGTTTCACCCCAGCTGACTCCCTGCAGTAAAGAATAGTGGTTGGCAAACTTTTTTAGGGATTTTGAATTAACAAAATTATAATAAAATAGAAATGGATAAACCGTTGGCAACTTTAAAACAACACAGTCCTCATTTAAGGAAAATGTGAAGTGTAAAACTTTTTTGTTTGGAAAAACCCTGATTAGATTAAAACAAAACCTTTTTAGGTATTCAAAATATTTATTTGTACAATTAAGAGCTGAAAACATTTAGGTATTTTGAAATAAAAAAGGGCTAACAAAAAACAAAGTCACAAAAAAGTAATTTAGCATTTTTTTAAACAAAACACCTGTTGATAAAATACTAAAATAATTAAGTCTTTAGGATTTGGTTTTGAAAGATGTCACTCATAAGAAGTTTAAATAAAAAAAAAAAACATACTTATTAAAAAATTGTACCTATGTGGAGGAAAAGTTAAACAAATTAAAGGAATATTTCAAATTATTTTATTTTTCCCATTTTAGTTGTATGAATGTGAAGAGATTTAACAAGAGTGACTCTACTTCCTCCCCTGCTGCGCCAAAACAATTAGATCATATTGTTAATCTAAAGTAAAAGTGACTTCTCAGCACATGCATGACTTCCAAAGGATAGATTTCCATGTTGCTATGGTGATACTCCAATACCAGCTTCTTGTGAGGAAGCAAGTATCTTTAAACCGATGTCCTGTCTTCACGAGGATGCTGTTTCTCCTGTGTCCAGTGCAACAGTGTGTGACTCTAACTTTTGGCTGGACCTGAACTACCTGGTTGTGGCCAAAGCTGCTCAGTCCTGCTCGGCTCACTTTACCGCTCTGCTCTACACCGAGATCTACGTTGACAAGATCAAAGCCAACATGGAGGAAAACTGCAGGTATGTTGGCAAGTTTAATTAATTAATTTATTTATTTTTACAATCTGTCTCTCTTTTTTTATGTTTTTTTTTTTTTTGACTAAATGTGCAGAACCAAATCCAGAGCGTCACGCAAAATCAATTTTGAAGCAAACAGCCAGACCCTCACCATCTCCAGTCTGACTGAGAAGAGCGTGGAAGACGTCAACATCAGTCTGCAGGTCTGATGGTTATTTACTTTTGGTCATTTATGGAAATTTGTAAATTCTGTAATAGAAATGGATTTTTTGGATAATATATTTTGTAAGAAACAAATAGAAATAGCAGCTTGAAGTTCCACTCCGATCATCTTTTGATCTTTTGCAAAAGCATTCCCAGTGGTAATTTCATTACGATTATGCTGTTTTTAGGAATAAAAAAAAAAAAAAAAAGGTCATTTTCTAAGACAAAGTTTCTGCAGAGCAATGGAAAATGTATCTCTAAGTTGTGGGGAATACTGTTGCTACCCACATATGTCCTCCATCTGTTTGCATCCCACAGCTCAATTTTAAAGGCATTCCCAGTGGTCTTTTGATCATAATTATGTTAATAATTATATATGATTATATTATTTTTTAGCCAAAATTTTAAAAACTTGTGTCGTTTTCTAGAACCTAATCGTGGGCAAGGCCGTTGGCGCAGAGCAACCCCACCCCTCTTCCCATCTTATATGTGTCTACATTCTCTCCCACTAGCTTACAGCTGCTCACACCTTCAAACTAACATTACTAGTACAAGAAAAATGGCGAAAAAAAACACCAAAAACAGAATTTTATCAAAATGGGTCTTTAATCCACCTAAAATCATTTTTTTGTGCATGAGTATGTTCTTGTTGTTTTTATAGGAGCTGCTGATTGAAGTTTATCGCAGCATTGGTGACCCGGACAGTCTATACGGCTGTGGAGGAGAGACCATGAGCAGCCCGTTGATAAGGTAGAAGCCAAATGTTGTGTGTTTTTGCCAAAGCATTAAAATCCCACTTCAACCATCTTTTGGTTTATTGTAAGATCATTCACAGTGGTTTTTTTTAATTTATGATTATGCAGTTTTCAAAAATTCTGCATCAAGCGATAGTCTCTACAGAGAAGAAGGAGCTCCTTAGAAATCCACCTCTGGGTTATGTTGGTTTCAGAAGCATTAATATCCCAGCAGGGCTTTGTTTACACTTTGTCCCGTCAGCTTTCTGACCCTCATAATCTCAAGATAACTTTAGAAAAATGAAGACCTTAATGAATCTATTTGTCTGCAAGTAGAGGGTTCAGAATTGGAGCAGAGAAGAGAAACTTTGGCCCTCCGATGACATTTACTGGATCACACACCTGAACTTCTTCAAACAGGGTTTTTTTTAAGTGCTCCTTAACCGTCTTGATTGGAATTAAGAAATATTCAGAAGTGCAGAAATTCATTTATATATATGCCCTCCATCACGAGAAAAACTCTACAAGAACATGTCTAAAACTCGATTTTCATTGCTGTGGTCTGTAAAGTTTTATCAGAACTTTGTGCGCTGTTCCACACAGGATTCGAACCTATGAGCACGAGGCTTTGTGGGGAAAAGCTCTGACCTCATATGACCTTCACGCCACTCTGCCTGAGGTCACTCGACAAGTTGGAGTTGTGGAGGTAAAATGTTTTAACAGAAGCCTTCAAAGCATCGTTCCTTTTATTGGGAAATCTCCTTTATCCCAACGTCACACATGACCCACAGGGCCTGCAGAATTTTGGTCTGAGCAGCATCCTGGCCACTTACATGACAGGTCTGGAGAGTGAGGGGGTGGAGTGGGGCGCTGAGCTGCGAGAGCTTCGATTCCAGGCTGCCTGGAGGAACAGCCAATGGGACTGTGAACTAGCAGAGAGGTACAGAGGAGATGAACACACATGTCACAGTGAAGTCTAAAGCTCTTGTAACATCTTGAACTATTCCCCCGTAACAGAAGTGAGAAATCTATTCCGGGCTTTCATGAATCCATCTTTTGTTCGCTGCAAGCACTGAGGGACAAAGAGTTCTCCATATTCGATGAAACGCTGAAGCAGGCTCGGTATGGAACCCCCTTATAATGTCATGTTTTTGCTTTTAGCAGTGGGTTTCCACAGCTTGCGTGTCTGTTGCAGGTGTGCTGAAGTGGAGGAGCTCTGCAGGGACAGTCTAGAGGCCGTGTCTTCTCTGTATCCAGTCCTCAGAAACCTGCAGAGCATCAAGGAGCTGGAGAGTGTCAAGCAGCTCTTCTTCAGGTCAGTTCAATTATAAAACTACTATGATAACTACAAAAGAGTTGCATTACCTGTGATAACTTCAGAGTGAAAGCTTTTTGCTTAATGTGGTCACTGAAGATGCTGAAGAAATTTATTGTAATTGCTGAATACATTTGCTGAAAATTTTAAAATTATAGAGCTAAAACCTTTGCATGAATTGCATAAAAATTAAGTGCAAAATTAGTTTAAAAAATTTCTTGTAAAATTGCATAAATTGTGTAGCATTTTAAAATTCGTAAGAGATTTATATATCAGAGGTACAATCATGAATGTCCTAAACGTGCGAAACATTTTGATACCAATATGGCGTAGGTTTCAAAAGTGCACAAAGTTTTCAAATCATTTCTTGTAAAATTGCATAAATTGCGTTAAAACTTCAAAAATTGTAGAATTTATGAATAGCAAAAATGTAAGCATGAATGTCCTGAACGTTTTGATACTAATATTGCATAGTTTTCAAAAGTGCACAAAGAATTAGAATTTTTTTTTTTCATTTCTATGGGCTTCAAAAATTGCAGAAATTGTGTAAAGTTTTAAAAATTTCAAAAATATTTGAATATCAAAAGTAGAGGAACGAATGTCCTGAACTTGTTGAACACTTTGATAACAAGATTGTTTAAGTTTCATTAGTGTGCAAAGTTTTTGAATTATTTCCTTTTCAATGGGGCTGAAAAATTGCATACAATCTTAAAAAACGTAAAATATATCAATACCAAAAGTACAAGCAGTAATGTCCTGAATGAGCTGAACATTTTGATATCGATATTCCTGAAATCGCTCAAAGAGTGATTGAGTTTTTACGTGCCGAAAAAAATACGGAAAGGAGCAGGAGAATCACTCTTGTTTGCATGGTGTATAGCATTGATACAACAAGTCTAAACGTTTGTTCTTTTCCATCAGGCCTTTCTCTGATCTGGCTCTGAACGACATTTGCCGTCAGTGGCGTCAGCACTCCCAGCTGCTGGCAGACAGCGACTTTGCTGTGGTGGAGCCCATTCTGGCGGTGCGGTCTGTGACCCAACATGCACTCCTGTCCAAAGTGGGAAACTCAAACAGCACAGAGAGCCTCAGTTCTGCGTTCACAGAACATCTCATGGAGCTCAGCCGCTGGGCTCGCACGGCCGGAAACACGCAGGTTGAAGCAAAACATCCATCCAGACAGATTTAAAGCCAAAAAAGTTTTTTTGTTTTTTTTTTAAAGTCTCAATTTTTCCAGCTTGCAGAGCGTGCGGTCCACCAGATGAAGATGCAGGGGGGAGCAAGGACCTCATGGCAGCTGGAAGAAGCCCAGGTCTTCTGGGCAAAGGGAGAACAGGGTCTGGCTCTGGGCCTGCTGAGACAGATGATTCACAGTCTAGAGGAAAAGGTCAAATACACATTTTCTACTGTGAATCTGGAAAACCTAAAAATATAAAAATAATAACTACAAAAGTTGTATCACCTGCGATAATACAATGTGAATGCTTTTTGCAGAATCTGGTCGCTGAAGATGCTCAGGAAATTTACTCTAATTGCTGAAGGGTTTTCTGAAAAAGCAAAAACTATTTGCTAAAACACGTAAAATTTTGTTAAATAATTATGAAAGATTGCTGAAGTTGACCTAAATTTTGGGAAAATTGGTAGTTATGTTTGCCTAAAAATCCTCAATACATGCCAATTTTGCAAAACCATGTAGTGTGCTGTTTAAATATTAGCTAAACTCTAAATTAGCCCAAACCTTCGTTGATGCCAATTTAGCCTAAATAGCTATCATATTGCTAAAATACTAGCTCAACTCAAAAATAACCAAAAAATCCTCAGTAAATGCCAAATTTTTAAAAAAATAAATGCATAAAATGTTAGTCTGTTGCTAAAATATTAGGTAAACTCAAAAGTAGCCTAACAGACCACACTGGATAACAAATTAGCCCAAAACGTTAGCATGATGATAAAATAAAATTCCAAATTAGCATAAAAAAAATCTCAGTAGATAACGTATTAGCCAAAAACGTTAGCATACTGCTAAAATAATAGATACATTCAAAATTTGCAACAAAAAAAACACATGCCAAATTACACTAATTAGCTAGCATAATGCTAATTTAACAACTCAGTGTCAAATTATTATTTAAATTACTGTAAACGATGGTTTCAAAGTGCACGCAGTTTTTAAGTAAGTACGTCTTTAAAGAATATGAAAAAATTCTCATTTAATTCCTGCGGGGCATCTCAATATTTAAAAAAACTAAAAAGTTTATGAATATCAAAAATACAAGCAGTAATGTCCTGAACAAGCTGAATGTTTTTACCAAGATTGCTGAAATTGCTGATAGTGTGATTAAGTTTTTACATGCCGAAAAACGTACCGAGAGGCATCTTGTTATACTCTCTGTATGTGTTGGTCAGGTGGATTTAGACCCTACTGCGGTTCCTGCGTACACCGAGAGCCTCCGACTCTGTGGGAACTGGCTGGCTGAAACCTGCTTAGAAAGTCCTGGAGTTATCCTGGAAAAATACTTGGAGAGGGTAAGTAGAACAAACAGGTTCTTTATGGTGTTGTTTTTAATAAAATATAGTCGTCTTCAGGCAAAAAGACCCCACAGTTTTGACACTAGAAGTCCATATTTAAAAATTTGTTTTTTTTACTTAAGGAGCCTGTTAAGTGTTTGAGCAGACACTATGTTAGATAAATTTGGGGATTTGATTAGATAGAATCTAGACCACATGTCTCAAAGTCTAGGCCCGGGGGCCGGATCCGGCCCTCTGGGTAATTCTATCCGGCCCTCCAGATCATTTTATTTTATTGTTATTAATAGCCAGATGTTATCTCACGCTTTTTTCTAACCTGTATAATAAAGTAGATTTATTTTGGAATAATATTACTACCTTTTTATTATTCTTAATTATGTTAAAAAGTTACAGTTACAGTACTATTTTGGCATTTACTAAGATTTTTTAGATTATTTTGGAGTTTAACTAATATTTCAGCAACATGCTAGCTATTTGGCTAATTTAGGCTTTTTTTGTTTTGTAGACTATTTTGAAGTTTAGCTATTTTTTTAGCCACACGCTAGCTGTTTTGGCTAAGTAAAGTTTTTTTTTTTTTTTAGGCTAATTTGGAATTTAGCTAATAATTTAGCTGGCTATCAGGTTCAGCGTTTTTAGCTATCAATTTCAGCATCTTCAGCTATCAGCATTCACACTATCGTAGGCAATGTTATATATGTAGTTCATAATTATGTTAAAAAGTTAAGGTTTTAAAAATGTAGTTTTAGAGTGTTCAATAAATATTTATCCTGTTCGGTCGCCACCTAATGTGTGTTTTGGTTTAGTGATTGAGTTTGACACCCCTGATCTTGACCAAACAGCAGGCTGTTTAATGGCACAAATATCACACGAAACAGACTTACGAAGTTTTACTCTGAAGACTTTACATTTTAGAAAATTTTGATCTCAAAACTGTGACTTCTGCTTGCAGTATGATGGCACAAAAATCACTTCATAAAGAAAGAAAGAGTGAAAAAACATTTAAAAATCCAAAACAGCAGCTATTACAAATAAATATTTTTTTTCTTTTGGTAAGATTTTAAGGCTTTGCTTTTTTTTTTAATATTCGTGTTTCAAATTTGCAATTTTATTTATCACATTTTAAATAATTCCTTCAAGTTTACAATGTGTATTTTCACGAAACTGTTTTCAAATTTTCAAAACAAACAAAAAAAAACTGATTGAAAATTTGAAAAACTTTTTTTTTTTTTCTCAAATTTGCAATCTGATTTTTTTATTCTCTTTAAGCATATTGTACATTAACTCCATACAAAGCTTTCATCTTTTCTCCTGAGCTTCTTCTTTCATGTCACTTAATAAATGTGTGCTTTTCTTTTAGGCAGTGGAGCTGATTGAGGGCGAATGTGGAGCCCAGGACTCCCGGCTCCAGAGCCAGCAGACCGAGGCTTTCTTATCTCTGGCTCGCTTCTCCGACGCTCAGTACCAGAGCATCGACAAATACATGAACTCCTCTGAGTTTGAGAACAAGCAGGCACTGCTGGAAAAAGCCAAAGAGGAGATGAACTTGATGAGGCAGCGCAAAGTCACCTCCAACAGGTGATTTATTTTTTGCACTTGAACTGTTTCTTTTCTATGGATGTTGATAAAATAAAGAAAAAGGGATGATTTCAGCACTTTAAGTTGACTTATCAAAACCTGTTTTTTTTTTTTTAAAGAAAAGATAAGCTTCTCTGAGAAATTTTATGGGTAAAATCAGGACACAGGCAGACTGAGAGGCAAGAAGAATACAGTTATGCAATTGCAAGTGCACACAGTTATGCACAAAATGTAGTAGATACAAAACATGTAACACATACACAAGTATTTTGGGACCATTTTCCTTCCATACTTGTGACAGGTACACAATAAAAGTACAGAGAGAGCTGGAGCTGGATGAGAAAGCCCTGTCCAACCTGCGGACAGACAGACAGCGCTTCCTGTGTAAGGCGGTGGAGAACTACATCCGCTGTCTGGAGCAGGGCGAAGAGCACGACACCTGGGTGTTCCGCCTGGCGTCGCTCTGGCTGGAAAATGCTGACATCAAAGTCGTGAACGATGCCATGAAGGTGGGTAAACGCGTTAAGAAGTCTATCTTTGTGATGAAGCAGAGAGTTCACTCTTTTATGGTTTTTTGAAACGCTCCTTAGAAAGGAGTGAAGCAGATCCCATCCTACAAGTTCCTGCCGCTCATGTATCAACTGGCCGCTCGCATGGGAACCAAGATGGCAAACGGGACCTCCGAGGACACGGGCTTTCATGACGTCCTCCATGACGTAAGAATAAAAAGACTTTGTTCTCGTATCCTCACTGTTTTCCGTCTTTGAAGAAATGTTCAGACTGCAGCTCGTTGGCTCTGTTTGCAGCTAATCTGTCGAGCTTCCCTGGAGCATCCTCACCACACGCTCTTCATCATCTTTGCTCTGGTGAATGCCAACAAAGACGAGAACTTTGGGACGGCTCGGCTATCCAAGAGCTCTCCCCGGCAGACCACACCTTTTGACCAGGTGAAGTCTGCTCAACCCATAAGAACCCATGAGTGTAACAGAAAATTAAACATGAAATCACACTTTTAATTAGATATGAATCACCTTAAATATGTAACGCTAAGTCACAAAAAAACCATCTAACTGAGGAATCCCAAGACTCAAAGAGAGCCGTGTACTGGAGCGCAACACAAAATCTGAGTTCACACCGAATACCATTTGCACATCCGGTTTTAATGTTAAGCCAATGTAAAGACGCATCAGAGGTTTCGCAGCGCGGTTTGAGCGTCTGGCGCAGCTGAGCGGTATGGAATCTGCATGTTTCATTCGTCTTATTTTGTTTTGGAGGGGGTCGCAGAGCATCCAGAGTTTAAATATCTGAACTTGGCAAAGAAGACATGTTGCATCAACCAATCTGGTGCTCCGCTTTCTCCATGCAATCAGAAAGTTGAGTCTAAAACATGAAGAGGAATCTACCGCTGAACCGGCCATCATTCAGACTCCCCTCACACAGTTGGTGAACCTCACCATACTGGGAGAGTCTCTGAATGATCTCATGAACCCAAACATGGAGACGTGATTACCAACATCTCTGTAGAGCTCTTCAAAAATAAATAAATGCTATCTCTCGAAATAATTTGTGTCTTCCATACATTGAAAATGAGATTATACAGTCAATGCTTCCATGTAGTGATGAGGCTCACAACTTTTAGCAGAAGCTCCTCCCACACACGACATGAGTGTCAAGTTTATGAACACATCTTTTAGACAAGCCTCAAAAAGTAAATTTGACTCGTCAAAAAAAAAAAGGCAACTGACGTTAATTTGATGTGTGAATCTCCCAAAACACTTCATGCTGCCACATAACTCTTTGTGTTAATGTGTCATTTTAATGCAAGATTTTATACAGATTTGGTAACATATTGTTTGTTGGTGTAAAAGGAATAGAATACAAGATCAGGAATGAAAAATAATGACCAAGGCGAGAACATTTTGGATATTTTTTCATTTTATACTCAATGATCATAGCTTTTTTTTTTTTCCTAATATTTTAATATTTTTTACTTTCTAACCTCCCACCCGTGCAGGAGCGCTCCCAGGTGGCTCAGAAGATCATCCATGTGATCAGCAAAAAGCGAGCAGAAATGATCCGAGGAATTGAGCGCCTGTGTGACGCTTACATCACTCTGGCTTACATGGATGCTAGCAGACACAAGACAGAGAAAAGTGAGTGTCGTAGGAACATGGCAGTTAGTGCTTCCAAAGGAGAAGGGTTTGTGTCTGTTTGTATGTGGAGTTCTTGCATTTTTATTCTGATGAAATGAAGGAAGAAGCTTCAAGCTGTAAGGCGTCTGTTGTTCTTCCTTCTATTTTAGAGGCTATTCCCATCCCAGCCGACCAGCCCATCATGCAGATCAGGAATCTTGATGAGGTTATAATCCCAACCATGGAGATTAAGGTAACGCTTTGCTTTTTTTTTTTAAGTGAAGGTGATCTGATTCCACTTGGCAGACTGGCTGGATGTCTTGGAGGAGACAAACAGCCCTTTCTGTGATGGTTTTTTTTTGTTCTCATGCTGTGGACAGGTGGATCCGTCTGGTTGCTATGACGACTTGGTGACTGTCAGATCCTTCTTGCCCCACTATCACCTGGTTGGGGGTGTCAACCTGCCCAAGATCATCGACTGCGTGGGTTCTGATGGCAAGAGCAGGAGACAGCTGGTCAAAGTAAGAGCGTCTGTCTTTGAGGGTTAGATCCCCTCACATTGTGGAAAAATCCAATTCTTCCACTGATTTGTTTTTAGCACAGTGTCAGGTGAAATTAAAGTTAAATGGGAAGCTTCTTATTCAAAACAGATCATTTTCATTCAAGTTCTGCTGCTTCTAATTTATTTGGTACCAGGACAAACAGAGCGTGGATGAACATACATTCACGTGCAGACACAAGCATGTTTGCCTTATTCTTTTTCTTGCTTTTTCTTTGACTGATTTCGATATTTGAGGTCAGAACATTTTGGATAACAATGTATTTATTGTCTTAGATTTAGGATTATTCAGTTGGCAGAAAATAGTTTTCCTTTTTCCAAAAATAAATATGTGAATCTGAGAATGAAAATGTTTTGATCTGCACTGAATGATATTCAGCATCATATGTTAAACATATTTGAATTGTGCTGTCAAATCAAAAATCATCTTCAGGGTTTGCAGAGATTTACAAAAATCTTTCTCTCCGTCCTCAAATGTGCGTTTGCGGTTACACATCCGAATGATCGTAAATGCATTCTACAAATGAGAGGAACATTTAAAAAGACAAAATTGTTGGAATGAGACATGGACGAATCGTACCTCAGATTGTTTTTATTTATTTATTTTTTGTGTTTTTATGGTGCAGTTATTGGGTATTCTCGCACAGAAAAGTTTAAAAAGCACCAACCACGTGCAGCAAAAAAAAACTGCATTCAGGCAGAAGTCTGTATTATTGTCAGTTTTTATCGCAAATATTTCATCCTTCCTTGGGGCAAAATACGAGATAAAATCAAATTTAGAAATTACATTTCAGTAGAAACTGCTCATTCATCTTAACATAGAGCACTATCCCCGCAAAAGTATTTACAGGATTTTCAATATATATCATGGGTTCCTTGGTAAAGTCTTACATGTTACAGGAATGGGTGGACCAAAGGCTAAGGCTCCAGTATTATTGTATGTGTGTGTTTTTTTAATGAGTTTTTCTTCCTAAATTCCTAATTTTTCAGTAATTTTCAGGCATATTTTTGAGATATTCCTATGCTTTTATTTTTCGATTTTGTTTTTATAAACCATTGTTGAAAATAAGGTAAAACAACTCTAATTTATCATATGTTGTCATAATTTGATCTATTTTTAATGACAAATACATTTTATTAGGTATTATATATCAGGTAAAAATTACCCGGCAAAAGTGATGCTGTAACTTTTTATAGCGATAATATTCTAGGGTTTATCAAGTTGACTTGTATGTAAAAGGGAACTTTTCACTGTGTGAACAGGGTCAGGACGACATGCGGCAGGACGCGGTGATGCAGCAGGTCTTCAGCATGTGCTCCATGCTGCTGCAGCGCAACAAGGACACGCGGAAGAGGAAGCTCAACATCCGAAGATACAAGGTTCCTGTTGTTCCTTTGGAAAAATGCTCGTCTGTAAACACCCACTCTGATGGAAATTGTGTTTTTAACATGGGATTTTTCTGATAATTGAGGACATAAAATCATAAAAATTGAGCGTAAAATGGAATATCTGAGTGTTTCTTTATTGGAATCATGAATCAGAGGCAGTTTGAAAAAGAGCTTATTTGTTGCATAGAAAATACCACACCCCGCTTCCCTGTCCGCTCACACTCAGGTGTGCATGAGTGGAGACAACGGAGAATCAATGTTTTTGTGCTGTTGCTTGTTGACAGGGGTGTCAAACTCCATCGCACAAGGGGCCAAAACCCATAACACACCTTTGGTCACGGGCCTAACTGGATAAAAAAAATTAATTGTTCACTCTAAAACTTGAATTTTTAAACTTTAAAACTGTAACTTTTTAGCATAATTATGAACTAGATATATAGGATTACCTGCGATAATGCTAGTGTGAATGCTGCAAGCAAAATTTGGCTGCTGAAGATAATAGCCAGCTAAAATGGCCAGCTAGTGTGTAAATATTAGTCTACTTCCTAAAACACCTAAAAACAGACTAAATTAGCCAAAAAAAAACTAACATGTGTCTGAAATATTTAGCTAAACTCCAGATAGCCTAAAAAATTCTTAGTAAATGCCAAAATATTCCTAAAAGCTAGAATGATGCCAATTTAAAAACTTTAAAACTTTTAACATAATTATGAATAACAAAAAGGCAGAAATATTAATCAACTTAAACCTTAAAAATCTTTAAATATTTTACTCTCCATGAAAATATTTTTTGTTAAAATTATACAAGTTATAAAATAAATGCAAGATACAATCGGGCCATTGACAACAGTAAAGTAAAATGATCTGGAGGGCCGGATAGAATTAACCCGAGGGCCGGTTCCGGCCCCTTCGCCTCGACTTGGCACATGCTCTAGGAGATGTAGAGATGTTTTAACCAGCAATATCTTTTTTTCAGCAACCAATTGGAAAATTTCTAATGAACTACTGCCACTCTGCAGAAACATTGTCCTAGATTCTGGCTAAAACCACCATAATCATAATTAAAAGAGCACCAGAAATGCTTTTAAAAATAGATTAAAAGATGATCGTAGTGAGTGGGTATTCATCATTTGGAGCTTGACTTGTGGTTAACCCTTGATCCAGGTGGTGCCGTTCTCGCAGCGCAGCGGCGTGTTGGAGTGGTGCTCCGGCACCATGCCCATCGGGGAGTTTCTAGCAGAGCCGAACAAAGGCGCCCACAAACGCTTCCGACCTCAGGACTGGACTAACTTGGCCTGCCGTAAAAAAATGATGGTATTTCCTTCAGGAATAGTTGAAAGATTACTTTAACTCAACACTGCAGACTCATAAATAAACTCCTGCTTTCTTTCCACTTTTCTCTGCTGTGGTTGCAGGAGGCTCAGAGTCTGGGGTTCGACTACAAGCTGGAGGCCTACATGAACGTGTGCAAGAACTTCCGGCCGGTCTTCAGGTATTTCTGCATTGAGCGATTCCTGGACCCCGCGCTGTGGATGGAGAGGCGGCTGGCTTACACCCGCAGCGTTGCCACTTCATCTATAGGTACTAGACGTTGCCACGGCAATGTGTTGACCGGACACATCCTGCATTGAATTAGAATGTTATTTCGCTGAAACAATGATTGTTTTTGTTGCACTTGTCATGCTTTAATTTGCAGCGTTAGCAAAAATAAACAGAAAAAGGAAACATTCTCGTTAGATTTTCTTTAAATAGCAAAAAAAAAAAAATCTGCTTATGGGGTAATAATAAAGGTCTTCTTATTTTAAGAAAAAAATTCTAGCTACTATGAAGACCTGTTTTCTCCAACTAAGATTATTTTGCTATTGAAAAACTTCATTTTTTCTTGAAACAAGGGTCTTTCAACTTTCTGAAAATTCTGTTTTGACGGTATGAAAAGCTTTTGTTCTCGTGAGAAAATTATCTTCCTTGTGTTTCTTCTGTGCAGTTGGCTACATTGTTGGTCTGGGCGACAGACACATCCAGAACATTCTGATCGACGAGCAGACGGCTGAACTGGTGCACATCGATTTAGGTAATCGTCTGACTTCCAGCATGCCAGTCTTCTGATGGGAGTTTTCAGACACCTCTTTATGTGTTTCTGCATTCAGGAGTTGCCTTTGAGCAGGGGAAGATCCTCCCCACCCCTGAGACGGTTCCTTTCAGGCTCTCCAGAGACATCGTGGACGGGATGGGCATCACAGGAGTGGAGGGAGTTTTCAGGAGGTGATTGAGTCTCTGAGGAGCGTTCTCTTTTTGGCTGTGATCAGTTCTCAAAGCTCCTCTTCGTGCTTGAGGTGGATGCTGTTCATGAGCTTCCGATTGTCTCCGGTTAGATGCTGTGAGAAGACGATGGAAGTGATGAGGAGCTCTCAAGAGGCTCTGCTGACCATTGTGGAGGTAGGAGGCTGGAGCAGAATAGAACACAGACTCCTTTGCATCTTCTGCCTGCAACCTGCTGGTTTTATCTGTAGGTGCTGCTGTACGACCCTCTGTTTGATTGGACCATGAACCCTCTGAAGGCCTTCCACCTGCAGCACGACGAGCAGGTGGAAGCGACGAACGCTACTCTTGGCTCCACAATGGGAGGTGTTGACATAGACAACCACCATAAATCCAGGTGACTGACCAAACAAATGCAGGATCTGAAGGTGCTTCATGAGATTTAGAATTTAGTGGTTTTTTCCACATTTCCCACAGCGACAGTCAGAGCTTTAACAAGGTGGCGGAGCGGGTTTTGCTGCGCCTGCAGGAGAAGCTGAAGGGGGTGGAGGATGGAGCGGTGCTGAGTGTGGGCGGACAGGTCAACCTGCTCATTCAGCAAGCCATGGACCCCAAAAACCTCAGCAGACTCTTCCCAGGGTGGCAGGCCTGGGTGTAAAGCAGTGACACTTGAGAAGCCACTGTGACAGATCGGCTTCAACATGACAGCCTCGTACTTTATTGTGAAAGGTCAAGCAAGATGCGGTTTAAAAAAAGGATTCATCTGTAATTGTCTTTTTATTTGTTTGTTTCATCCAGTTAATGTGAGCTCTCTGTTTAATATAAAAGTATTAATTACTGCTCACAGTGGAGTCTGTTTTGCTTTTATATATTTTTATGTATTTTTTCAGTGTTTTCATTCATTTTTGACGAGTAACAGATTATCTACAAAAAAGAGAAGAATGGGATGATTATACAGTTATGATTCTTCAGATATGACTTCATCCTTGAGTCAGTGCAAACGTGTTGCTGGGTCAAACATTTCTCCATGAAAAATCTGTCAATTTAATGAGTCATTTCCAAAGAGATTGTTGTCAAAGTGATTAAGACAGATTTTTTTCACAAACTAACTGGACCTGCTTTTATTTTTGAGGCATCAAAATTCTTATACATATCTAGTAGACAATAGTGATTCACCTAATATGTAATAACCATAGATTATCATTAAAACACAAAATTACATTAATCCAGTAATCATTGCTACATACCTCCGATCAAGTAAAGAAAACCAATCCCATATTGATTGTAAATATTTTAGTATTTTTTTCTGCATATTACATAATATAAAACTCATTGGTTGCATTTAAAAAAACTTTAATAACTCCACTTAACACAATCACACGTTTGGAATTATTCAACCACCAGTTGATCTTTAACTCATCTTATCTTCATATTGTGAAATTAGAGTTTTTTTATACATTTTCTTAAATTTATAGATGTTTGAATATTTTTTAGTTCATTACTCAGCTTTTTCCAGAGTTTAGTGTCACACACATACTGGGTTTATGAGGCGTAAAACAATGAATCTTAACAATTTGTTTCATATCATAATCAGTGGTTGCTGATCCAATTCATAGTCCATATTGGTCGATATTGATTCCCTGACCTAAAATTGATCCTGGATGTCTTTATCCAAATTTTCACCAGTGTGACTCTGAGATAAATACCTGATACTGAACATAGGAAGTTTTCCAGCTTCCTGGTATTTCTTCAAGTTAATCAAGTTGTTGCGTCCCTCCTTGGGAAGGAGGAAGAGAGTGTGTAACATACAATAATAAATACATAAATAACCGGGCAGGGATAAGATGGGGACACAGCTGTTTAATATGGTGACAGATGGCAGGTGTCCCAACATAGACAGAACAATACAACCAAAAGGCTAGACAAACCAATACTAACAGTAACTTAAATTCTCAGGCTTTATAGCAATCAATAACAACATTTAACAGCCAAACAACTACCACTCCAAAGCAATTACAGAAACAACCAGAGAAAAGTTAATAGACAAACAAAACCACAACAAACGAAAGAGGGGGAAACCAAAGGCTTTTGCAGGCTTGGCCAGGCAGACAGCAGGTGCAGGCTGAGAATCTAATTCCCACTCAGGAATTCAGCCGCCACTGGAGCACAGCGTCCTGGCTTCTTTTAAGCTTCCCTCCCAGCTCAGGGATTGATGGAATAGTGCCTCAATCAGCTCTGCAGGAAGGGGCGGAGTCAGCAGCAGGGGAGAAGCTAGACTTCTGCAGGGGCTGGGAAAACATATGCAGAGAAACAAACAAAGCACACACACACAAAACACACACACGACCAGGGGTCGTAACACAAGTGTAAATTAAATATGTATACAAACAAGTTATAAATGACAAATCCATTCACATTTTAGTTTAATAAAGTTCAGCCAAATGTTTTTTCACATTAGCATAATTCAAAGGGAACATTACTAGAACAAACAAGTCAAACATGGCACTTTTTATCATTGTGATAGATGCACAGGTTGAAACTTTGACCAACATTTCACTCTGTTATCTGACTCGTTCAAGATCAAAAATTAAATAAATCTTAGTGAATTAAAAGACATTAACAAAAACTACAAACCCATTTTTTCCATTTTTTTTACTGTTTAAATATTCTTAAGATGTGTATACAAATGCAAAATTGTATTTGATCTCAAATTTAAAGTTTTATTAGGTAGAGGCTCTAATATAAACCCATATGTTTTTTCTTTTCCCTCTCCCTGCGCCTTCTTATTACTTTTTTTCCATATGGGTTTTTCTACCATATATTGTATAAGAGCATATAAATAAATACTTAAATATAGATTCAATGAAAAAATGCTACATGTGGCTCTGGAGGTTGCAGACCCCTGCTGTAGTGTGTCTAGCTCTAAACGTGAGCCTGTTAGAACTCTACAGGGAGAATTATTCTAAAGATGTTGCAGGTCAGTATGTCAAACAACCTTAAAGCAATTGAAGAAATACACCTAATTTTACACAATAAAATGTCTTGTTAAAGTCAAATGCATTCAAATCCCATTTAAAGTGCTGAGCCCAAAAGTCCTCATCTGGGATTATCATTCTAAAAAGATTTTATGTCAGTAAACGAAACGGCCTCAAAGGTATTGAAGAAAAACCCAGATTAGCTGTTGAATATCCAACTGACCTCACCTCGGTACAGTGATCATGTGCCTGTAGTCTAATAGAGTCTTGTCAAAAAAAGAAAAAAAAAACCAAAATTCAAAGATAGAAAGAATATTTGTCTTTCATGTACATTTGCACTGTTTTTCTCACTGAAAACTCTAAAAATCACATTTTTATTTTGTGTTCTTTTACCATTTAAATTGGTCTAGCACTATTATAAAAAAAAAAAAGTTGTAAATTGATGATAGATATTGAAAATTCAATGTCTTCTGGAAAAAGGGACAAAAGAACACATTTTTAGGACATTCTCTGATCATTTCATAGACAAAATTAGCAGAAAAGTCCAGGTGGACATTTTCAGGCTTAGGCCTTGAAGGGTTAATCTTTTTTTGGTCAGCCTTCTGGGTTAAGTTCAGCTTTAACATAAACAAAATAAAAAGGATAACAATCACTGCTGTTTTGTATCATTTAACAAAACAACTTGAAAACAGTTTTCTATCCTCAAAGTTCTTCAATATTTTACGTTCTAAGCATTACATATTGCTAGAACCTGTATGAAAAAAGTTTTTTTTTCTGCAGCAGAATCAGCTGATTCACGTTGATTACATCCGCCTTTCAGCAGCGCAAGGCTGCGTTTCTTCAGAATAAGCTGGAGTTTGGTTAAACGCGTCAACTTTTGAAGACTTATCATAACCAAAAGAATGTAAACACGGGAGCTAAAGCTCCAATGTTTACACTAATTCATTTTTTCAAAAGTTATCCCAGTGGAAAGAACTTCAGTCTCAGTTTTTGAAAGGAAAAAAGCTCTCACTAGTTTTACTTTGAAAACCGGAAGCTTCAACGTCACGAAGATTTGTTTACTTCCGGTGACTACCGCGGCTCTTTCGGCTTTGTTTTAGTTCATAAACTTAAAATCCAACATTAATCTGCATTCCAGGTGAAAAATACATTGTTACCAGATAATATTTTGATCATATTTTACTACAATTTACTATATTTATAAAGATTGTGAATAAGCGATGTTGTACGTCACGAATATTCATACTCGAATTTTCAGGAGCAGATCTCAAATACCCGAGCACCGGATACTCTTTACAGCCCTAGTCAGAAGGATGTGTCAGCAGGACTATGGAAAACACAGGGTCCTTGTGGGGGGGCCGCCCACCAGGTGGTCAGGACCAAAGCAGGGATCAGGTTTTATATACAGTATATATATATATATATATATATATATATATATATATATATATATATATATTATATATATATATATATACACATACATATACAAATGATTAAATTCATTTTTTTTTTGCTCTCACACACCCCTCTGCATTTATCCGGACTTGGGACCGGCACAAGTGGTCACTAGTTTGTGTCCCCTTGTGGTTGCATTACACACTCACACCCATTCACACACACTTTTTTTTTTTTTTTTTTTTTTTTACATTAAACATATAAAAAAACAAGCAATCAATAAATAAATAAATACATATTTTTGTCTGAACAGTTTCTGTTCTTGTTCCACGTCCAGTTTTTGTTCAGACTGGGGTAAGAGGGGGTGCTGTCACTAAAACAATCTTTCAACCCCCCTCCCTTTTATAAAAATTATTATTAATAAATAGGATTAAAAAAAATAACAATAATATTTCAATAGGACTTCAGATTATCCTATTTTTCTAATATTTTTCAAAGATTCTTTTTACAAAAAATATTTAAAGCAAACAAATAAATAAATAAATAAACCAAGAAAAACAATAATATTACAGTTTTTTTTTTCATTTTCTCTGTTCTTAATCCTAAAGTACATCCCACTTTTTGAACAACTAAATGTGTGTGGGGAAACCAGAGCATCCAGAGAAAAACCCACTTGAAAACGGAAAAGCTCACAAAGTTCAAAGTTTTATCCAATCGTTTTTTGTTTCTGCATGAGCTGGAACACAACTCGCTTGTCTTTGGCTGAAATGTTTACTGCAAGATTTACTTGAGCCAAGGGTGATGCCGAATCTGTTGCAGAGTTGGGCGTGCAGTTGGGTCTTTAGTGAAACACTGCCTCAAGAAATCTTTGCAGCCTTTAGAAAGTCTGTTGTTGATTCTTGTCTTTCTTCTTAAGTAACTTGATGTCTTGAATGGTTTGTTGTGGAGGCATTCAAAGAGGACGATTCCCATCTGCCACACTGTTGTGGGTCCAGCGCTGTATTTATATCGAAACCTCCATTCTGGAGGGACGAGACAATCGGTGCCGTAGAAAATGTCATGATTTGAATCTATCTCTGTGAAGCAGCTGAGTCCAAAGTCGATGATCCGAACTCGAGGGGTGCCTGAAGAAGTCTCTATCAAGATATTTTCCACTTTGATGTCTCTGTGGAAAATCTTTTCCTGCTGAAGGTAAATAGCTGCTTCTATCAGTTGTTTCAGAATAATCTTGGCTTCATATTCTTTCAGTGAACCTCCTTGTCGGTCGATGTAGGACCTCAGATCCGATGCTGGCATTGGCCTCTCTAAGACTAAAATCAGCTCATTTGGCAGCACATACCAGTCCAGCAAGGCGATAGGTGCTGTGCTGCCGGCTGAATTTGATGTTGTAGACTGAAGTTTTAACATTACAGTCACTTCCACAGAGATTTCTCGTCCGCTCTCATCAATATGTTGGCAAAGAATATTATCATTTGGGATGTGTTTGATGGCAACCGCTAACTTATCGGATCTACGATAGCCAGCAAACACAGATCCACAACCACCTTCACCAAGTGGATTCAGTTCCACATATTTGGCCTCAAATTCAAGCTTTGGGTCATCTTCTTCATCTGTGCTTTCTTTCCTTCTTTTGCTTGATGGTTCTTCCAGATCAGATGCCTTTCTCTTTCTGGAACCAACAAGCTTAGAGGGTGGGGATTCATCATTTTGGGAGGGACACTCAAGTTCTCTTCTTTTCTTTGCTGGAGATCCAGATTCTTGGTCATCCTGTGAGATTTTCCTTTTGGTGCCTTTTTGTTTTACTTTGGTTCCATCTGGAGATTTCACACTCTCCTTTTCCAAGTCACAAGAGAATGTAGGGTTTGGAGGGTTGGCATCAGGAAAAAAGATTTTCCTTACAATGTTGAAAAGTGATTGAAACATGGCTTTCAAAGACGCTTTAACACTGAGACCTGACTAGACTAGAGTCTTTAGACAAGTGTGGAAGTTTCTGGAACCACCAGCCTATTTATAGGAAAGGGGGGGGATTCCCCCCCATAGCTCCCAAAACACATAATTTATGTCTTTGATGTCACCTTTGATGTCACCAATGGCTTGATGGTCACCGTATGATGACATCACTTCACAGGGGGGGATGCCCCCCCATAGCTCCGCCCCTTCTCTCGTCGCTAGGCAACATGACCCCAAAACACATCATTTATGTCTTTGATGTCACCAATGGCTTGATGGTCACTGTATGATGACATAACTTCAAAGAACATCTTTGACGATGTAGATTTGGAGGAATTACTCAGTTTTTTACCTCCTGCTGCAGCTGAGGAAATGAGAAATGATAACGATCCAAAGGAAAATCCTGGGGCATCATGGGAGTCCCAAACTTCTGGAGCCTCCCAGGAGAAAGTTCACAAGCACCAACTAAACAGTCCCGAAAAAGAAGCAGAGATGACTCTTCAGATGGTCAAGATCCTCCACAAGCAAGCGGTCAGAGTAGAAGCTCCAAAAAGCCTAAGCTGTCCGTCGCAAAGATTAGCCCACCTGCAGAGTTCACCTCTTTTGGGGAGTGGCTGTCTTATCAAAATAAGCGACAAGGTTGTGGTTTAAGGAGAAAATATGATTTTTTCACTCGATATTCTTCTGAAAAGACAGTTAACTCAAAAGTTGAATATGAGAAGCAAAAGGTGAACGATTTTGATATGTCACCAGATTTGACAGAGATATCCAATGGAATTTCAGCAGTTTCTTTCACAAACCCCCATCGAAAGAACAAATACATGTCAAAGATTTACTGGACTCTGTGATCTGCTGCGCACCGACGACATCATCGACATTCTTGGAACAAATCCAGGAAACAATCCAGGAGCTTCATTGAACCTCCAAACTTCTGGAGCTTCTCTGGAGAAAGTTCCTGAAGTTCCTGTAGAATCCTCCTCTTCATGGAAGGTTCCTCCACAACCCCCATTGTTCCAGGAGTTTGGAGGTTCAATGAAGCTCCTGGATGGAAGATGGGTCTGAGAGCGGGTCCTGGTACAGGAAGGTAGTTATCTCCTGCCACAGCTCCACAGAGAAGATGGGGGCACGTTTCCAACCGCTCGTTTTCGTGGGTATGGGAGGGGCTGCTGCAGACAGTGCAGGTTTTTAGAAGATTACTTTTAAATGCATGAACGGATCAAAATATTGTTTGGGAAGTTCTTTATAGTGAAGAATGAACAGTTAAATGCTTTTAAAACCACAAAATGTAGAATTTTCATGGTAGGACCCCTTCAAAGAATCTTTATTTAGCAACTCCAATTTTTTTAAAGATAAACTCCATCCATGGAGGAAGTCCAGAAGATTTCCTTGAAAAATTCTGCATGGTGTATGACAGCCAGCTGTGTTCTCAGAGGAGACAGTTCAGAGCAGAGAGGGATGCGTGCAGGAAGTTTTTCCTGGTGGTCCTGAAATTTCTGAGGTTTGATGAGGGTGATGAAGACTCTCACACACCCCCAGAAAAGAGCCCCCCACACACACACACACACAACACACACACATACACACACACACACAGATACTTGCTCCCCCCCAATTTTTGAGTCAATATTTACAAAGAAACACTTGATGCTGACAGAAGCGTTTTCGCCTAAAACTTGTTTTGCTCAAAATGCACCAAAATGTCTTCTGTATTCATTCACTTCTGGTCATTACCTTTCAGGAGGAAAGTTAGGAACCTTTTTCAAGCATTAGTTTCTCATAGGACGGGTCAGAAGCAGAACTCCATCATTTTCTTGTTCACAAAGAGCTGAAGCATCATTCTTGACAATCTTACAAAAACATTCCAATCTAAGGTAAGTTTTTCAAAGATAAAATATATAAATACATAATACTTGACTCACTACCACAAAGCACTAAATGATGATTATTTTAAAGATATTTGATGATTTGGAGCGGCGCTGCATCTACACGGCTGTTTTCTTCTGTGCAGCTAAATTACGCTAAGAACGAACAATAACGAGCACGGTGCACCCGTGAGCGTGCACGTGGGTGTGCACGAGTTCTGTAAATATTTTTCATGTAATTTAAGTTACAAATTGAGTTTGTGTTTATTTAAGTGTGGAGTCAAGGTGGTTCCCCTGCCAGAATTTGTATCCCTGGACTCAAACCTCGTTGATTTATTTTGTAACACTAACATTTTGTCCCAAAAAGGTAATTAGAAGATGAATGATCACAATAGACTTTATAGTGGGTCTTTTGGGAGTTTATTCTCATATTTGTATTTATTTCTTACATATTCTATGTAAAACAACAGTTTTTTGTGTTGAAAAAGAAAAAAAATACTTTTTTTGTTTGAATTTAGGATAAAATCGTGATTTTTGAAAGTGACTTAATTGTGACATTTAACAAATCACAATTAATAAATATTTGCTCTTTCTACTGAAAATTATTGTGAGGCACAGAATCTAGCTGGATCAGCAGCGGCCTGACTGAATCTGTATTCCTTCTTGTTTTATGTAGAAAATGTGGTTAAAAAATCAAACATGACAGTAAATTCACAAAAGCCCCGGAATAAAGTTTGTCGTAATCATCCACCTTCTTTTTATGCTTTTCAGGACAAAATATGAGTGTTATGAAACCAGCCGGCACTGCTGGGTTGATAGTGATGTCAATCCCAAACATTTTAAAAAACCTAAAACCTCACCACACATTGAATAGATCAAAATGCAGATTTTTCTAAATGTATTTCATTTATTTTTAAACTAGGTGATGAAATCACCAGCAGTGAGAGGACAGAGAATTTGAGCAGCAGGGATGAAGACTGATGAGAAGCATCATGAACATCAACCCACTGGTGCTGAAGCTGCAGGAGGGAAACCGAGCTGCTGGTTTCTCCTCTGTTGAACATCAGTTTGAGAGGAAGAACCGCTGAGGTCCAGACAAAGACATTCCTGCACAGGAAGTCCACACAGATGCTGAGACTCTGAGCAGAGGTGGTAAATGAGCATCAAGATTTTCACAATAAAAGAAACAATGTCATATAACTGTAAACAATGAACTGAAACAATGCACACTTTCTGCATTGAAAGGACAATTACAGTGAGTTTTATGTTTGTGTCTTTTTTAGTTCATGGTCGTGGTTTATTACTTATGTCAGTTATCAGAATGAATATACTGGATAAATAAAAATATCTTCATTCTGGAAATAGGAACGGGTGTTTTCTTCTGTTCGTGCTGTAGATGCTGCTTGTTTGCTGATTATATCAACAAACCTAAAATGATCTATTTACTATCTAAACTTTGTTCAATACACAAACATTTTTGTCACAATTGGAAATAAATTCAGGTGTCATTGTGTTAAGGAATGATCACCAGAAGCTTCTTTAAGCATTAAAAACAGCAGCTCAGCTAAAAGAAATGCTTTTGACTACTGTGTCAGCAGGACTATGGAAATCCCAGGGTCCTTGGGGAGGGTCCCGCCCACCAGGTGGTCAGGCCCTGAGTAGCATATATATATACACAACTCATCTCTGTTTGTGATTTACCTATTCAATTTGTTTTTGCTCACACACACCCCTCTGCATTTATCCGGACTTGGGACCGGCACAAGTGGACACTAGTTTGTATCCAGCTGTGGTTGCATTATACATTCACACACACATATGAAAACACTTAGACACTCACACAAACACACACACAGTTTCCTCTTCAAATCAAATCACCTTTACTTACAGAGCACTAGTGGAACTCAAAGTGCTTCTCTTTAAAACATTTCCAAACATAAAATCCAAAGAGAAATACAAAAATAACAATAAAAAATCTGCTTGCTTTGTGGAGGATCTTGACCATCTGAAGAGTCATCTCTGCTTCTTTTTCGGGACTGTTTAGTTGGTGCTTGAACTTTCTCCTGGAAGGCTACAGAAGTTTGGAACTCCCATGATGCCCCAGGATTTTCCTTTGGATCGTTATCATTTCTCATTTCCTCAGCTGCAGCAGGAGGTAAAAAACTGAGTAATTCCTCCAAATCTACATCGTCAAAGATGTTCTTTGAAGTAACTTGACCGCTGGGGTCGGGTTGGTATTGTGGATGTCCATACCATTGGTGACATCAAAGGCATAAATGATGTGTTTTGGGGTCATGTTGCCTAGCGACGAGAGAAGGGGCGGAGCTATGGGGGGCATCCCCCCCCTGTGAAGCGATGTCATCATACGGTGACCATAAAGCCATTGGTGACATCAAAGACATAAATGATTTGTTTTGGGGTCATGTTGCCTAGCAACGAGAGAAGGGGCGGAGCTATGGGGGGGGGAATCCCCCCTTTTCCTATAAATAGGCTGGTGGTTCCAGAAACTTCCACACTTGTCTAAAGACTCTAGTTTAGTCAGGTCTCAGTGTTAAAGCGTCTTTGAAAGCCATGTTTCAATCACTTTTCAACATTGTAAGGAAAATCTTTTTTCCTGATGCCAACCCTCCAAACCCTACATTCTCTTGTGACTTGGAAAAGGAGAGTGTGAAATCTCCAGATGGAACCAAAGTAAAACAAAAAGGCACCAAAAGGAAAATCTCACAGGATGACCAAGAATCTGGATCTCCAGCAAAGAAAAGAAGAGAACTTGAGTGTCCCTCCAAAATGATGAATCCCACCCTCTAAGCTTGTTGGTTCCAGAAGAGAAAGGCATCTGATCTGGAGGAACATAAGCAAAAGAAGGAAAGAAAGCACAGATGAAGAAGATGACCAAAGCTTGAATTTGAGGCCAAATATGTGGAACTGAATCCACTTGGTGAAGGTGGTTGTGGATCTGTGTTTGCTGGCTATCGTAGATCCGATAAGTTAGCGGTTGCCATCAAACACATCCCAAATGATAATATTCTACATATTGATGAGAGCGGACGAGAAATCTCTGTGGAAGTGGCTGTAATGTTAAAACTTCAGTCTGCAACATCAAATTCAGCCGGCAGCACAGCACCTATCGCCTTGCTGGACTGGTATGTGCTGCCAAATGAGCTGATTTTAGTCTTAGAGAGGCCAATGCCAGCATCGGATCTGAGGTCCTACATCGACCGACAAGGAGGTTCACTGAAAGAATATGAAGCCAAGATTATTCTGAAACAACTGATAGAAGCAGCTATTTACCTTCAGCAGGAAAAGATTTTCCACAGAGACATCAAAGTGGAAAATATCTTGATAGAGACTTCTTCAGGCACCCCTCGAGTTCGGATCATCGACTTTGGACTCAGCTGCTTCACAGAGATAGATTCAAATCATGACATCTTCTCCGGCACCGATTGTCTCGTCCCTCCAGAATGGAGGTTTCGATATAAATACAGCGCTGGACCCACAACAGTGTGGCAGATAGGAATCGTCCTCTTTGAATGCCTCCACAACAAACCATTCAAGACATCAAGTTACTTAAGAAGAAAGACAAAAATCAACAACAGACTTTCTAAAGGCTGCAAAGATTTCTTGAGGCAGTGTTTCACTAGAAACCCAACTGCACGCCCAACTCTGAAACAGATTCTACATCACCCTTGGCTCAAGTAAATCTTGCAGTAAACATTTCAGCCAAAGACAAGCGAGTTGTGTTCCAGCTCCAGCAGAAACAAAAAACGATTGGATAAAACTTTGAACTTTGTGAGCTTTTCCGTTTCAAAGTGGGTTTTCTCTGGATGCTCTGGTTTCCCACACATTTAGTTGTTCAAAAAGTGGGATGTACTTTAGGATTAAGAACAGAGAAAATGAAAAAAAAAACTGTAATATTATTGTTTTTCTTGGTTTATTTATTTATTTATTTGTTTGCTTTAAATATTTTTTGTAAAAAGAATCTTTGAAAAATATTAGAAAAATAGGATAATCTGAAGTCCTATTGAAATATTGTTGTTCTTTTTTTTTTAACCTATTTATTAATAATAATTTTTATAAAAGGGAGGGGGGTTGAAAGATTGTTTTAGTGACAGCCCCCCCTCTTACCCCAGTCTGAACAAAAACTGGACGTGGAACAAGAACAGAAACTGTTCAGACAAAAATATGTATTTATTTATTGATTGCTTGTTTGTTTATGTGTTTAATGTAAAAAAAAAAAAAAAAAAAAAAAAAAAGTATGCGTGTGAGTGTGAAAGTGTGTGTGAATGGGTGTGAAGGCGTGTGCGTGTGTGGGTGTGTGTGTGAATGTGTGTGAGTGTGTAATGCAACCACAAGGGGACACAAACTAGTGACCACTTGTGCCGGTCCCAAGTCCGGATAAATGCAGAGGGGTGTGTGAGAGCAAAAACAAAAACAAATTTAATTTAATCGTGTGTATATGTATGTGTATATATATATATATATATGTGTGTGTTTGTGTATATATATATATGTATACTGTATATAAAACCTGATCCCTGCTTTGGTCCTGACCAACTGGTGGGCGGCCCCTCCACAAGGACCCTGTGTTTTCCATAGTCCTGCTGACACATCCTTCTGACTAGGGCTGTAAAGAGTATCCGGTGCTCGGGTATTTGAGATCTGCTCCCGAAAAATCGAGTATAAATATTTGTGACGTACAACATCGCTTATTCACAATCTTTATAAATATAGTAAATTGTAGTAAAATATGATCAAAATATTATCTGGGAACAATGTATTTTTCATCTGGAATGCAGATTAATGTTGGATTTTAAGTTTATGAACTAAAACAAAGCCGAAAGAGCCGCGGTAGTCACCGGAAGTAAACACATCTTCGTGACGTTGAAGCTTCCGGTTTTCAAAGTAAAACTAGTGAGACCTTTTTTCCGTTCAAAAACCGAGACTGAATTTCTGATCTCTGGCATAACTTTTGAAAAAATGAATTATTGTAAACATGGGAGCTTTAGCACATTTTGCTTCAATTAAAGGCTCAAACATGAGTAATCCCACAGTTCTCAAAGTCGTTCATGGATTTTAGATCCAGAGGCTTCATCAGATCCGGTGGTCCGAGTGGTTTGACAAAGATTCTGGAGTTCTGGACCCACGTGCTGTGGATCTTTTTACACTACTTTTTCAAAGTTTAAATTATGTGTCAGACTTGTGTTGTACACTTTAATGAAAAAGGTACAAAGTACCAAACATGTGTTTACCATTCTTTTTAATTTCTGTTACACTAGGATTTAAAAATGACTAATAAAATCCATTTTTGAAGATGTTTGCCTCTAAAATACTCTAAAGTTCCATCCATCCATTCATCTTCTGAACTGGATGAATCCCTTTTTAGGTTACTGTAATAGAGCAAAGGTGGGGTACACCCTGAACAGGTTGTCAGTCCTCTGAAGGACAACATAACCACACCTAAGTGACAATTGAAAGTGTTCAATTAACCTATGAAACATGTTTTTGGATGGTGGGAGGAGAGTGGAGTTCAGAAAACAAACTTAATCACTTTAACACTAATTTGAATTTAGATAGGTCAAGTCAAACCCTGAGAAGAAGAGAGTTTTACAGTCAAATGGTGGTTTGAAATGTTGAGTCCTGTATTGGTCAAGGGACTTTCCTAAAGCAATGCACTGGATGAGCCTGATGCACGCACCAATGCTTCACCATTGTCAGACACATCACTAGTGTGTACTTCTGCTAACTCATTGAGCTTTCTAACATTACTAACTCGTGTTTCACTCTCACAGAGTTTTAAAACGGACACTGAAGTGCAGGAGCGACCTTTCAGACTAGAGCAGAGTAAAGCTGAGTCGAGTAGACATCCTGGTGTCAGTCAAGCTTCTTTCTTGTCTCTGTAATTGGTTTAACAATTAACTGAATTAATCAAATTAATTTGCTTTCCTAAGATCTAAACAGATGGATCTGTCTGAGGAAATACAAAATAAATTTTAAAGTGGGATTAATTAATGCGCCACCTTTCACTGTTATGTTCTGAATAGTCTGAAAGACAATCTTCACTAATACCACAATAATTTATTATTCAGAATTGTTTTAAATTGTTTTTTATAAATAAAGATGTTATTTTTAACCTCAAATCTAGTTATATTTTATTGTTATACATTTAAATGCATCCTATTGACACTATGTGACTTAAAAATATTTTCTCTTAAGAGTTGGAGAAAAAACCCCAGCGTCTTCTCTGATTTACCATAAATCAGGGGTATATAGGTCATGCTGGGAATTTGAGCTTTGATCCGATACCAATACTTTTTTTAAATTGAAATGTTTGATTTGAACTTCAAAAATATTAGGTCACAACTCTTATTATTTCTCAAAAACGAGAGAACTCCCCTTACTTTGGCCTTTAGACCTCAAAGCCTTGTACGTTTATCGCCTCAACCTGACCCCCATATTTCAGGTCATTGTAAATTGCAGATACATCATTAGTGTGAATTTCTGCTAACTCATTTAGCATTGTAAAAGTAAGGAACTCAACCTCTCTTGTTTCATTAGCATTTATTATTTTTATTTTCAGAGATTCAAATATCATAGAATGTAAATTTACAGTTCAGTCAAGCATAAAACGAACCAAAAAATGAGAATAAAACTTTAAAATGTGATATCGAGCTCAAATAAATGTTTTTAGGATAAAAATTGTCTTAAAGTTAAAGCATAATTTGAACAAAGCTTAGACATTTGTAAACACCAATGCAATCACGAGATAAATGTGAACTAAACTACAAGCAGGTCCGTAAAAAGTGCCCAAAAAAGATGAAATTATTTAAAAATGTAAAATAAGGATTTCACCCAAGTCATTCATTGATTAAAGTGCTTTAAATTTACCAGTCAGTCATAAATGGCAGCAGAAAAACTATTTAAGTTCATTTGCTATAGTTGTGGTCTTTTAAACATTGCATCAAACAAACTTTAATATATATATATATATATATATATATATATATATATATATATATATATATATATATATATATATATATATATATATATAATTGTCTTTTTTTATTGTTTGAAAATCTTTTGATTTTCTTTGTAAAAAAAATCTATTAATCTCCTAATTCAACAAAACGACAGCTTTGTAGATCTTCTCACTTCAGAATGAAGTATTCTTCTTTTTTTAAGTTTTATTTTGGACTTTGTTTGGATTTTACAGTAAATTTGGGCCTCCAAAACACTGAATAACACATTTCAGTCTCATGAAAAATGGAAGTAATCTGTTTCTGATGATGAACAAAATGAGGCTTCCTCACTGATGAAGATTAGCAAACAGTGTTTGTCTCAATCTAACCACTAGGTGGCATCAAATGCCTGAAAATCTTGCTTTGGCTTGTCTCTCCAAAGGAACAGAGTGGAGAAAGTGAGCATTAATGATCTGGTGGATGTCTTTGACAGACTCATGTCCTGTGCACCTGATGGAGACTCAGGTGTTCCACCTGCAGAGATCAGAGCTCATCCTCTGCACTGGAACCACAGACGTCACAGTGGGATTCTAGAAGAAAGGTTTCTAATATGCAGAGCTCTGAAGGCTCACCTCACTCATACGGATCCTGTACAAACTATAAAGTAAAGGATGATTCTTTTTTAAATTTTACCCAGACAGACCCGTCTCTGTTCAAGAAAGAATTCAAAGCATTGCCTTGCTCGTGGGTTTCTGCTTTAAGGCACATCCAGACAAGACCAACGCTTTGTCGTGTATGGCTTTAAAAAGATAAACGTTTGTGACTTATAACAAACCACTTACACAGTCAACAATGAATGTTATGTTCAAACCCGCAAGAGGCAGCTGACTATGAGGTCACACTTACCATATCATTCATTACTTTCCAAGGAGCTGAGAAATCCCCAGAAGGCTGAAAAGAGACTTCCTGCTTTATCAGAGGATCAGTGGACGGCCTTCGATCATGAGCCACAGTCGGCAGCAAACCAACATCTGCTGGTCCTCGTGTCTGACAATGGCAGGCAGCGCTCTGGGGATCCTTTGTTCATGTCCTGGTTATACTCTAGCACTCTTTTAGTGATCCTCTGGGGATCCACTGGTGATATTTTAGGGATTCTAAGATGATCCCTTTGTGGTCCTCTTGTGATCTATTTTTTTTTTAGTTGATCTTCTAACTAAACTTTAGTTGAGTTTAGTTGATCCTCTGGTGATTGCCAGAAGATTGTCGACCCTTTGTTAAACTTCTAGTGATCCTATGGCAATCTGTCAGTGATCTTCTTGTGGTCCCCTCGGGATCCTTTGGTTATCTTTTTGATGATCCTCTGACAATATTTTTGGTGATCCTCAGGTGATCATTTGTTGATCTTCTGGTAATATTTTGGTAAACCTCAGGTAATCTTTCGATGACCCTCAGGTGGTCTTCTGGTGATCTTCTGGCAATCTTTCAGCGATCATCTGGAAATGTTTAGATGATTCTTTATTGATCCTTTGGTGATCTTTTGGTGATCTTTTGTTGATCTTCTAGCGCTGTTGTGGCAATTCTCTCATGATCCTATGATGATATTCGGGTGGTCCTTTGGTCATTCTAAGGTTATCTTTTGTATATCCTCAGGTGATCTTTTGATGATCTTCAGGTGATTCATTGGTGATTCTCTGTTGATCCTTTGATGATTCCCTCACAATCCTTTGGTGATCATTTAGTGATCTTCTGTAAATTCTTTCGTTGTTTTCTGATCATCCTTTCTTCACACACTACCTGAGCTGAATCTGTCATCAGATGAAGATGAATGAAAATAACTAAAAAACCTTCAATAAAGAACTTAACATCTTTTGAATCCGAATCTTGAAGTCTGACTGACACTGGATTCCATAACACACAGGCCTTTGGAAGTCATTGAAGTGAAAGATTCCTCTTGTCTGTTGAGTGGAATCTGTTCTTGTTTTAGCTTTAGCTGCTGTACTGAAACAATACAGAACAAAGTCAAAAAAGCTGAATAACATCAGAATCCAGTTATCTTTAGGTTTATTAAACAATAGTTAAACTTGTTCATGAACTTGGAATTTTTTATTTAAAAATCAGGTTAATTTGAACAACTTTTTGATAAACTTCTGTTCTTGTTGAAGTAGTTTGAAGGAAATACAGATTATTTTATTTTATTGCTTCTTTTGTTTGTAAACATCTTAAATTAAAGTTAAGAACTTTAGATTTTTAGTCCATCTAGAATTTTTTCATAAAAACAGAAATATGCCAAACAAATTTGTTAAAAAAACAAAATCTTAGACCACTTTCAGCAGATCCTACAGATTCCGAAAAAAATTTATTGATTGATTTGATCTGTTAAAGTTCATTCATTTACAGCACTACTTCAATTTTGGCACAAAAACAAAAAAAACATACATTCATACAGTCAAGCGTACCTTCATATAAACTAGTTTGTTCAATAGTATGAGTGTGCCGCCGCCGGATTCATGCCTTCCTCTCCAGCTTTGTTCACAGCGACGGAGCCGGACCGTCTCCGTGGCGAGGACAGCGCGGCGTTTACAGTAACTCAAACTCTCGTCTAGACTGCAGAGTTCAGATTCACAGAGGAAGTGTATGCGTTGTATAAAATGTGCAGTGCATATATACCACAAGAACAGTTGCACGCTAAACAAATTTAAATATAAAGCTGAAAGTTTACAGATTCAGAAAACTTAGAAAACAGAAATTTTGATCCGTCAACTTCAAAAAACAAAAAAAGTGCAATTCTGCAAAGAAAAGCTCAACCTGCAGAAACTGTTGATCGGTTTTGAGAGACAAAGGCCTTCAAGGTGTCGTAATCATGTGCAACTTTTCCAAAAAGGCTGGTTAAATAAGTAGCTTTTCCTTCTCAGAGTCTCAACAGCCCAAACAATTCAACGATAACATCACAAATAAGAGTAACAATAAAAAAAAAAGCTAAATAAAAGTTTTACAATGTTTTTGTTCACTCACACTTACGGTGGTCCAGTCTACTTTGATCCATTTTGTTCAACAGAAGCTTTCACGTTCTTTTCTTTGATTTCCTGGTTTGGTTGAACTTATTTTTTTTTAAAGCACAGAAAAGTCCCAAAAAGTCACAAACTCAAGGAAGACTCAAAAAGAGAGCAAAGCTGTTGCTTCTGTTAGTTTTCCAAAAAACACTTAAAAAAAAGTTGGCATAGTCACATTGCAACTTCTTGTCAAAGTTTAGTGTTCCTCTATTCTTTGATCCCAAATACAGACGGGACAGAAGCTGGATCGTGTTCAGGCAGAGGTTTCAGGGAGAATATTCCCTTTAGAGGGCAGAGGTGTCCCAAAGGCCAAAGCGATGAGGGTGGAGTGAGGTCAGTTGAGGTCACGGTGGGCAGGTGCTGTCCGCTTCTCCGCATCCCGCCTGCTGTCCCCCCTCCCTGTGCGCCGCGCTCACTCGTCTGGCTCCTCTCAGTCATTTGATCCGGTGTCGGACCAGCGAGGACTCGTCTGTGATCTCCCCGAAGCGGCCGCGGCGCCGGCAGGGCAGCAGCAGCAGGAGCAGCAGGATGACGAGGATCACGGCGCAGACCGCCATCAGGGCGTAGGAGATCACCCACAGGAGCGGCTCCTTCGGCATCCCGCTGGAGCAGTCTGCTGCCACATCTGCCGCCGAGAACGGTCCTGCGATCTCTGACAGAGCCCCGTCACCGTTCACTGAAAGAAAAAAAACAACCAAACAAAATAAACCCAAACAAGCCCAGATATGCATTTACTATTACATCTATATGCATCCTCTTTTGTTCATTTAAGATCATCCGCAGCTGTTGGGATTAATTTTCCCAGCATGCTTAGGGAAGCTTATATCTTGCATCCATCTGCTTCATAAGAGTTTCTTAAATGATCGACAGCAGAATTTTTGTACCGTCCCAAAGACTGCAGTGTTTCACCCGCCATGACCTAATGCAGCATATGACCGTCCTTTCTGCTTTGTCTGGAGGCGTCTGGCATACTTTCCATTGTGATGTGCATGCCAGAGACACTTAAAGAAGGATTTTAAGACATTATGAAGTCAATGAACTGGGTTTAGACTGGTTTACATTTACACATGAGGTGTTTGGAGATCTTATACCATAAAACTGAACATAATATGGTAACCAGCTGGAGGAAATGGTAACTTTGTGTGCCTCCTTGATCGATATCGTTCAATGTTTACAACTGAAAAAGAAAATTAAGAATAAAAGAGGCTTGAAAATTCAGATTCTCTTTCATTTTAATAAAATATTCCAACACCATCACTGATAAATACAAAAAATGGGAATTTTAAGTCGATTAAGATTGAATTCAATTACAATTCAGAAGACAACGATTCGATTATTAAAAACAACTATCTATGCATCTCAGATCGAATTTTTTAAAATGTTTCTCCTTACTACAAAACTCTAGACCAGTGTTTTTCAACCAGTGTGCCGCGGCACACTAGTGTGCCGCGGGAGATGGTCAGGTGTACCGTGGCAAATAACCAATTTTCACATATGTAAAACATTTACCATCACTAGGGAATCCGCTCTGCGTTCATCCAAACGGGCCCTGATTTAACTCTGGTAGATAGTTTAGAATATGCAAAATTGTAAAATATTTTTTTCAATGTTTCTATAGATGACTTTTAATCAGAATAATGTTACCGCAATCTGGCCGCAAAACCAGCTGCAAGCTCGGCTTTCAGAAAAGTTCCGCCACCTTCAACTGTCTCCACCAATCACTGTTGGAGGCTTGATCACATGTCATAAATCTGACCAATCAGAAGTGGTTAACGTCCTCACTTCCTTGTTCCTTTTCGGCTCATAAAATCTCTCGGTTCTAACAAAAACAGCCGCTACAGCTCGTGTTTAGCGGTGTAACTTCCTGCAGGATCCGGTGTCAGACAGTTTAAGAAGTGAACAAAAGAATGAAGCTCAGAAACGTGAGTATATCCGGAATACGCGCGAGTTTATGCACTACATCCCCAGGATGCATTGGGGTAAAGCAGACTTTCTCAAATGGTGGGGGGTGCGGTGCGACCCGGGGATCATACCATTTATTTTAGTTACTAAACAGTTGATCGGAGGACAGACAGTGACCGAGGTATCCACACAGAGAGAGGAATATTGAATTAAACCTCAAGAATTGTGATGGAAAAATATTTAACGGAGATTAAAAGAAACAACGGAGAGAAATAGAGTGCGCGTGCTGGGGGGTGTACAGGAGCGCAAGAGCTGAGAGAGAGAGAGAGAGAGAACATCAACACAAACCTTCAAGAAACTCGAGACATTAGAAAAGAAGAAAAACTGGAACCATTTGACTTTTTTGACAGTATGAAGGAACAGAGTTTGCAGGAAATCCTTCTATATGTGTAGATATATATATATAGAGAGAGAGAGAGAGAGAGAGAGAGAGAGAGAGAGAGAGAGAGAGAGAGGAGAGAGAAGAGAGAGAGAGAGAGAGAGAAGAGAGAGAGAGAGAGAGAGGAGGAGAGAGAGAGAGAGAGAGAGAGAGAGAGAGAGAGAGAGAGAGAGAGAGAGAGAGAGAGAGAGAGAGAGAGAAGAGAGAGAGAGAGAGAGAGAGAGAGAAGAGAGAGAGGAGAGAGAGAGAGAGAGAGAGAAAAAGAAACCAGATTTCAATCTCAAAGCTGAGACTCTTTTGTTTCTTAATTGTATTGTGAATAAAGCCCTTATTTTATTAGTTTTTCACAATTTTAAATTGTATTTTTAGTTGTGGTTGCAGAGTTTTGTGTTCACTTCAAATGTGTTTAAAAGGAAAAAAACTTAAAATGTATCGAGTTAAAAATTGAATAGTTAATAGTTATTTTGTTCATTGATTTTGTACATTCTGTCTGGAAGGGATAAATAACAACATAAACATAATAGACACTTTAAATGAATGAAAACATGTTTACATTATGGACTTTGTGCATAATCTTATATAATAGTTTATGATAAATTAAATAAAGCAAAAAAACAACATAAAAAGTCATTTTGCAGCTGAAAAAGCCGCTGTTTTCAGAGAGCTAATGCAAAAGAACAGAATTTTTGAGAAAAGCCAGAATTCCCATCACGACTGTGGAGGGAAACAAGGAAAGATGTTGTTTTTACTTTGAAAGTTTTGGAAGTATTCTTAAAAAAAAGAAACATTAATAAAAACTGATTATTTATAAGTTTTTTTAAAATATTTTTTTTAATCATTCTTTAATGATAATAAATGTAGACTGTTTTGAAGAGGTATAAGTTTAACTTGAGAAAATTGACTAATGGTACCAATGATATTTGCAGCAGAAAGTTGTGTTTGTGTGTGTGGAGGGGGGTACGAGAATTGACATTGAGAAACACTGGGTTAAAATGACAGCGCCTCTGTGCTGCAATGACGCTTCCCACTTATTTAAAAAATGTAAATTAGATTGTACATCAATACCAATTAAAATTTTTTACCTTTTGGATACTAGTGTGCCGCTGGATTTTTTTCATTGAAAAAGTGTGCCTTGGCTCAAAAAAGGTTGAAAAACACTGCTCTAGACTATTATTACTTACTTTACTCCATCAAAGTGCATTTTTAACCCTCGTGCTCTCTTATGGGGTCCAGATGACCCCACCCTTACATTGAGGTGTAAGTCCTTCCATGACAAAGGTGGACAAGACTTCATGTCTATCATTGGACACCAGTAAAGATCGACAACCATTGGAAAAAAAAAGTTCAGCACACTGTCTTGTGGGGTCCAGATGACCCCACTTTTATGTAAACAAGCCTTTACTAGGAGAGTGGAAGGGCTACGCAAGACGAAGATCAGTATACTGGTTTATTATTTATTTAGAACATAAAGAATTCTCAAATGTAACATTTTTCATTTGATAATCGAAAATCTTTTTACGACAGAGTATTAGGGCAAGTTTCTAAACACTTTTCTTTAATTATGACTTTAAATCTCATGAATTTACAAGAATAAAGTCGTGTATTTATGACTTCACAAGTTTAGGGCTAAATTTAAGACTTTTTTTTTCTCGCAAATTTAAGACTTTATTTCATAAATGTACTCTTTTTTTTTATTTTTGGCAATTTAAGACATGGAAAGTCGTAAATTTACGAGAAAAAAAACGTGTAATATTGTTTTTTATTTGGTGGCTCCAATACGCCACTGTATTTCTTTCACAGCATAAAAAAGGAAAATTGTTCCCTGAACTCAATAACCTTAGATAAGATAATGTTAAGTTTTATCATCAGACCAGCTTTAATGAAACGCTCTTTAACTTGCTGTATGCTGTGATTTGCTAAATTTGTTGTGTTCCCTACATATTGAATTTTGGTGTGGCATAACTTACACACCACGTGACTTTTATCCAATTGACCACAGACACCATGAAAGCCAAAACGCTTCCAAACGGTCGCTTTTAGTGAAGTCGGTTGTTTGTGTGGCATAACTTCACAATCCAATTCAGACCATGAAAAACGGTCGCTTTTAGTGAAGTCAGTCAGATGATGAGTTCTGTGTTATTTGTTTACTTATTAAATCATATAAATAGATTATTTAAAATTCCTAAAACAATTTAGAATCATTTATGGATCATAATTGATGCATCTAATAATCAATTCCCCCCCATCACTAAAAACAAAAAAAAAAAACATCATTAGAGAATGTGACATTAAACTAACGAAAAGATGAATGGAAACAAAATAATAATGTCTCAAGTATGTTTTTTTTCCCCAGGAACCGTGATTACAATCTAGTTATAATAATCTATGTTACAAAAGTGTAAAAAACAAATAATAAACAAAAGCTTAAAGTCAAATGAGATATCTATAAAAATGATCTAAATGTTGGGATCAGTTTTCACAGACAGAATCGGGAGGTATCTGGTTCCTCACCTGCACAGCTGCTTAGAGCGAAACCCAGCCTCTTATGAGCGCGATCAAAAACCACATAGAATCCCTCCATGACCGTGGCACCAATCACCAGCCCGTTAGCAGAAGAAGACACTCCAAAGCGGAAGCAATCGAGCACACTTTCCTCGTCCGTGATTGGCTGGATGTACAGCTGTAAATGGGACAGACGTTGAGGGTGTGCGGCTCAGACGGCGAGGCCGGCGGGGTTTGTGTGGTTCTACCTGGGGCAGGATGGTAATGCGGAAGGACTGGCTGGTGTTGGTGGCTCTAAGGTATATGGACAGCTTGGGGAAAAACCTCCAGGGGGTCTCCCCCTTCATCCAGCATGCCAGCTTGGTGCCTTCCCAGAAGCCCGAAGAAAACTCTTGGATCTGAAATCAAAGAGAAAAGAGAGGGAGGGAGAGAGAGAGACAAAGAGATGAAGGAAGATAAAAAGAGAGAAGCAGAAGGTCAGTACAGCACCGAAACGCGGTTTGATGTTTTTTCTTCACCCACATGGGATTTCTCTGCAAGTATCTGGGTACATTAAGAACAAAGCAGCAAAAAAAAAACCTTGAGAAGTGTTTGTGTGCAGCTCTAAGAGAGGGTGAAAGTGCACAAAAACGGCCCTAAAATGACAAACCAAATGCATTTATTTAATATTTCTAAAAGAAAGACGGCGTTTGTGCACGGTTCACGTTCATGTACTTTCATGAATAGAACTTTAGATACTTGAAAGCCGCGTCCTTGAAGAGCGAGCGCCGCTCTTGCTCTGACTGCACGCTTGGTTTGCCGTCTGCGGGAGGAACGTACCAGAGAGCTGCGCGTGATGGCTTCCACCACCGCATTGAAGACCTTGACAGGAAGTCGCAGCATCGTGGTCCCGCTGTCAACTATAGCTTTATCCATGTTATACTGAAGGAAGGAGTCAAAGGAAAGAGCAGTGAGTCTCACTTCAGCAAGCTCCTATAGAAGACCTTGAGCAAACAGAATAAAAAATGAGGAAGTTCTTTCTGTAGACAAACCAGATTCCTCACATCTCGTTCCAGTCACGGGTTTAACCTTGACACACTCGTCCCATCAAAACAGAAAAGTTTCCATTGTGCGAGCGGCTCTTTCCGAGTCAGAACTTTCATTTTGTTATCAGCGACTCAGAGAAAACCATTTACCTCTTTGCAGTCCAGATTCAGATTTTGGTCACCGACCTCCAGCTTCAGAACCTCCACCTGGTAGTACCACTCCTCTACGATGGGGGTGTACCACACCGACCCTCGATACAGTGTCGGTTCAGCCCCACCCATTATCTGCAAAAGGAAAAGGAAAAAGTTCAACTTGCTTGGACCTGAGCTCAGATTCAGACCCTCAGAATCAAGCTGCCACTCTAAGTGTGTCTGCATGTCATGTGACCCGTCAGCGGGGGATGCAAATCGAGACGCGTCAAGGTCAAACACCTAAACAGAGACAGACCTGCTCCCAGCAGGATGTTACCTTAGCTTAATTAGCTGCTCTCTAATGGGTTTGAGCTTCCAAGGAAGAAATACACTTACGAGGAGAACACCGGCTGTTGGGCTCTAACACTTCACAATCATGTTGGTTTTAGCTGAGCTTTACACTCAAATCTCTAAAAATAACTTAATCAGTTATTTTGAAGCCTAAATTTGACCACATCATTTATATCATGTATTTTTGATCTGTTAAATTACAGATTTTTAAGCTTTACTTTAACCTGTTCAATTATGGTTTTTGGTTGTCGAGTGGAGTAGAGTAAACACCAACTTGTGGCTTCATTTTCGCAGAATCGTGAACTTAGAGAGTATCAATCAAGTGAATCTCTATTCTATACTCTCTCTTTTCTATACATGGGTGAACTCTGAAGCACAAAAGTTTGCATTTAAATGTAAGTAATGACTTGTTATTATTTGATTGACCTTTTTAGCTATAAAACCAATGTTATTTTGAATTTCTGAGAATTTCTATGTGATAACATAGCTGACTGGTGACTGTTGATGATGTCATGGAGTGGGAGTAACATCTGAATTTGAAGACAATATTTTTCTGTGTCTCTCCATTTGAAGGGCTGAATGTAGGAGTAGGGGAAGATGTGCAATCACAGATCAGGGTGTTATTATTGGAGCCACAAACTGCTAAGAAATATCAAATATATTAATAATAAACAATATCAAATGTGATAAATACATAAAATTAAAGAGTCATGTCACTCACAAGACTGCCGCCTGGAAGATCTGCCGTGCTGCTTCCTGACAGTCCTGCTCCGCACATCTGGAGGGAAAAGACGTCTGGAATTCCCAGCTGTTTTACCACAGAGTTGAAGAAAGGCTCCACAGATGAATCCGGCTGAATGAGGATCAGAAAACACAAAAGCACTGATTTAAACCTGGCTTTAGAGCCAACGTTAGTCATTGTTTAGGCCCTGACTCCGTCTTCGTGGGTGCAACAATTACAGCTAATTTTTGCAAATCTGTCATTACAATGTAAATGTAAATGTAAATTTAATGTAAATGTAAATGTACATTTTCTATTACAGAACATAAATAATAAAAAAGTTTCAATGATGGTGCAGGAGATATCTTGCTTTCAAAAAAGTAGAAAAGCAGCAAACTGTATTTGAGGAGGCATAAAATCCTCCTGGACTCTATCAGACTGCCCGTTCTATAGCGAATCTGTAAATGTATATGTGAACTGTCATTTCAGAACAAAACAAACACCAATGATCACTGATTTGCAATGATGGTAATGTTGTTAAATCCGATTAAAATGATGCAGAGGATCACAGGAAGACTTTGGATTCTGTAGGGTCACACCAGACCCTACAGAGGAGCCTGTCCATCAGCACCGAGCCGTCTGTGTGTGAGAGGGGTTGCAGCCATGACTACAGATCCCCGCTCCCCTGAGGTATGGGGTCAAACGTGGAGACAATAATTTCACACGCTGGTGTGAGGAAAACATTTGGTACTTTAACACACACTTTTGAATATTAAAGCTGATCTCTCATGAGACATCAATGTGGAAATACCAGCTCTTCCACCTGCAGCACCTGAGAATGACCAAAGGTGACTGACTTTGGGATTATATTTCCTTCAGTGCTGAAGGACATTAAGAGTTTTGTGTTTCCATCTCTTGGCACACTTATAATGAACAAGTCTAGATTGCATATATATTGGTGGGGACTAAATCAGAGTGAGCGTTTCAGCAAAACAGAAAGGAAGTACACATGTGGACCGCTCAAAGATAAATCCGTGCTGTTGTCACGTGGAATGCAGTGATAAGAGTTTCCAGATCGGAACGCAGATTAAGAGTTATCCGGAACAAAAAAGCATGTGTTGCAGACCAAGGAAATTATGCAACGCAGTCAGATTTACTGGATGAAAGCGGAATTGATCAGGAGAACTCTTCACTTTTGGTGAGACTCCTTTTGTGCAAATGAGATGAAATTGATTCCATCCACTTTGGTGAATCTTGGAGGGACCTAAACACAAACCTGTAGCAGAGGTTTTATAGAAAACCAGGATTCCAACCTGACAGGAATCCTCTGAATATTTTTTTTCCGACCGATACAGACAACCGATATTTCCCTTGAAACTTTGGCCAATAGCCGATATTTGTCGATACCGATATTTAAGTGTCTGCAAAAATGGAAACTACTTTTGCCAATCAGGAGTGGAAGACCACACCCCTTCCACTTTAAAGTGTGCTATCCAAAATCTGCTGAACGTTTTAAACGCTTGCCGTGAGCTCAAGAAGACACCACATAGTTTTATTCAGGCATCTGATTGGCCAGTTTATTAATTGAATTTATAGCACCAATAATTAAAAATGTAGTAGACCAAGAATATTATTTCGACAAACATAATGACTAACAAACAGCTGTTTATTTGTCAATAAAAATCTAAGGAATTGTGGTCCCAGAGTAAAACCATGGGGACTCATGCATACTCACGCATGGGTGTTTTTCAGATTGAGGCTTAACCTGTGAAGAGCCAGTTTAACATTTGGTGTGACATCTGTTTGACTGAATGTGTGTGTGTTCATTTTCAATCAATTTTATCAATAAACAGCAGATGATCACTTCAAATCCAGCAGTTCAGTAGTTTCTGAAAAACACAGTTGGGTGCGAAGGAGTCTCACCCGTGCCAGGGCGGGATAAGCCATTCCCAGGATGCCCTGCCAGTTGATTCCGGGCAGGAAGAAGCCATCAGAAGACAGAATTGCAGCAATGTTAACAGTGATGGTTCCATTTGGGCCTTTGGGGATGGAGACATTGTCGATGCCTAGTTCGCCTTCCCAGTTGCCTTGCGTGTACCTGACAGCCACAGAACGGTCGAGGGCCTGGAAGGAGCTGGACCTAAACGTAACAGGAGAAGTCAAAGCTTTTAAAAAGCTGCTAATTAAATTGAAAAAAACTGAACATTCGATGTCAAATGAATGACAATTTCATTATAACAACTCCATAGTCCTTTTGAGAAACAATTTCCTAATTCATTTTTTAAATTATTTTATTTCAGCAACCGTTTGTTTGGAATTGTTCTTTCCTTAAATTTCTTCAGAAATGACCAACAACATTGTCGTTGGTTGTTGTGACTGATTGATTGACAAAACAATTAGAATGTGACATTTCATGCATTTTTGTCAACCACCACACATGGAAACACTGCAGTTCTTTAATTGACCACAAGGTAAGGTTGTAGAATTCTCCATTCACCCCATATCAAAAGGTCCAATTTTACATCCACATCAAAAATAAAAGCACATTTTACTTGGTCCCCCTCCAGTAGCAGGTTACTAAGATGAACGGAGTTGGTCAGGGTCCCACTTAACAGATGGACATCAGAGATAATCTGTCCACTATTTACACGACGGAGACAAACACCAAGAGACTTCTAGCATGCATTCTAACATGAAAGTTTATTAATTCTGACATTTTCTCTTTGTTTCGTGTTCCTAACTAAACAGAAGTTGATTAACTTTTTTTTTTACTGAGATGAGCAAAATCATATCCTCCCCAATGTCAATAAACGTATCCCAGAGAACAAACTTAACATGCACCTGTAACAGAGGCTCTAAGATAAGCAGTCTGGCAAACTTTCATGGTTAATCTTTAACCTCCTATTTCCATGTTTTGTTAATGGTATTTTGTTAAAGGGAAAAAATCAGGTCTTTGCACAAACAACTTTTAATTTTTTTTTCCCATTTTGATCAAGTTCTGAAAAATAACGTAATTGTTGATTTGTTTATCAAAACACAAAACTGATTTAAGTGTGTGTGAGTGAACTGTAGTTGTATGTGTCTGTATGTGGAGATTTTTGGAACAAACAAGATAACATTTGAATATGTGTGTGGACAGGCTCCGCCTCTTTAGACTAAAATTCACACCTGAAAGTAATAATGATGATCCTCTACTAACTTGTTGACCGCAAGTGTCTCTATTAGTTTGTCTTATCGCAAGCAACAACTTAAAAATGCATTTCAACATAAAAAAATGTTATCTACTTATTTATCTTTTGTTAAATAACATTAAGTTATCCCTGTGCTTCCAACAGACAGACACAGCAGGTGCTAACTGCTAAGTGCTAGCTCCTTGATTTAACTATTTAGGACTTAAGCTGTTCTTGACATGCCTTTGTTTTTCTGAAAAAAATAAAAGTGACGTCTTGAGAAGTAAAAAAATATATATAATCTTAATAGAAAAAAAAAGTTTTATTGTTCTAATGATATCAATCCTGAACACTTTATGCTACAACAAAATTATTACTAATTTTTAAGAATTTCAAAGAAGATATGACACATGGTTAAAAATGTTTAAAAGTTATTAAAGCTAAAGTCACGATACATTCATGTGACTAGTTAGTGCTGGGCGATATGACGATATATATCGTCTGGGTGATAAAAAGGTGTCTATCGTGGCATTTCTCCTCTATCGTTTGTATCCTTGCTAAGCTAATTTGATCAATTATTACGTCAAATATGTCATTAATCAGACCCTCCATGATTTCGCGCACCCTGCAAATTTTATTTTCTCTCTAACTTTACCAATCTACCGTCATGGATGACGAGGCAGCGCTGCGCGCAGACGTGCACGCGGCTGAGTGAAGGTCTGCTCCGTATAAAACGCTTATGCGACGGATTGGAGTTGTGCTGCGTGCAAACGTGCATGAAGGTGCCTTGAGCGCATGCATGGACACGGCGGGGTGCAGGTACATATTGCACGGCGCACAGCTGCTGCACAACATGAGAGAAAGATACAGAGAGACTCTGGAAATTTTGAACCTTTCCACTTTCCGCGAAGACCATGGAAATCTGAGGATTAATCTGATCATGCCATTTTTTTAAGATTATAATTTTTCACTGGAAAATGTCATTTTATTCTAAAGTATGTTTAAGTCAATACACAAATATTTGTGTTATTATAAGCAGCGAGGACCAAAAATTAATTTTGTATTTCACAGTTCTGTTCAAGTTAAAAGACAGCACAACAAGATTGTATATAGTGATGGTGAAGTATTTTCCTAGCGCATCTGTCATAATAAAAAGAGTTGTAACATAATAATGGGAAGTTTATTTCATAATTAACATTTTTTAGGTGCCTTTTAAAACGAGATTATGTTAAAAACAAAAATCTCAACTTTTGTCGCAACTTTTTACAAAAGCAGCCGCAACATCAGGCATTTTTTAGAGAATAGCTGAAAATAAACTTTATTGTTGTACATCGTGACGTATATCAAATCGTGACACAAAATATTTTATATTGTGATTTACTTTTTTTTCCACATCGCCCAGCACTTTGACTAGTTATCTACATTTACTAGATAATAGTGCTTTTTTTAGGCAATAGTTGCACTATTTTTACTTGTTTGTTAAAGCTGCTTCACAGTAGTTCTCTGTTTATGTGTGAAATTATAAAATAATGTTAATTAAAAATAAGGAAAAAAACTTTATCTGTATTACATTTGTCCATTTTTACAATGTGTTACAGAAGTATAGGTACTCTGTATCTGCAGATACTGAAAATTAAATGACTCTGAATTGGATTGGGCCAAAAAAAACCTGATCGGGACACCAATATATAAATATAACCAGTATGAATAAAGTTTAGCCTAAATTACAAAAGGGGTTTATACAAACATACACATTATGTGTCAGAGGATTCATAACCCCCTGTTGTAACAGTAAGATACAAAAGAGGCCTTCAGCTCTTATCTGTTTGCTCAGCTGTTGAACAGGACAAGTTAAAAAAAAAAAAAAACAATTTAAATTACAGGGAAGAGACAAATCTAAAACTTCTTGGATACTTCATGCTTGTTACTTACAGATCAGTGTTGAAGTAGTGAGTAACGTACGGGTGTGGAGCGGCAGCAATGGCAAAGTTGCTGCTGCCGGTATCCAACAGGATGTTCAGCTGAAACACAAAAAAGAGTTTGCTTTAACAAACAAGAACCTCCCTTATCAAACAACTGAATAGACACAAAAGACGACGAACAAACCAGACAAAAGAGAAAGCTGTTTAAAGATAAGACTGTTTAAAGATTAATTTAATAACAATTAATTTAATAATACCTTCACAAAAAAAGACATAAAACAAAATAACAAAAATGACTTTTGTATTTGAACACACTGCAGCCAGAACTTCTCACCAGTTTGAAATAGAAGGTAGTTATCCTATTTAGAAACATCAACTTAGTGTTTAGCAGCAGCAATAACATTTATATCAACTTGAACTAACATCACTGCATTAATATTGCTGTCAAGCAAAAAAAGAACAACCCTCTGACTGACATAACGATCTTATAATGTTTGATTTGTGAGAAAATTAGCCTCCAGCAACAACAACGGCGTCAGTCATTTGGGCATCTGTCAGATCCTGAACAGCCAAGACTCACTGACGATACTTTGGATGATTTTTCAAGCCATCAAGTCGGATCAGAACCCGTCTGGTGACTCCATCACTCTCACATGTGAGCAGAGGCCTTGTCAACCCTTTAATAGCTGAGGTGTTACCGATGACGCTTAAACACAACATCTTCAATGCAGTGTTAGCACGATCAACGTCATTCCAGCAACTTTTGAAGGAGAAAATCAGCGTTAATGGTTAAAAAATGTAACAGTAAGTGAAAGAACATGAACACTGGAGCTCCGGTTAAAGGGTTAACCTGAACGGGGTCAAACATGTAATAGCAGATAGCTGTTCTGCATGAACATTCATTCACGCAGAGGGTCTTCAACAGTGTCACGTGGCAGAAAACTGCAAGAAACTGTTAATATTAGACAGGAAAACAAGTTTAACTAGAAAAGTTGCATTACCTGCGATAATGCTAGTGCAAATGCTTTTGACTGAACATAGTTACTGAAGATGCTGAAGCTTTTTGCTGAGAATTAATTTACTTTAATTGCTGAAGGGATTTGTTGAAAATGCAAAAGCTATTGTGATTGAGTCTTTACTTGCTGAAAAACATAGGGAAAGGAGCAGGAGAATCGCTATAGTTGTATTTGTGTGAAGGCTTACAAAACCCTCACACGATTAAAGTTGAACAATAAAACAAGTTGTGCTCGACTTCCTTGTGTCTGCTCTTGTTTTCAGCTTCGACTGCACTTCAGAGTCCAAACTAAACCTGCCAAAAAAACCGTTTCATAAACAGTTCTTCTGTGGAGCTCATTCTCTTGTTCTGCATTTAAATATTTAGAAACTAAAAGAATTTCAGCTCTCTCTAGCTGGTTATGTCATCTACAGTAAATCTGTCTGGAAAAGATGATCACTTCCTTCTTGCCGCTTCTGGTCCTGTTATCTAAAACCTGCTCTGCCACACACCAGGTATTTCCTCTAGTCTTAACAAAAACAACAAAAATTCCAAACTGAAATTCTGTGGCAAAGTAGAGAGGAGTTGGCTTTTCTTTGCCCCCACGCTGCCTATCTTTTCTCTGAGCGTCGGAGCCTCAGGCAAACGTCTCCCATCGCTGTGTCAGGCTGGAGCTGAGCGCTCGGGCTTTAATTGGCAGCGGCTCCGAGGTGGCAACACGCATCTGCCACCTGTTTGTACCAATTAGCAGATGTTAGGCTTTGCCGCCGACATCCCAGCCGGGCTGCGGCACGCGTTAACAGATGCGGCAATTAGAGGCTGATTTGAATAGTGGCTCATTTAACACCCCGGCTCTGTAATCACATCATCATTTAGTTGGAATAACATTGAGAGTATTACTCAATAGTATTGAATTACAGGACGTTTTGACACTGCATAACCAATTTGAACTCAAGTGGCTTGGGCTCTGCTGGCGCGAATACAAGCTCTGAAGGATTCAATGCAATTACGCACAGAAAACAGGAGCGAAATGGCTGCTAAACCAGGTAAAAAGTAGCATAAGGTGCTGGAACTGGTTTGTTTTTGAGCAAAACCACACTTTTTGTCAAACCAGTTTAAAGTGTGCAGTTGCAGATTATTAGAGAAAAACAACCAACTGTAAATAATTGACCAGGGAGGTTTATTTATGATGTGTGACTTAAAAAAGTCCCCCGAATTTTGCCAAAATTCTTCATAGAAGACATAAATCAGTAAAAATACCACAAACTTTTCTAGAAGTTAATGATAAAACTTCAACATGTATTTATTTATATGAAGAAATAAAACTGTGTGGACAGATAATACAGTTGGAGACACAGTGGATTCACGTTTACATCATACACAGAAAATACAAGTTTTACGACGGTTGCGTCATTTTATTTTGCTTTATTTAATCATTACATCTTAAAAGTTTGAAATTAGCATTCAGCTGTTAGCCTTTAATTTGAAGGGAAAATCTTTATCACAAAGATCAAACCAGCTGCAAATATTTTATGGTGAATGAAGATACAATTAAATAAATTTGTTGATTTGTGGAAACTTGAGAATTTTCCTACAGCAAGGCTTAATTAGGTAGACATCCGTTCAGAAACTTAAGAACAAAAAAAGTTCCATTGGGTTGAAAAAAATACCCAACAAAGGAGGACTTATGTCAAGACAAAATATGATTCATTTTTTGCCCTGAAAGATAAGCTTTATGGATTTTTTTTTTTATATCAGAAGACTTTTACGAATCAACTTTTTTTCCATTCGGTCTTCATCATGAGTAAAAAATAAATAATTTAGTTTTTAAACTAAATTTATTGTAGCATTTTATTTTGAAAGAAGATTTTCATAAACAGGAAGCTTAAAAATGCCAACATCAGACCAAATTCGGGCTGGTGTGTGCAAATAATGTCTAATTTAAACCGGTCTGTGGCCTAAAGGTTGGGGACCACTGCTCTTCCGGATTAAAATGAAGCTTGAAACAAATCCTAAAATTAGCTAAATTAATTGATCCAATTTTGGTAAAATAGAAAGAAGAACTAAACAAACGTCACAGTCCCTCTTAAAATGATTAGAAAAGTTTGACCACAGGGACATGCTGCTTCCTCCAATAATCCTCACAGAAGTCCTTGAACTGGTCTGTTTAAATGGAGACAATAGTCATGATGATGTTTAGTGAGAATCAGGGCTGGGAATCTCAGGGTAACTCACGATACGATGCGATTCACGATACATGGCTCATGATACTGATATATCTAGATATGGCAAAGATTGCAATAATCATTATATTACATATAATTATTTTTAAAACTAAAACTTTTTTTGAACAATTTAAAACCCAATATGTTAATTTAACGCCTTTTCCAATATTCAAATAAAATGAACGATAAATATGAATGTGTCTTTATTATAATAACATTTTTAAGGAAAAAACTAAACAAAGAACTAAAATACAGAGCATATCAAATGACTGCCTCACTTCAAGAAATGCGTGAAAAAAAATTTACAATGCTACATTTTAAAATTATTTTATATCAGATAATTTATCATTATCTAGGCATAACAACACGTTAGTCACATGCTACATGTATGTACTGCTAGCATACTCACTTGTAGGATCAATAACGTCACTATAACGTATCAATAGTGTATTATTGATGTCTAAAACCTTTTAGGCATTTAGGCTAAAAACGTATCGGTCCGGTGTGATGAAACTTTTGCAACGGCATTCTTACACTTCACTGGCAGGCTCACGTGAAGTGGACTTTTATGGTATTATTTTAAGAAACCGTAATAGTTTGTGTGGTGAAAAATCGCAATAGTTTGCCATAACGATATTTTGTCCCACCTCTAGGGAGAACAAGAAAAAAAAGGAGAGAAAAAAGTTTGATGTTCTTGCGACTGTAGTGAAAATTCAGAAGTCTAAAGTTTTCTTGGCTGAGGTTTCTGAGTGCAGAGAGTCAACTCCAAACTGAAGAGAATATGAAGGGTAACCCCAAAGCCCTCAACATCCTAAAAGGTCAACTCCAAAGTCAAAGAACATCAACATCAAATTGTACTATTCATAGCTATTTGATATAAAGTGAACTTTATGGAATATGATTTTAAAGCAAACCATTAAAAAAAAAAAACAGGGAATTCCCACAATGCATTTGGAATAACCACAAAACTCCTGGGAGAAAGTCCATCAGATAGAGGTGACTAAACTCAAGGTTTTTGGCAATGTCAGTTTGAAAACAAATCAAAATATAATCAACATAAAGAAGGCTCAGTTATGTTCCTTGAATCTATGAATCTTCACTGCAAAATCCAAAGACTTAAGAATGCCGTAAGAATCCCGTTGCAGCTTGGTAATAGGTTTTTATGACCTAAAACAAATAAACCAAAAACAAGCTTTGAGCTCCCCGTTTCTTTCATATGTTCTGCGGGTTAGTTCCTGGTCAACATTACACCATCAGCCAGAGCTTTAGCTTGGCTAATGTGGGAACTAAGACATCTTCAACATAGTTTTCTGCACTCTACTGAAAAGGTTGCCTTGGATACACAGTGCTGGGTCTCACATCTGGATTTTGAAATATCCTTGTATTTAGCTTGCAGAACTAATACATTTTTAAATGCGTGTCAGGAAATATTGAGCAGAAATCTATGCATCTCATCAGATAAAGTACATCAGACTATGACGTTTTCATGGTACCATTTAAATCTGATAACTCGAATTATGGCGGAAGCAAGTAAACAGTTACAGAAATGTTTCGAAGACCACTAAAGGTTACCACTATTGTGAAATATTTATTTTTATTAAAAAGATGGATACCAACAGTTGTTTTTTTTTTTTTTTTCTTGTTTATTTAGTGATACATAACTTAACACAGTGTTGTGTTATCCTAGGAGGCAGCACAGGTTAGCTCCGGTGGAGCTGATGATCTGAGCTCCAGAGTCTGTATTAATTCATAGACATTCGGGCAGCTTTTTCACCTTAACAAATATCCACTTAGCAGAGAATTATAAAGTGTGCGCTCCTGCATTCCTATCTTACCCACATGCCTAATTATTAATCAGATCCTTTTAAACACTTTCCTTCACAAGAAAAATAAAATAAAAGCAATTAAATGCAATTTTTAATTGCATTTCTTATCAGAGTATTCGTTTTTTTTTTTTTTTTTTTTAATTCTAGGGCTGGTTTTTGCTCCCTGCAAGCCTCATAATCCCTGTCAGCTGCCTGCAAAGGAACACTGGTCCTCACAGGCTGCATCATGTGAGTGCATGTGAGTAAGGGGGGGTCAGTCCACCTTAAGACCCCAAGGCTGAAACGACAAATGCAGCTACAATCCTCTGTTTTATATTTCATTTCTGTTATTAAAAAAAAAAAAAATCCCTTAAAATCAAATGATAGAACTCATTTTTACTACATTGTCCTTCACGGACACAAAAAATGTAACACAAAGCATATTATTTTCTTCACAATTTAATTGTTGTAAAAAAAAAAGAAGAAGAAGAAGAAAAGAAAAAGTAGTGTTGCTTCCCCCCTATAACATATAAAAACGTTTAGGGTGATACATAAAAGTGATGTAAAGTGGCACGTGCGCTGTGTGACGCGGTACCTTTTGACCGGGAGTCCCGACCGACATCTCTATGTAGTACCCCCTCCCCGAGTCTCCCTGCAGGTTGCCGACCATGTCCAGAAAGTTGACGGTGCCGGTGGGGTCAGAGGCGAAGGAGAGGCCGCTTCCATCGGGCTTCAACGCCACTCTGTGGAGCTGGCTGACGTTCACGCGCGCGGAGAGGTTGTACTTTCCCGGGTGTATCCTGAGCGGAACCGAGAAGTGACACTCGGACAGGCCGAAGGACAGACTGAAGGCAAGTGCCCACATCGAAACCGCGGAAGAACACGCCATGGCGGTGACAGCTGTGGCGGCAGTTAGAGAGACCATGGGCGGTTTTTTATCTTGTTGAATTTTAGAAAGACTTTCCTTAAGTTATAGTTCCTCCTTGTTGTTGAAGTTGGTTGTTAAGTGTTGAGGTTTGTCATCGTGGAGACGCCTGTCTGGCTGTTCACGGTCACAGAGAAAGCTCACGGACTCGCATGGTAACACGGAGAAAGTGACGCGGAAAACTTCCAGACCGTAACTTTTCTCCAGGACTGTTCGCTTCCATCAACTTCAATAGAGGCGTCAGGCTAGCTTAACTGAAGACTCCACTTCCGGTACGGACTGTCAAAGTAAAGGCTTCTAGAACAGACAGGAGTCTGCAATCTTTAAAGGTCGATTTCTTACAACCAAGTGGAAGCCAAAAGTCTTTTTACGACATTGCTTCGTGTTTATTTAAGTGTTAATATTTTTTATATATTTAAATCAACTTTTTATTTAAATGAAAATAATATTCAATTTTTTGTTCTTAAAAAGGAAATGAGAAAATAAGAGCCTTGTGATTCCATCCCATGTATTCATTACCACATCCAGTGCACCCAACTAAGCATCATAGTCCTGTGGACAATCAGTATCAGATACTCATATACACACATGTAGATAAATATACACATAGAAACATACACACAGGGACACATCCAACATTTATTTTTTAGGGGTGTGCGAATCGTTTTAACAATTAAATTCATATCATAATTTGTGGTTGCCAATCAGTAAATATTTGTTTGTTTTGAGTGATCTGATACAATCCCATTCACTGATCTAAAATGGATCCAGGACAACTTTATCCAAAAATTCAACCAGTTTGACTCAGAGATTAATGGTACCTGGTACTGAACAGTGCATATTCCAGATTCCTTGTAATTGTTGTAAAATAATTAAGATTAAATCAAATGTGTATAATAAACAAACAAGTGAACAAGAACTAGTGAAAAATCCATTCACAATTTAGTTTCATAAAGTTCAGCCCACTATTGTATTTCCACATACAATCCAATACCTCCATCCAAATGGTATCGTCCAATATCAATTTATCTTATTTTGAAATGTTTTTTCTACTGGTAGAGGTCGATTTGATTTGATTAATGATTATTGCCTCAAACAGATTGATCTGGTTGCATTTTAAGAATAGAAATTGATTAATCGATGAATTGATAGACCCCCAACTTATGTATAAATACATTCATTTGGTTCTATTTAAATTTGCCCAACATATCAAAATGCATCTCCGCAAGATTCATAAAAATGTACAGATATGTTCCTGTTTATCTAAATGAAAACGAAATAAAGATACATTTACTTTTTTTTATTCTTAATATTAAATAGTTTACAACTTTTTCCAGTTTCCTATGACTTTTTTTCAAAATAAAAGACAGTGTGGCACAAAGGATCATTTCCATGGAGCAAATCTTGTAATAGGCCAGGTAATGTGAGAAGAGAAAACTTAACACAGTTAATTTTACAGTTATTGTAAATTTGTGAACATCATGAACTGAAATCAAACAGGAGCTAATTAATTGACCCAACCTGTATTAGTGGACCATAAGGCATGCTTAAAACCTTTTAATTTTTCTCTTAATTTGATAGTGTACCTCGGAACAGATTTTGTGGTTAATTTTTCAAATGAAAAACCTTTTATTTCTCATTAATCATAGAGTCACGATGGAGGTATAAAGGAGCTGCATGTGGCTCCAGAGCCTCAGGTTTCAGACTCCTAGTATATGAGAACTGGACTGACCTCTCCCATCTGGCATTCCAAACAGGAAGCATTCGCTCAGTTATCATATTTGTTAGAATAGCCATTCTTGCGCTGATAACTTTATTTAACATGGTTTTTGGGTGATATTTTTTATAGTGCAAGTACACTGGATGCTTCAATAAAAGTATGTGGTGACTGCTGAAACCTTTGACAGATTTTCTGTATCCCTTTTTTAAGTGGTAGGGGTGTGAATTTTCAACAAGCTCACTCCTGATTGGTGAGAAAGGTTGGCATAGATATAATGACTTGGACCAATTTGGACCAATCATTACTTATTGACGATTTCTGGTTCCAACATGGTGAAATCCATATTGCCAAAAAAAAAAAAAATTCGACTGAATTAACTGTTTTTTATTATTATTTTGAAGGCAGTAGTAAATCATTTTCTAAGGGTGACGTCACACTTACTTGGTCCAGTTTTCATATTCGGTCTCTACTTTTTAATATAGAGGGCACTAAAAATAGCTTTATATTGACAAACAGTTGTGTTTTGTATTCACAATGCCTTATTAGTGTAGGCCAACGGGTACCACCTATATAAAAGTTGTTAAACCTTTTCTACCAATGCCAAACAGCTTAATGCTTTTGACTCTTGTTGTGAGCGTCTGGTACCACAGGTGCCAAATAGGTGTCTGATTGGTGGGTTTTCACCCGCACATTTGTTGTCAATGATGGCTGGATGACATGGCAGATGGCTCTCCTTCCTGACAATCTGGAACAGACTACTCTTGGCCAGTCTTTGGTCTCGGGTGGCTACTGGGAGGACTGCCATAACTGCTTTTTTTTTTTTTTTCATTAGGCCCGTGGTGGTGGCAACACATGCACTGAGAGACGAACATGTGGAGAAACTGTAACTCCAGATTCTGCCAAAGGTAGGAGGATCAAAAGTGTGGAGCACAGGTAGACGACATGGTCTTCATTGCTGAACCAATAGAGCAGTTTTTTGGGGGGCAGTGTGACGGTGTGGGGCAACATTATCATTCCTGATAGAGCAGATTTATCAGAGACCACATCCTGAATTTGGTCTCCAAGCTCGGGTATGCTCTCGCTACTATTGTCCTAACACAACCACGTCAGCTGAGCTGTATAACTGCTGGTTGAAGACTAAAATGCTATCCCACAGAAGTGTGTGATCAGGCTGGTGACAGACATGAGGAGGAGAGGTTAACTGTAGTTTTTCCACATCCTTCTGAGGCTCCTGTACTGAACTGCCAGCATGTCTTCAATACAACAAAAAACTGAAATCTACCAAACAAAAATCCCCTATCTTTGAGGTAAGTCTATTTTTAAACATTTTTTAAACTTTGTCGAAATTGAATAAATTTTAAATGATTTGAACTATTCTTTAAAATTTTAATTTGTTAAATTAAAATATAAATGATTGAATAAAACGTTTGATGTTTTGAATGATGCAATTAATCCATCCAACTGCAATTCCCAAAGCAAAAACTTGTCACAAACGGCTTCATACATGTAAAAAGAATAACAATACTAAATCTATTTGTCATTATTCACTGTAATTTATTACAAAGAAAATACCCTCTGGTATATTGTGTGAATGTTCCACAAAATTTATAAAAAACTCGTACTTTTCTACCTTTAAAATTATACCTTTGCTTTGATGAAGATTTAAACTAGAGCAGATTTGGTTGATCTATTCATTTAACTATTCTTCTATTTACATGGATATCAATGTTTTGTTTGTTAAAGGGATTTAACAAACCCCTCGACACCTGAATTTGTTTCCAGCTATTAAAAAAACAATCACTTATGTCTTTGCTTAGAAATAAATACAAAGTTAAAGTAAATTTGGAGCATAAGTGATGCGTATTTACTCCAATCGGCATCAAGAGGTTAAAGACCCTTTCTGATGAAAATGGTGTATTTTGAACACGATTTTCTGATGATGGGTAAACAGATATAAAGAAAATTTGATTTTATATTACATTTCTGATTTTTTTATCCCTTGTAAATCAGGAGTAGATTGGAAAAGGCTGTTAGAAAAATAACATCATTATTATAGAAAATAAGCTGGGCGGGCCACGAGCTCCCTACTCGGGTCCATTTTGATTTGTCCGCCTGCAGACAAATAGATCCATGAATGTCTTTGTTTCCCTCGTCTTAGTTGGAATCTGGATCAAAGCTGTACAGCTGGGTAGCTACAATAGTTCTTGCTGTTTTTGTGGTGTGAGGGGCTGTAAGCTAGCAGCTTGTGGGAGAGCACAAAAACAGAGAGCTCAGTTGTGGGTGGTGGGAAGGGGGGCGGGTTGCTTTGTGCCAACGTCCCACCCACAACTCAGAGGTGAACTCCTGCTGCTTTGCAGAAACTATGTCTTATAAAACAACACAAGTTTGTTGATTAAAATGATATATTTACAATTAAAAACCACTGGAAATGCTTTTACAATGGTTCAAGATGAATGGAGTGGGGCTTTAGGATAAATAGAATTTCAATATGGTGCATTAGTTTTCTAAGATAGGCTTTTATTAGCGTTTTCTGAACAGTCGCAATTTTTAACTATTAGGATAAAGCTAGAAATAAATCTGCCATAAAGGAATTTAAAATTAAAATTCGATTCTTGGATTACAGTTGGATTATTTCAAATTGATCATCTTGTTTCCTTTCTCTGTAGCACGCCCTAATGTGAGTTTTTCTGTACATGTAATATGGAAAGTTAAATAAATAACTTAAAAACATCCCAGAATGTTTTTGTGGCAGTGTTTACTTTTCCATAACAGTACTGCAGAGAAAGGAGAACAACATCCAAACGGTGAAGGAAGATTAATGTCACAGGCTTCCTCCATGCTGCCTGGTTCACACAGAGAAGACACTGTTTTACATTGATATCCTCATGAGTCCCCAGCAACACCATCACATGATGTCTCCTTGCCTCCTTGAAGTCGATCACTATAGTTAGGACAACTTGAAATAATGTGGGGAAATACTGTGACAAAAATTCATATTTCCGGTTCATTGCTTATCATGCACTTGGTCTTGTGAATGACCCATTTAGGGCACAATTCCCGTTTCTTCATCTCCATGACTTGGCTGGTTGCAGACCCTGAAGGACAAAGAGGAATGGCTTTGAGTCTGGGAGATGATCATGTGTGTTACAGATCCTGAGGTGACAGGGTTTCACAGCTCTGTCTGTCTCTTGGCCTCTTTTTTTAAGGTGACTAAAACCTTAAAGGATTTTAAGACATAAGCAGATTATGACTAATAATACATTCTTTTAAAATAGAGTAATTCTCAGATCAGTCATATTTAACATAAAGTATAAGTTAATTCCAGCTTTCAGCAGCTTATAGATGTTTCTAATAATTAGAGGCTTATTTTCGTCTGAAGTTTACTCAAACAGATTTGTCCACATGGTGTAATTGATTTCCCAACTGCCCCTTCCATATATATGACAACATTTGTATTGGCTATATTCAAATAAAGAGCATGTCTTTCTCCAGCGACCTCTTGCAAATCCCCCGTCGGCCACAGCAAGGCGCTACACACCACCGGTGCACCTTTGATCCAGGCTGAAGGAGCTGGAGCCTTGCAGATGAACAAATTAGGCAGCTGAAGGGAGCCAGTGGTCCTGCATTTGGATGGGCAAAGCTCCTTTACTGGGACATCGGCACTTAATCCTCACAGCTCTGATCATTACAGCTGATGAGAGGAGCCGAGTGAGCTGCAGTCTCCCCAGCTCCCTCTTTGCATTCTCCACTGCAGCACAGACGCAGCCCCGTAACCGATTATAGATCTGATTACCCCCCCTTTTTTTTTTTTTTTTTTTTTCCTTCAAAGCTGCTTACAATTAAATACATTTGCTAATATTACTTGAAAAAAAATACATACTTCTGCTCAATATAATAAGTACACGTCAGGCCTGAGAGATTTTTTTTTTTTTTTTTGGCTAACAAATTAGTTATTAGTCTCTGACGGTTAAATGTGGGTCATATAGTCCTTAAGGACAATCTAGTATTTAAATGAGTCAGAAGAAAATCTTTCATCTTACAATGAAATTAAATAACCTTTTACTTTTTTGAATCTGCTGTGTATTTATAAATGAATTAGTCGAATCTTGCACAATGCTTTAAGAAAAAAAGGTAAATGAAGAAAACACTCCAAAAATCCATTAAGCACATTCACACTTCATCAAATAAAAGTGGATTTTTTTTAATGTAGATGTTTAAAAAAATGATAAGTGTTGTGTCTGCTTTAATTAGTGAAATGTCTTTTGCACCATCACTCAGAGAGTTATGATAATCAGGCCCACAGTTCAATCACTGTAAGTCTATAATGCTGATCAGAGATTTGCTGAATCTGCTGGCTTTTGGACGCAGTGTAATTACAGCACAGACATGACAGAGCCGGATAAGCAGTAAATTGGGATCACAGTGCAGCAGCTTGTCCACATGTTCCTCAGGAAGGTCTGAGTCTGGAGCTTTATTAGCAGGACAGCTGGCGTCACTCACTGTTTGGTTTAGTGAGGTTTTTTTTTTTTTTGACTCTGAATTATTGTGTGAATGCGTTTCAGCATTCACGTAGTGATTCTCCTGCTCCTTTTTCGGCTTGCTAAAACTCAATCACACTTTCAGGGATTTCAGCAATCTTGGTATCAGAACGTTCAGCTCATTCAGGACATTACTGCTTTTGGGATTCATAAACTTTAAAGCTTTTGAAATATTGAGCAAAATATACCCTCATAAGGAGTGAATGAGAAATTTTCAAAACCTGCACTTTGAAACCATGGTTTACAGTAATTAAAAAAAAATGGCAATAAGCTGTTATATTAGCATTATGATAGCTCATTTTTGGTCTACTGAGGTATTTTTATGCTAGCTTTACGTAATAATTTAGCAACTTGCCAACGATTTTTTAAAGCTAATTTGTTATCAGCTAAGATTGTTTGGCTACTTTTGTGTTTAGCTAATATTTTAGGAACAGGCTAACATTTTTGGCAAATTTGTTGGTTTGTTAGGTTCAGCTAGCAACAAACTAACATTTTGACTAGTTTTACTGAGCATTTTTAGGCTTTTTTGGGGTTGAGCTATTATTTAAGAAATATGCTAGCTTTTTAGGTTTTTTGGGCTAATATAGAATTTAGCTTATATTTAAGAAACACACTACATCTTTTAGCAAAATTGGCATGTATTGAGGATTTTTAAGCAGACTTACTACCAATTTTTTTTTTTATTTTAGAAATTTAGGCCAACTTCATAGTTTTTTTAACAAAATTTCAAGTCTTTTAGCTTTTGTATTTTTTTTAGCAAATCCCTATTACAATTAGAGTAAATTATTTCAGCATTTTCAACAACTAGATCCTGCAAAAAGCATTCTCACTAGCATTATCACAGGTAATGTAACTTTTCTAGTTTACACTGTGATAAGATGTTTTTTTTTTTTAAATATATATATTTTTCAGACTTCTCTCAGCATGGAGACAAACATCCAGCTCGCCTGCTCCTTAGAGCAACCCCTCACCCAAATCTGTGCCAGAACTGTCACCCTCCTATCAAGGTGCACATGTACCTCTGCAAGACTGGAGCAGGGGAGTCTGGGTAAGACGAGAAGGAGACCAGCCAGACAATGCACCCTTTTCCACATCCCTGTCTGCAGCCACGTGAAGAACAGACGCTTCTGATTTACTCGGGTTAGTTTTTTAGATCAATTACTCATCTCTGCATGGCAGCTGTCAGTGTTCAGAAGGACCAGAGTGTGACTAAGGGTGTCTCATCCTCGTCTCACAGGCTGTTCACACTTACTCCTCCCCCTGTGGTGGAAGTGTTGCCTCTCTGCAGGGTATCTCTATCTGTTTGTTCATTCACAGGGAAAGCATTAGCTTTACATAAATGAGTCACAAGGGCTAGTGTCTAAACAGAGCCACGGTGGAAGTCAGAAACGCTCCAACCCCCTCGCCCCTCGCCTACAGGCTCAACTCGTAGCCTCAACAGTCGCCGCAGTTACTCCGCGCGCCTTCTGCTCGCTCAGATACCAGGGATCCCACCTGATGCTTTGGGCGAAGCGCAGCAGATGTTGCTGTAGTTTGTGGGCAGGCGAGCTGTGATGGGCTGTGGACTTGCTCATAATTGAGATGCTGATGGGGCTCTTGCTCTCGAGTGGGGGGCCGTTTAATGAAGTGGTTCTTGGAATCGCGCACTTCAAAGCCCACATGGAACCTGTAAAAACCCCACTTGTAGAAATCAGTGTAAATCCTCGAGAGCGATTAACGCTTTCAAATGAGGCTGGTCTGGAGTCTGGATGCACACAGATGTCACCTGAGTTTTAGAAATGCGATTTAAACACCCACTCTGGTGAAAATTGTGTTTTTGGTCTTGTGACATTTTCCTGAAAATGGAGGAAATGTATGAAGAAAATTCAGCTGTTTTTTTTTTTTTTTTTTTTTGCTCAAATGAATCATCAGCAAATGAAAAAAAAATGCTTGTAGTTGTGACTTAAATGCCAATGGGCAGACCAAAAGCTCTGTGATCCGCTTTATTTTGATGCATCCACTACTAGATCCATGCCGGTCTTTGTTTCCTCATCTGAGCTGGGATCTGGATCAAAACTTGATAGTTCTGATATTAAGTCTAAGGAAGCAGGGTCCAAACACAGGACAAAGGTGAGTTACAAGGTTGGGGTTGATAGTGAAAAAGGCTAGAGAAGAGAAAAGGTCCTGTATGATGTTCTCGAGAAGGCTATTGGTAGATTGCGTCAGAGGGGAAATCCTGGTGGTCCTTAATGGAAGAGCACAGTGTGTTGGAGAAGGTCCAGAATGAGAACCAACAGGTCTAAGGCTTAGCAGAAAACATGGCTCGGCAGTAACTTTTGGTCAGTAAACTCTACCGCAGGGGTCCCCAAACTACGGATCTGGCCCTCCTCCACATTTGGTATGGCCCCCCAAACTGTTTTGGCTAAGTTAGACATTTTTTCCAGTTGTTTAAGCTAATTCAGCATTGAGCTAATATTTTAGCTGCGGGCTAACTGTTTTGCTTAACCCTTCCGTTCTCCTTAGCTTGTTTACATTAAAAGTGGGGTCATCTGGACACCACAGGACAGTGCGCTGAACTTTTTTTTTTTACTGATTTCGGAGTTTCACTAATGTCCATGGCAGACATAAAATCCTGTCCCCCTTCGTCCACATTTGTCATGGAAGAAATCGCATAACAATATGTGGTTGGAGCCATCTGGACCCCAAGGAGAGCGGAAGGGTTAATTTAGGCTTTTGTCCATGTTTAAGGCTAATTTGGCATTTAGCTAATATTTTAGCTATATGCTAGCTGTTTTGGCTAATTTAGACTCTTGTCCATTTTTAGGGCTAATTTGGAGTTTAGCTAATATTTTACGTTTACGCTAACTGTTTTTGCTAAACTAGACATTTTTCCAGTTTTTTTAGGCTAATTTTGCATTTAGCTATTATTTCAGCTACATGCTAGCTGTTTTGGCTAATTTAGACTCTTGTCCATTTTTAGGGCTAATTTGGAGTTTAGCTAATATTTTACGTTTACGCTAACTGTTTTTGCTAAACTAGACATTTTTCCAGTTTTTTTAGGCTAATTTTGCATTTAGCTATTATTTCAGCTACATGCTAGCTGTTTTGGCTAATTTAGAATTATTTGAGTTTTTTCTGCTAATTTGGCACTTTGCTAATATTTTAACTAGCTATCAGGTTCAGCGTTTTCAGCTATCAATTTAAGCATCTCCAGCTGTCAATGCATTGCAGGTAATGCTATATATCTAGTTTTTAAAATGTTTTAGTATATTTTTTTATGTGAAGATTACAGAAATGAATTATTTAAACTTCGACTATGTTTGGGATTCTGGAAAACATCGTTAGATTTAGGCTGTGATTGTTACACTTTTTCTGTTATCCTACAAACTGATCCCGGCCCCCCATCAGAGAAAAAAATTGTTTTCTGGTTTGACTGATACACTATCTGGTGTGCACCAGTTAGTGACTTGAATGTTTTTTTTTCCTTCAATTTTTTTTAACTTAAATGTTAGAGGCCTCTTAAAAAATTTCTTTTACCAAAAATTAGTATTTTAAGAAAAAAAATATAGGCACTTGTTTTCTTACTCAAAGATTATTTTGCTTTTGAAAAAATTTCTTAATAAGATTATTTTTCCTGCAAGATAGAAAATAAGATTTTTTTTTCTTGAAACAAGGGTCTGTATTTTTAAGATTCAGTTTTTGCAGTGTATGAAACTGAGCTCTAAAAAAGCAGTTTGCCATAAATAGTGCTGTGATACTGTGTCTCTTTGGTGTTGTTATTTGTAGAACAGACAGGTGGAGCTACAGTGTGTGTGTGTGTCACATTCCCCCTGCGACAGACACGTCATACGCAACACCTGGAAGTGGTTTCCTCATTAGGATGGGCATTTCCAAGGTTTCCCTGAGAGAAAAGCTGAACCTGCTTTTTAGCATACTATTCGTAGATTGCGTTCACGTGCATTCCATCCCCGGTGCAGCAGGAACCCGTTTTAATTTTCTGTTGTTTCTCGACACAAACAACAATATCTGATCCCACAGCAGCCTGGAATGAAACTCCACTCTGAGAGAACATTATCATGAGGGCTGCTGCACCAACTCACCTTGCAGTGAAGTAATAAGTCTCCTTTGCGCTTGACTGTGTCCCTGTGCTCTTACAGCTATCTATCAGTTTCATAGCGTGCAATCTGCATCCTTCCAGCCTCCCACTACCCGCCCACCAGTGTTGTATTTGTTGTGTTCTGCCTCCATGTGATGAACACAGGAGCAAGTGCATTGTGTTTTTCCGCAAATTGTGTGTTTCTTAAGGCAAAAAAAAAACCCAATCCACCGCAGAGATGCCCCGGCAAAGGTGGGAGAGCGTGGAGGGTGCCTGGCTTCCCAGCTTGAAGGAGCCCATGAAAGGTGGAGGGGGTGTTTGTGAGAAAGAGCAAATGGAAAGCACAGAGAGTTTTTTTTTTTTTTGGGGTGGGGGGTGTCTTCATACATTTTTATGACCACATAGATAAGGTCAGCAGTGTGCCATCGTTACTAGGCAACACTGCGACCCTGAGTTGGATTGAGTTGTGAAGCTGAGAAGTCAGATATTCTTATTACAACCGCCGCGCTTCGGTTATGCTGCATGCGTTTGTTAACAAGCAGCCGGTCTCCGTGTGTTTTTCTGAGAGTCGGGTCTGACGGACGGCTTCAGCCGGACGATTGGCTGTGACACTAACGTAATTAGAAGGTCATCGTCTGGCTTATTATGTTGCAGTCATGTTGTTGATAAAGTGGCGAAGATGTGCGATGATGAGGAGTTTTGATGATATATTTTTAATGATCCGGTTCATGCAGGAACACAGCAGACTGTGGGCGTATTGATTTTTCCAGTTTTCAAGCAGCGAATGGAGGAGATGGAGACCAGGCGCATATGCAGCCAGAGTACAAATCACCCAAACTCACCCCGTTCTCACCCTCCCTCCGCCTTCGCCCCCACCCCCAATATTTCTAATTCACTCTTCCTTTCAGTGTCCCCTCTCCTCCATCACCCTCTCAGCTCTCCATCCTCACTTCCTTATTGGTGCCACTCCTCCAGAAGCTTGTCATTATGTTATCCCCCTCCCTCTCTCCCTCTTCCACCATAGCTCTCTCATTCTCTCCTCCCATTTCTGTCCCCTTCAGCGTCCTAGTTTAGCACATCAAGGTTGGCTACAGATACGCTCCACTGTGCCTTGGGGCTATATGGGAAGCCGGATGGGTTAGTCGTGGCAGACATCATGAACTTTAGGGAGGGGAATAGAAAAGGTTACCAAAGGGTAGGTGCAAGTGCAATCTTTAATATGTTGCAAACTATCGATCTGGAAATCTAGTGATCAAGAAGACAATTAAAAGAACAAGACCAACTCCATTTTGATTTATATTCTTGTACCTAATAAACATTAGGGCACCTTTAGGAGTGGGATGTATTTGGGACAAAAAAATTGAACTTCTTTTGTCAAATGTAGTTACATTTCTTTATATTGTGTGAAAGTTTGTCAAATTTAATTTGATCTGTTTAGTTTATTTGTTCTTTTCATGAAGAGAGCATTACATTAACATATTCAGTAACATAAGTCCACATAGCTTCATGACAGCAAAGGAGCAGTGAGAAGAAAAACCTTCTTATGTCGTTTCTTCCCTTATATTAAATCTTAAAAAGAAAAACAAAAGAAACAATCCTAGATGGGTTATAATGCCCATCCCACTCCCCACACAAACTACGCAATACCTACTCCGCAAGTTTTTTTACAAATAAATCACTAAATTGATCCTTTGTCAGTGCTGAATTGTGCCTAAATCATCGCTGTAATATTTTAAGAAGTGGTGTCATCTTTCTGCTGCTGTCTAGATGCATTCAGACATTGTTTAATTATTAGAAATGTCAGGAAATCTTCCAATAACGTACATCAAGTTTTTTTTAGCTTTTTTATTGTAAGTAAAAAAAAAAACTTACAGCCAACACAGCTTTCACTTTGTGACATTTAACAAAATTTTAACTAGAATAATCAATCTAATGAACATAATCTGATATATCTATGAATCTGTTATGACTGAAAAAAAGAAAAAAAAATCTACCTACACATAGAAACTTTGAAAGATTTACTTAAAAACACACAAACTAATTGTTTTTACCCAGCTTTTATTTTGGTGTTTCATTTAAGTTTGAGGGTATAACTGAAATTGCTGAAACTAAAACCAAGAAAAATATGAAATGTTAACACAAAAGAAATTCATAACACTTTGCAGAAAGACACATTAAATATAACTGAACAGAAATTCCAGTCAAAATGGTAACATTTAAAATTATTAGTTAAATACACTTCAAAACAGCAAAAAATAGAAGATTGCAAAGAAAATATTGGACTTGACTTTGTGTACCAACAGCGTCCAAGATGGTTATGTTTAACCCCACAGTTGATTTAAAATCTGTTCTCTGAGTGACAGGAGGACTGACCTGAAGACAGGACTGATGTGACCCCACCTGCTGGTTTTAGTCTGAGTTTATGTTGTACTCATCTGAAAACTCAGATGTAATTTTTAGAACGATACCAGTGATCCTTGTGAGATAAAGACTTCTTAAAGCCTGATGCCTTTGACACAGCTGGCACATTCTCAGAGTTTAGCAGTGCTAATTTAAAGAATATGCATTTGTCTCGCTGCTGATTGACCCGTAGGTCTTGTGTCACTCTCAAGGGAGCGGGATGGTAAAATTACACCGCCCTGATCTTTGTTTAGGACCTATATCATTCTGGCTCAGGGAACCTGCAACCCTATACGTGCTTGTATAAGGAGCCAGGAGTGTGGCTCGTCTCTTATCAATGTCATTGTCTTTGCAAACAAAGGGAATCATTACAGAGGTGCTTAGAATGTTTCTATTCTGAGTTAATGGGTTGCTCATTGCAAAAGCAACCTGATCCTCCTTTGGGTGGTGAAGGAGTTAGCTGAGGGCTGACTATTTGCTGATGACAACCGGTCTGTGTTTTGTTGTAAGAGACGCTGGGCTTCACAGGAGTTGTCAAAATAAGAGGCCCCATGCCAAGGGATTACCCGGCCCATCTGCACACACGCAAGCCACAGGGTCAACCCCACGTACAGGGAGGGGAGGGGGGGGCGCATGTGTTCAGGAGCTTGTGTGACGCGTGAGTGTCCTGCACCTTTGAACCCGTTGGTTGGCAAAAATATGACTAAAGGAGAGTGTGTACGATTGTTTTGACATCTAAACTCTGGATTTATATTTATATTAGCTTAGACTGGGCGCTAGGCATACAAAGATTAATCTTAACAATTTCATTTGATTTGATATTTGTAGTTAACGATTTGATTCACTTTCAGTTTTGGTTCATTTTGAACAATCAGATTCAAGCTTACTCACTGACTTAAGACCAATGCAGGACATCTTTAGCCAAAAATTTAACTCGGAGATAAATACCTGGTACTGAACAGTGCAGGTGAGGTATTTCAAATATCTTGTATTTCTTCAAGATAATCAAGTTCAAATTAAATATGTGTAAAAACAACCAAGTAAACAAGGATGAATGTCAAATCCATTCACATTTTAGTTTAATAAAGTTCTGCCCACTGTTGTTTTTACACATCAAAATAATCCAAATGGAACATTACTACAACATTCTACCACGCTGTTTGACCACATGTTTTTGCTAAATTTGAAGTGTTTCCATATATTGGACTGTAATGATGGTAGCCTATATCATTTTTTGCTGCCATCACATGTGGTCATTTTTTCATAATAGTAAAATATAAATCTACCATGTCTCAATCCAAATGGTGTTTTCCCATATCAAGGATCAATTTATGTCATTATAAAATGATTTCTTAATATATATAGTTCGATTCAATTCGATTCTTCCTCAGACAGATTGATCTGGTTGAATTGCAGGAATAGAAATCGATTATTCAACAACTGATCATAAGGAGCTGAAACAATCACACCCGCAACAACGGCACCCGCAGTGGCTCTCCAGGGGCCGGCAGAGCTAGTGACCCCTCTGCCAGACCCTGGGCTAGCTTGCTATTCATCATACAGCTGGCTAGCGTAGCGGGTGTGAACTCTCCAGCTCCATGAACTCTGTGACATGCTGCCAACCTGTCCAGGGCGTGTCCCGCCTTCGCCCAACTATGGCCGAGGGAGTTTCTGGCAACCCCGCTGCTGTGTTAAGAAAATAGAGGAAGTGCATGTTCCTCCATGTTGGAGGTTTTTTCTACCCGCTGATCAAGTAAATGAAAAAAATCATTTGCCTAAAGCTTAGTCCCTGATTGGTTGACTCCCCAAACTTCATATTTTTGAAATCTTGACGTGCCGCGTCTGGCGCCTATATTGCTGCTGCCAGACTGACGAGCCACGCCCAATGCCCAAATTGTGCCGCAGGACCTCAAGTTACGTCTGTATATTGAACATGAAAACTGTACATTAAAAGTGAATGCCCTGCCGCACGAATCGCGTCTGGTGTGAACGCACCATAACAACTCAAACTCATTATATCCTTTCAAAGAGCAAAATCTATTAAATTCATCATCATCTGTCCCTCCTGAACAACTCCGCCGATGAACACTTCTTTTGCTTTGCTGTCAGTCGGAAAAATGGATGCACACAACTACAGCGCCTTTTAGTGGTCGTTATTTGGGAAATAATTTAATCTTCAGCCTATTTATTTTTGCAAAAACTTGACATAGGTATAAGTTGCCAACTATGCAAAACTGGTGACTATAAAGCCTAAAATAAACCTCTAGGTGAGATCAAGACGTCGGACCTCTGAAATTTTGCCATTTACTCCAGTTTAGACAAACCCACAGCTGCTGTTTTAAAGTTGTTCTCCTTTCTGTCAAGATTTTCCTGTTTTTCAGTTGGTTTGTTCTCTATACATCTCAATACAATTTGAGGTTTGGGTGTTTGATTTTTTTAAAATTATTTTAAATCTATGCTTTTTTGTCATCTTGTTATTCTTTCAGCTTGTTTCATTTAGGGAATGGCCACTGCCAGCTTTCTTTGCATCCTGGGAATTTTTTTTCCTGTGTTAGAATTTCTTTTTTGTGTGACTTTTTAAGTTATTTGGATTTCAACTTTACACTTTGACTTTCTCCACTGGATTTAAATTGTGGTCCAACTCTAAACTCAAATGTGACAAAAAGGTTGTGGTCAAGGTCACTGCAGTACCCTTTCATTTTGTCAGCTTGTCAAGCATGTAATATTGGTTACCTGGAACAGTAGGCACTGACATGAGGCCTGTGAGTGCCAGTTTCTGCTCTCTGTCTACCAAAGCCCTTCACCGTAAGAAAAAAAATTAAAATTATGCGATGCTATAACTACAAAAACTTTGTGGCAGCAAAACACCACCCTGCATCTGGCAACGAATACTGGTTTACACTTTTCTTTTTATCAGTCAACAGTTTGTCTTCAAGTGGGTGTAGTATATTAGGGGTGCTTTTATACGAGGATATCTGGCAGACAATAAGTTGGGAATGTAATAATGTTGCATCTTTTATATGGTTTGTGCTTTCACAATACACTTTCGAGAGCGGACCTGAGCACTCTGTTTGGATATATTGTTGGTTGGGGGGAAGAATCAAGCAATATCCAGGAAGAAAAAAAAAGGACAAAGAAAAAAATGAGTAATTTCTCTGGCCATGTGATCAGAATCTTTTCAGATCCTCACCACTACCGATCTACTGGCATGTGGTGCTCATTTAAACTACTCTCTTTGGTCCATTGGATTGTCTGTCTGTACCATAGAAATAGTGACTTAGACCGACTTGAGCCAATCACTGCTTACTAACGTTGTCTGGCGACTGAATTGACTTCATTTCATTGGAAACAGAAGGACATTTTCTGTGGGTGACATCACACTCACTATGTCCAGTTGTGACGAAGAGGCTGAGACGTTTGGATCCATATGGAACAAGATTTTAATGATGACGAAGAGCAGGTAAAAGCAAGACGAGGCGTAGTCAAGAAACAGGCCAGGGTCAGAGCAAAGAGAGAGGCTGGAGACGAATAAACAGGCAGGGGTCAAACACAGAGAGGCACCAGAGAATAAATGCTCAGACTGAATATACCAGAGAAACAATTCAAGACTTTGCATGGAGCAGAGTGGTGAGCAAGGGTAAATACAGTTGGGAACCAACTGGTGAAGGCAGGCGTGGCAGGCAGATGCATTATGGGACATTGAGTGAGGAAGGGAAGAGATGTAGTCAGGAGTTTTTCCTTACCAGGACGGAGGGTCTTATGGCAGGGATAACCAGTTTTATTTAGTCTGTTTACTCTTTAGCTATTTTTTCAGATTTTATGACTAACTTCTGCATCTGTAAAACTACCTGCATGAAGCCCAATGACCATTCCGGCTTACTTTAAAAAAAAATAGGTGTCGATTAAGAAAAAACTGTTAAACAAATTTATTTCACCACCTACTAATAGATCAAAACCTAGTGAGATCTCATCGCAGCAACTGTATTACACTGGGTCACGGCCCGTCCTCATGAAGACTTTCCAGTCCACCATGCTGTTCTCCTTTTGTCTGTCCACACAGAGATACGGAGGTTTATGCAAACGCACCCACAGAACCACAAGCATGCATTGCCACACAGCACGGCCAAAGATGGTTGGAAACAGCCCGGGGGCCTTGTTGTCACATTCACTTACAGCTGTTTAGGCATCATACTAGTCTGGGCTTCAGGGGGCTGAGACCCCAAGCCCCCACCTGCCACCCACCCACAGAGGAAACAGAAAATCTGGCATAAATCCACCCAGCTCATGTTTAAAACACAGTTTCCAGTGTTACAAACAAAACTGTTCACAATTGTGTATCGTAATTGTTGAGTTTTCCTGTGGACTTTTTCTATGAACTTCACGCAAACCTTCTTCAACATTAATACTGGAAATTATTAAGAAATAAATATTTTTTCTGAGTTTTTATTTACAAAAAAGTATTTTTGATTCACATTATGTTTGCAGCTTTTATCCAATTTTTGCTTCATGTTCCACCAAGCAGGAGGAAAGAACAATCATGCTCTCACTATAGATTGTGTCTTCCAGAACGCACAATATCCATATATTTGTATTACTAATGGGCATGCATGTTTAAGATGCCTCCCCCTTTGTCCTGAGCATCATCTGTCTCTGGTTCCCCATCGAATACTTTCAGCTTAGCAGCTCAAGGCCACGGCTCTTGTCTTCAGAGTGAAAATCAAGGTATTGTCTTTCACGTCCCATGCAGCCTGTTTGAAAGTACAGCTGTTGTAAGTGATAAACACTGGCACCTGTTTTCTACAGCCATCTATCAAACACCAAAAGATGGAGGAAGACACGAGACTTCATCTTAATATTACAATAAAAGTTTTCATTGTTTGAAATTAAAGACCCACTCTGATCTCATCTTTTGATCTATTGTTCAAGCGTTTAAATGCTGTTTACGCCTTTTTTGTTTTCACCAAGTATCAATCTTTTTTTTTTTAATTAAATGTTATATTCTTCACTCTTTGGTGAGATGTTCCTTCAGAGGTAGATAGGGGCCCATATTTCAAGACTGGCTGTCGCGTTGCACCAATTTGCCTGACAGCTACATGAATTATTTAATTTTTGTTCTGTTTATATCAATTTTGCACTAGTCCCATTGCTGTTCACGTTTACTGTTGTTTACACTTATTCAAATTCAATTGGTTTCATGCTTGTGGAAGACAAAGTATTACTGATTTCAGAAATGCTGCACTAAAGTGTCCATTATTTGATGCACAAAATAAAACACAAGTTGTTCATTAGGATTGTGTTCAAGCTAAGAAATAAATGTGGATTTATTTTCTTAAAAATGATGTGTTCTTCTATAAATAGTGAGTTATTAGAGGTGATTTTTACCAATTATTGCAGTATCGTGATATCATCAATATCTTTTTTTTTTTATTTATTTATTTTTTTTTATTTTTCTTTAAAACGCTTGACTTATTTTGAGGGGCAAAAGCCAGTGGTTATTAATTTTCCAAATCAACCTATGCAAAAAAATTATTACCAAGGAAATATTTTAGAATAGAATCTTCCTCACCGGATCTATTTGTCCACCGAAGTCCGATGATTCCGTCGCGGTCGATCGAGATCACGGACCACAGTCCTCGTCACTCTTTTGGATTTGGTGAGATGAGGCTGAATCTTTGTGATTCAGGACAGCTAATCCCTCTGGTCCGATCCTCCGACGAACACACGAGGAATCCTGTTCGTGACGCCAAGATTGTGGTGGAAAAATAGTTGGATCCGATGGAATAAAGAAATGTTGTCAAACGGTTTCAAGAATGTTTATTAAAACAGAGCAGAGAAAAGTACACGTCTTGCAAGCATGGAGGAGAGGTCTGCAGAGCCCTGCCTGTGATGAAGGACATTCGTATTTTATAGAGCCATACAAACAACTTTAATCAGAAACTTAGGATAGGAACGTAAGCGCCATATCTAATATGGACAAGATGTTCTAATGAAGTCAAAATGTTTATACACTGTGATCAAGGCGTCCTGACAATAAGAAAATAAAGCTTGTGGCCTCACGGCTGTGCACAAAGGTTAGACACATTTAATTGTAAAGATGAAATGTATACGTAAACTTATATTTTCCATCACAGGTGCATTCGCACTGGACGCGGTTTATGTGGCAGGAGCGTAAAGTTTCAATGTTAAGTCAATGTAAAGATACGATCTAAGGTCTTGCAGGTCAATTTGGGCGTTGGGCACTGCGTGGCGTAGCGCGTCAACCAATAAGAGACTCATCTTTGGTCATATGACGTTTTCAGTGACTCAATCAAAGGGTAGAAAAATACATCCAATATGGCTGCTCAGCAAAGGGATTTCCATCCTGAACTTCCCTCCATTTTATTAACCCTCTGGAGCTGGGGTTGCCGGAGAATGTCCCAGTTACTGTTGAGCGAGGTGGGAGCGACACCTTGTACAAGGGATTTGCCAAAATGTCAATTGATTCAATTGACAATTGATTCTCGATATGTTCTCACCAAGTATCAATCTTTTTTTTTTAATTAAATGTTATATTCTTCACTCTTTGGTGAGATGTTCCTTCAGAGGTAGATAGGGGCCCATATTTCAAGACTGGCTGTCGCGTTGCACCAATTTGCCTGACAGCTACATGAATTATTTAATTTTTGTTCTGTTTATATCAATTTTGCATAAATCAATTGGTTCATGCTTGTGGAAGACAAAGTATTACTGATTTCAGAAATGCTGCACTTAAGTGTCATTATTTGATGCACAAAATAAAACACACAAGTTGTTTCATTAAATTTTGTTTCAAGCTAAGAAATAAATGGGATTTATTATCTTAAAAATCACAATGTTGTGTCTTCTATAAATAGTGAGTTATTAGAGGTGATTTTTACCAATTATTGCAGTATCGTGATATCATCAATATCGCGAGCCATGTATCGTGTATCGCATCGTATCGTGAGGTATCCAGTGATTCCCAGCCCTACCCTGGACAGGTCACCATGCCTATCACAGAGCTCTTGGAGCTGGAGGAATCGTGCCTGCTATGCTAGCCAACTGACCAGAGGACAGCAGATAGAGCTAGCAAACACCGCCGCAGTCCTTGCGAGGTCTATTGGGCATCAGGCTGGCAGTCTCTGGGCAGGGGAGCTTGCTATGTTGGCCAATTTGTGGTTGGCTGCCCGGCAGACTGAGAGGTGTGGTGGTTGCTGTCTTATGTTGTTTTTTTTTTTATCATCAAGACAAAAATTTAAAATGCCTCCTCTTTGATTTTTAATTTTCCCCCTCCCTTGTTAATGATCAAACTGGGCCACAGACAGACGGAAGTAACATTTAAAACAGCCATCAGAAGTAAAGTACACCCAGAGATACTCTGAATGATCTGGTGAACCAAGACACAGCGACGTGCTTGCCTCCGTAGAGCCCTCCAAAACACATGAACCCAAGCTACTTTCTTAACATCATCCGTGTTTTCCATGATGTGGCAACTAATACATTCCAGAAAATAGTTTGTGGTTGCTCCGCAGCAGGAGCGTCAAGGCGCTGAGCAGTAAATTTGACAAAAGAGAGGCAGCAGACGTGAATTTGATGTGTGAATTGCATCTGATATGAATGCAGCAGAGCGGGCTCACACCGCTAGCGTTACCGCTCCGATGTGCATTCTTTATGTAACTTTAAAAGTGCGAGAGGAAATCCCACTGCAGGCGTTCACGTCCTGCGTCTGCGGTCAGGTCTCTGCGTCGCTGCGAATCTGTTTCGTTTGGTTCAAATTTTCGCCAGACAATGCAGCGAATAAAAGGGGGATTAGCGTGAAAGTATGTGAGTTTTGGAGTTTTGCCGGGTCTGCAGAGAGCCTGTGGCTGCAGCCAACCTGTAGATACTATGAGCCGTCGACTGTAGCTAGAACGCTCCTACTTCGCACCTGAGCTGTAACGCTAGCGGTGTGAGTCCGGGGTTAGACATAGTTTCTGCAGAGTTGCAGACGTTTATCAGAATTCCGCCACTCAAAGCTGTGGGTTCACACCCCCAACGTTACCAAAGCAACAAAAATGGCGATCAAAATTGGATCTACCCAGCTGTACAGTTTTGAGCCAGATACCAACTTGTACAAGGAAAACAAAGATGAACATAGATCTATTTGTCTGCAAGTGATGCATCATAATGGAGCAGAGCAGAGAGCTTGTACACTGCAAATTGTTTTTATAACGAATAAGCTTGTTTTCAAACTTAATTTGTTCATCTGACTGATATCTTTGTAGTGAGTCTTTAAAGAAACTCAGACTTTTTACACCTGTTTCTAAACTATTTTTCACAAAGTTTTCCCTGCTCATCTGTAATTTAAGTCAGATGCATTCTACTAAGAAAATATTTGACACACTCAAACATGTCCCACAGTTAACACAGAAGAAAATATCTGTTTCTCTATTAATTTTTAATAAAGTTACCGTCGCCGCCCTTTGCTTGCATACAGTTAAGATCGTCACGCACCGGCTGTCATTTACATATTGTAAGGTCAGTGCTGATGCTGTGCAGTTTTTGTTTGCTGTCAAACACATTGTGAGGCTGTGCTTTCACTAAGGGATCCCCCCGTAGGAGAGTGTGCACACAAGTGTGAGGGTGTGTATACTGTACACACAACTCTGAGCAAACATCCCCGTGAATTGGCTGACTTTGAGAATTAGTTTTGATCTTCTGCAAACAAATATATGATTTGTGTTCTTTGATCTTTTTTTTAATTTCAGTTTTTCATAAAAACCTGTTTGCTGAACTAGATTACATCGATGCTTCGCTTCCTGTCAAATGTCAGTCGGCAGCCTCTAATGCCACACATCCCTTTGTCAATCCAGTCCCATCCTTTCTGCTCCGTTTTCTGGAAATTCTTTTTTTCTTCTTTCCAGCTGCATATGTCACCTTAAGTTGCAACCTCCCATAAAAGAAAAAAAAAAAAAACTTTCGGTAACACTAGGTTAGGTGCTGCAAAACACTCAATATAATGTTGACAAAGATAATTAAGCTTAACATTTGTTATGCTTGTCAGTAATATAACCTTTATAGTCTATGGCCTCACTTTAGATGTCAGCGAATCTTTCTAAGTATGTTAACAAACCTTATTGGGCTTATTGTGCTAATACAGTCTTACTAACACCTTAGTAACACATTATTAATGTTTATTAATGTATTAATAAAGCTTGTTAAGGAATGTTATTATAAAGTGTTTCCAAACTTTCTTTCAGTGTTGCTGATGGCTAGTCCAAATCTGCACTGTCTGACAATGTAAAAGGCTTGCACAGACTTTCCCTTCAGATCATGAAGTTGCATTTAACCCTTGTGCTCTCTTATGGGGTGTAGATGACCCCACCCTTATATTGATGTGTGATCACTCCTATGACAAAAGTGGACAAAGGTGGACAGGATTTTAGATCCGCCACGGACGCCAAAGACGATAAAAGATCTTTGAAAAAATGTTCAGAGGACCCCACTTTTAATGTAGACATTCCTGGGGAGCAAATGCCCAATATGATGAAGGTGCTGTTTCTAACATGTTCTTCTGGCATTTTTCTGATGATGGAGAATACTCAAAAGGAAGATCCAAATTGCATTTTGAGAATTGATTTATTCAAATAATTGTGCATCAGGAGGAGATAAAAAAAAAGCTTTTTGAAAAAGATTTGTAACATAAAAAGTACACTGGACGGTCCACAAGCTCCCTGCTCTGAGCTCTCAGCGACAGAGAGGGGAAGAGGGGGTGGGGTTGCTTCACACCAACAGTCCTGCCCACAACTCAGAGGTACATTTCTAATGAAATGTGAAAAGTGAAATATTGGATCAACTTACAAAGGTTTTATCATTTGTTCCATTTAGAATTATTAGTTTGTAGAAAAGTTGAGTTGATGGTTTCGCAACTTAATCATTTAATTTGATAAAATTAATATTTTTCAATAAAACAAATTACAGAACTTTTGCTATACTTTTGAATACTGCTGAAAAGATGTTTAAAAAAATAACATTTTTTTTTCATTTTGGCTAATAATTATATTAAAACACTTTTGAAATAACTCCAAAAGTAATTATTATTGGTTTTTAATCCTTTACAGAGAGAAAAAAAAGCCATTTCTGTCACTTTGTCCTGCAAAACGCTTCATGAAGACATCATTAGACTTCTTCACAACAAAAGTAGACTCTCATTTATAAATGGAAACTGTAAACGAATCTATCAAATAAATTAAATGAATGATTTATGTGATTTTTAAGTCTTGTGGGGGTCGGAGCCTTTCCCAGCAGTTAGCCCGGACAGGTCACCAGTTCATTAGGAGGTGATCCCAGTGCATGTCCTGCTGCAGCTAATGAACATATCTGCTGATCAGCACAAGGAATCCAAAGCTGAAACACCAGCACAGTCGGCTAATCCCCTTTTTACTGACAGGCAGGAATCTTTGACCCACTGCCCCGGTTCTACTCTGTTTTCTCCTTATTGGCACTTCCACACATTTACATTTGGAATATTTAGTTTAACCCAGGCTAAAACATAAACTGTATCATCATCGGATTATTTGGAAAAGTAACGGGAAATCAAAAAAAACGTCAGAGGAAGCAAAAGAGCTCCTTCTTTTTTAACCTTTCTGAGGCAAGCAGGAACAACCTGTTCTGGTTCAGCTAATGCAGAGCAGTGTTGGTGTTTGTTTGCTGCAGTGAGGTGAAGGGGAGACAGGCAGACAAGTGGGCAGGTTCTGTCGACAAGATGCCTGGACAACAGGAAAAGGAAACCAAGCAAAACGTCGCACTCCCAATGCCACATGCAGAATCAATCCCCCACCTGCATGCGTCAAACCCACACTCCTGCTTCAGTCGCTGAGGCAAAACTCAAGTGCACACATACTTTGACAATAACACCACCATTCTGTCACATTCGGCATTCAAAGATCCCTCCCTCTGTGTGGATATAAGCATGCAAAATGAACACCCTGAGGTACAGACTGGGATTTCATTCTCAGTAGCATTCTGTCATGTGGGATAGAGACTGAGCTGCAGACTGCTGCTGGTTACAGCCTATCACATTCAGTGTAACCCTGCTCCGTGGACAGGCCCACAGGCTCCTCCAGCCTTTACCCTTGACTGCAAGGCAGGCGTTAAAATGGAGGGCTGGTGGAGGTGGCGGGTGGATGGACTTAAGAGATGTGCGCAATCCTTTGAGGTGGGGAGGAACTACCCTTTATGTTGTATTTCACGTATTGAGCCACCAATTAAAAACAAAATTAACATAATTATGTTGATTTACTTTCAAGAGAGAAAGAGTAAAAACGAAATTCCGACCACATTTGTGCACTGAGAGCTCGTGCGCACCAGCAGACTGCGCCTCTCCTCACTGAGCCGCTCCAAACTCCGTGCGTAAAAATTCCTCGGTGCGTCAGGTGCCTCATTTCCTTAATGCAAATGTCCCGCTTGCTGCGCGCGCGCGCCCCCTCCCCACCTCCAGTGAGTGTCCTGCCCTCACCAGCGACCGGTAGCCGTCTCTGCTCCTTTAAGGCAATGAGGAATTAAAGCGTCTGCAGGGGCAGGGGAGAGGGTTATTCTGTGGAACACTCAGAGAGTCAGTGGGGTGTGTTTAGAGAGCGACAGCGGGGAAGATGCGCTTGCTCGCCTCTTGCTGGACGCAAAGAGGCGATGAAGATGATCTGACTTTGAATTCTCAGAATTTTTTTCATTCCTCCACCCTCTACTCACTGTTCACTTCTTAGTTCTCTTGCTTTATTTTTCTCAAAAAATATATATTTTTTGTCTTGTATTTTCTTTTTCCAGCCCGAGGATGACCCATGAGTCAATGTTTCTTTTAGGGAACCGGAGCTTCTGATATTTAAAGAAATAATTGAAAAAAAAAAAGAAAAAAGAAGATCTATTTTGTTTACAGAATTCGGAGGAGAATTGATTTTCGGCTGCAGGAACCGCTCTGACTCAGCATCACTTGCACCTGGGCTTCACCCCTTCAGCATCCTTTTGATTTGCAGGGAGAAGCAGCAAGACGCGGAGCGCCGGAGACGCGTCTGTGCGCAGCTCTTCCAAAGACAATCACAGACGCTCATTTATCCAAGCGCACCAAAAAGAAAAGAAGAAGAAAAAAAAAGAACGGGGTGGAAAAAAGTAAGAAGGACATTTTAAAAGTGTAAAGACTAAGACGGATTTGCTTCAAGACAGAGGCAAATGTTTAACCTTACCCCCAGCGTTCAGCAGAGAGACCCAGGGAGGCACCGGTCGGAGGAAGAAGAAAAAGCATAGCTTGGGGGGATTGAACGGAACAGGGCATGTGGATATTGGCTTTTATCTTTTTCCAGAGCATCTTGAATGGTAAGTTGTTGTTGTTGTCATTGTTTGTTCTGATTATCCATGGTGGGAGGAAAATCACAGGTAGACTGTAAATGATTGAGGAGCAGAGGGGGGATGGAGGTCACCTGTGACCCACATGGAATGGGTTGTCAAAAAGGCTGACACCCTTGTCAGAAGCAGGGAGACGCAGGAGGGAAGAATTGCTTTTTTAAATCCTTTAAGCTCTCCTGCAGACCCTTAGACACATTTCTGGCCTTCAAATTCACATCCTGACCTAAATGAAATTTGCTGAAAGATCACGTGGGAAGGTGGTTGTCTCATTTTTAATAAATTTTTTTTTCTTTCTTAAAAAAAAAAAAAGAAATTCTTTAAAATGTGTTTTTTATACTGATTTTGTCACTCTGGTGTTTCACTGTGGCCCTTAGTAATAAGTGACGTCTTTGATATAATGGACATTTGTTTTAACCCTTTCCACCTCCCCCACTCACAGCATAATTTAAAAAAAATCTGCTTTTAAACACACACTTTGACAAGCTGAAAATTGCACTTTGTAGAAATTTGATCTGATTTTTCCTTATTTTCCAATAATATTCACCCTGTCATTTGAGTGTAAAATTATATTTTTAAAAGTATTTTGTAAATGAACAAAACCCAAACATGGCCGAGTTTTTCCTCCCCCAGAATGCAGGAGCTGTTGTGTGAGGAGCCCGCTTTTAGTTATTGTAAGTGTGTAAACGTATACCTGTGCTTTTTGCACAAATCCGTGCACACATGCATCCATCTGCCCCCCCACGCAAGCACATTTGTGTGCTTATATAGTTTATCCATAATCAATGGTGGAAAATTGATACAGTTTATTGCATTCGCTTATTGGCCAGAGCCTCTTGTGCAAGGAGGGATTATGGCTGCCTGGGTGTGTACGAAAACAAGCACAGGGAGACCAGAAGAAGGCGAGGGGAAGAAAATGGGAAAAACGGGGTTCGCTCGAGTCTTGGAACAAAGCAAACCAAACGTCAAATGGTTTTGCACGACAGAATTAAAAAAAAAATCTAAATACAAAAGTGGAAATTTGAAGGTACGAATACGTTTAGCCGCAGTAAAAAAAGACTGTGATATGATATAGCGGCTCCCCAAAATGGATATTCCCTTCTGGCCAAGATGATAAAACAAGGCGGAAACAAAATGGATTTTTATTTGTGCGTCGACTCCTTTTCAGAGCCGAGGCTACCCTGAATCGGTGCGGTTTATTGACATCGACTCCATAGAAAACGGTATCTCCCTCAGCCCAGCTTTGGCTGAAACTCATAAAGGAACAATGTAGAATCCTCATTAATCATAATCATCTGAGTCTGACATTAGATCAGTTGCCATGCAAGATTGTGTCCGTTTATTGCATAAGGGATTATTGAGGAGGCCTGTGGCAAATAACTGATAGGGATTAAGCTGCAGACGGCGTTCGGTGTAGACATTGCGCTTCATGTGTCTGTCATTTGCACTGCAAATGTTTTTAAGCTCTGTTTGAACGCGTGTCAGTGGCTTGCACCTAATTTCTCCATCACTGCAGCGAAGCCCGGTTGTGTTGCGTCGTCTGCTGTCGCTGGACATTTTGTTGATTATCATGAAAATGAGGCATTCATCGTCTGAGCAGTCGCTGTCACAGTGAATGAATGACCTTGTAGATTGGAGCCAGTGCAGAGATTGGTTTCCAGACACTTCTTGCTGTTTTAGAGTTAGGCCTACTCACTGGCCTGTCTCTATGGTAACCTCCTTTATGGGTGTCAGGAGCTGCGTCCTAAAGCGATGCCCCATTCACTCTTCAATATGTGGTGTAGAGGGCTATAGGCTATGAGTCATGGCATCATTAAAACATATTAGAACAGATGCTGATTAGTTCCGTTTTCCTAAAGGAGTATGCCATAAAATTTGACAAACTGGACACAAAGACCTAAAACGAAGGAGACAACAGCTGCAACACAAAATAAACATGGGGATAATTTCTTAAGAACTTTCCCTTGACTTTGTTTAAAACATCATCATGGAAAGGTGTTTTAAATAGATTTAAGAAACAAGAAAATGTGCAAAACCCTCAGCTCATTTCAAATAAGTTCCCAAAAAACCTGTATTTACATTTATTCTCCTAATTTATTGATACAAACAAAAGGAAACAAGCAAGCGTGAATTTCTGAAGGGTTCTGGTTATTTTTTCATCCATACAAGAGGTCACAAAAGAGCCAATCAGATTATTTTGTCTTTCATTTAAAGGATCCTTTCTCAAGACTGTAATTCTCAAATTTGGGGATAATTTTACCTTGCAGTAAAATAATATGAGGACAGGAAGGAGAGTGTGAGCAGCCACCTTCATTTGGCTCCAATTCCTGATGATCTTATTACAAACCTTGATATTTGGCAAGTCACCTCAACTCAACACCATTTTAGGTAAAGCTTTTCATCTTCTTGTGAAATTATATTAAACCAGGTGGAGTGCTGCAGTCTCTTCAGATGCTTGAGTGCATCTTTATCAGCTGTAGTTTTTCTGAATCTGGTGTTGTTTTGTCACAGAGAAATGTCTCATAAAAAGATAATAGAAATAACATTTAAACGTATACTTAGGGGTTATTAACAGAAGTAGCCCAAACAACTTTGACTCTAAGATTTTCCTTTCATGTTATAGCAGTGCACGATGAAGGATGCCATACCCGTTTTTACATAACTATCCCATTAAAAATGCTCTGAAATATTCACTAATGAAAATATTCATGATTCCTGGAACGAAATACTCCTTCAGACCTTAAAGACTTACTCCAATCAGCTATTAAGCTATTTTAAGTTTTTTTTTTTTTAATTACGATGATGTTTTTTAGTAAAAATAAAAAACTTGTCTTAATCTTGGACATAGCTTCTGCAGAGCAAATTAAGTTAATTAGAATTTTACCTCGATTATTGGCCCGCTCAACCCCGCCCCACATCCCATCACCCATCTGTTTACGCTCTCTGCTGCTTGCTTACAGCCCACACAACTTCCACTTAACATTACCGGTGCAACGCTGTTTACTAGGGGTGTGTTTGGTGAAGAATCTGACGATACAATACGTATCACGATACATGTTTCACAATACGATGCATATCACAATATATCACAAGACTGTACCAGAACTATTTTTCCACCTTTTTTTAGGAGTATGACTTAGAAAAAGAATACCTGTTATTTTTTTTTTTAACAATAAAATGGTAAAATTAATTTTATATAATGATCCCAACATTGAGCATTGTAACTGCATCTCATATACAAGTTCCCCTTAACCTCAGCAAATTCATGGTGTTTTTCTTTTTGTAAATTAAGAAATATTTATTCTTAAAGGTAACAACCATCATGGTCGGATTTTCACTACAAAAAAAAATGTCAGCATATGGAAAAAAAGGTGGAAAACTAAAGTAAGTAGCTGAAGGACACTCATAAAATAGTTTATTAAATATCACCTGTCAGCATTTTAAATCTATATAAGTATCATCAAATGAAGAATCGCGATATATCGCCAAATCGATTTTTTTCCTACACCCCTGCAGTTTACACTCTCTGGAGCTAGCTTACAGCCCCTCACATCTCCATCTCAATATAACCAGTGAGACACTGTTTACTAGAGGTATATATAGGGAGGAGTCTGGCGATACAATACGTATCACGATACGGTGCGTATCATGATATATCACAAGACTGTACCAGAACAAGTTTTTTTTAATTTTTTTTAGAAGTATGAGTTTACCTGAGTATTAATTTGTGATAATAAAAAGTTTAAATTTATTTTATTTAATGTTTAGAACATTAAGCAATGCAACTGTATCTCATATACAAGTTGCTTTTGCCCAACCTTTTCAAAGGAAAATAATATTAAAATATCAAATTTGACACATCCATCATCTAACTGGCGCAATGATTTATGGTTATTTTCCCTAAATATATCATATTCAGAGAATGTCAGCTTGCATGCACCAACAGCCACACTGCACCATCCTCATTCTTTTAATGTCAGCTTGGGCAGTGATAGAATGAATGACTTCCTCAATGGACAAAAGCTCAACCTAATCTGACTCATTTAAATTCTCTTTGGAGCGACAAAACAAGACTTCTCCGAGTCAGAGACGGCAATGATTTGTAGACATGCAGACTGCTTAACCTGCAGCTGCTTGTGGCTTTATGGCGGACTTATCTGCTATGCTATCTATAAATGAGCATTTATGTAGAGGTCATGAAATCATACAGTCAAATTCTGAACTCAATTAGCCGTGACCTTTCCGTACACACGTCCACTTTGAAATAGGGGGGGATGCTTCCAAAGCGTCCAGACCTGCCTTGCTCGCAGTAGCTCCCCACTTTAGTCAGCTTGCCAATTTTTACATGACCCCACATTACTGGCAACCTGAAACCCTGGATGGAAATGCTACAGAGGCTGGGGGTGGGGATTGAAATTGGCTGCAAACAGTAAGAGGGAAGCAGCCCTCGCACCACCTCGATAAATCTGCATGGAGGCAGTGAGGCCAACGCGATGATGACAACTCCAACTGCTAGAGTTGTGAGGTGATTCTCAAGTCTGCTCTATAAAGGGTGAGGGAAACCTCACTGGTGTTTCATCTGCAATCACAGCCATCACTGCCTCTGATTAACAATTAAGGTTTGGCTACACAAGAAGAATCATAGCTCATGAAATTAAATTAGCTCATGAAAACATGCCGCCTTCATTTAAGTGATTGATCATTTTGTGGACCCTCGGTCTAATGTGAATATCTAATGGGCTAAATTAAGTTAACAAACCCACTTAAGTCTTGCTCACTTGTATGAGTTGTAAAAGGGTTTGTTGGGTTATATTTTGAACTCCGAGCGTGATTCCAGTTGAAAGAGCTGCTAATGTTGGGTAATGGATGCCCTGATGTGCGATCACAATAGATACCCCAGCTCATACATCTTAGCTCCATAATGAGGGCTACACCACTGTACCAAACCTCCTCGAGTCTGTCTGGCTCTCTAATTAGAAGCAAGCTTTGGTGATTTTGTATGTGTGTGTGGCTGTGTGTGTGCCGCATTTCACCCAATGTAAAATCTAATTACTGATCACACTGTGTCTGTCTAGATCGCAGTGAATCAGAGGTGTAATTGTGCAAGCCCATGTGTAAATGTCTCCTGCATTAAAATGTTAACGATATCATTTAGCATCCGCCGGGAAGAGCAGAAAAGCCCTCAGCACCCAGATGTAGGTGTTTGATCATGCGTGCAAAGTGAGGTTGTTGTACATCTGGCGTGGGTTTCCCTCTCAGACAGGGCGCGCAGTGGAGAGGATGTTTTTAATGTGCTCAGCACCTGTCAAAGTGACATGTTATATTATTTTGCTGTTCTGCTCAGGTACTGCAGGGAAGGAGCTTCAGTAAAAGCTTTATTTGACAGTTTAAAACAGGCTAGAGTAGGAAAAAAAATACCCGATCTACTGTGCAGATATGATTCTTGGCTATTTTACAATGCTTTTTCAAGATTTGTTCTAGAAAAGAAAAATGATTTTCAATGTCCCACTCCAACTGTGTTTTTTTACATTGTAAAACCATTTGCAGTTGTCTTTTAATTTTGATGATGCAGTTTTTAGCGCAAATCAAACAGCCTGTGCCATTTTCTAAGACATATTTTCTGCAGAGCAGCAGGGTCCCATTAGAAATTTGCCTCTGCGTTATGGGCGGGACTGTTGGCGCGGAAGTTAGCCTCTGCTAATTTCCTATCAACCCATTGTTTATACTCTCTCTCGCTAACTTATAACACCTCAAAAGCCCAAGCTAACATTAGAGTAGCAAAAACATCAACATTGGAGCTGTCCAGACATCCAGTTTTGAGTCACATGAGAGCTCAGACGTAAAAAATGAAAACAATAATGAATCTTTTTGTCTCTAAGTGGATGATTTAGAAGTGGAAAGGTAAACTTTAGGCCATCCATCGGAATTGTTGAGTCATAAACCTAAACTTTTCATCTGGTGATGATTCTTCACAATTTAAATAAACACTTTTAATCTTGAATTATATATATATATATATATATATATATATATATATATATATATAAGAACATGAACATGTTTAAGAACATGTTAAAAACACAATTTTCATTGGAGTGGGTCTTTAACCCATCAGTTCATACATGTTAACGCCATGGCCCAGCGCATAAAGAGGTGAGCCTTATATCCAAAGTTTGTTTTTCCATCATTGCTAATTTTAAACTGCAACAATTCATAAAGCTTAGTTGTGAAGAAAAAGGAAAACAAGTTATTTTGTCAAAACACATAAATTTTGACAAAAATATTGATAAAATTCCTATCATTACAGTATAAGGTAAACCCACTGGGTAAATCGGCGGCTACTGCATATTAACAATGATATGACTTCATCAAATCTCTATTAAACTAAATGCATGCTGACCAGCAGCTAGCTGGTTTGCATTTACAGTCAAGTAGGTTATGACATTTTTCAAACTTCTGGCAAAAACTGGATGTCAGTTTTTTTTGGAATCTAAATAAAAGCAGATCATTGTTATTTTTTCACAGCGATGTCTCATAAATCCTCTTACCGCATTTTCCTCCCTATAGGCCCTAAAATTCGTAATTTTGCGAAAAACCTGTGTCCATCGATGCTCCCTTCATTAGAAAAATAGACCACAATGCATTGGGTTTGAACAATTTTTGTAAATAAAATGTGTTTAAATGGAATTTTTTTTAACACATCATCAATGTTTTCATCACCAGAACTCAGTGGATTCATAAATAGACCTAGTAAAATGCTTGAATTGATTAGATTTTCACTTAGTGACATCAGTGACATCACACATTCCGTTTGAAAAAAAAGTCGTTAGTATGGTGTCCAAATTGCTTTCAAAATCCAGGGCGCTAGGTTGTCTCTCACTATAAAGTTTTTTAGTAGTTAGAGAATAGAGAGATAAATTGGACATAGCTTTAGAGTTACTGTTAACATTGTTAATAAAGTTTTACGTATGTAATCATCTCTGATTCCATTGAGTTGCTTCATGCGCCATCTATACAGTATAACATATATGTGTGTAAAAGTGCTCCTCATAATCCATAGTGCCCTATAGTGAATAAAATACAGTATTGTCTTCTGTGTAATTTACAGTTAAAAAAATTCTGAAATAAATCTCAAGGTCCAAAATTGACTGTGTGTGAACCTTTTTGGGGGGTTGCCTGTAATCTCTAGACTTTACCAACAAAAAAAACGCCAACAAATTTCCCACTGTGTTTGCTCTGGAAGGAAAGTCCCCCCTAGAGCTGCGTCTTAAGCCCCACTCCCACTATATGGGGATCGAGCACGAAGGCTCCACAGTGTGGATTAAGCACATGTACAGTCTCACTAAAAGTGGAATGGAGTCGCTGCCTGACCCACTTTTAAAATCTCTCAAGAGCCACCAATTTATAGCAATCTGCATCTTAACATGAAAACAAACATGACACAGTGCAGTACCTGTGTTATAACTGGCCAAGACAACTCCTCCAAGCTACATCATGTGTCTTTGTCTCTTCTTATAATAGGGGATAAACTAATTTGTTAATGAGTTATTTAATATTTAGCAAAAGCTGATTTTCTGGATACAATTTTATGGTTTTGAAATTTGGACTGATGCCATAAAACCAAATCAAAATTTTACTGTAAAAATTCAAACAAGTCTGAACCAGAGGAGTTTACTTGGGAAGAAGTTGTAGTAAGTCCTCCTGACCACCAGGTAGCGGAGGAACTACAACAAAGGAAAACCATAGCGTACAACTTAAATAATGGTGACGGAAAACTTCTGGGTTTAATATCTGAAGAAGGTTCACATGCTTTGCTTCTTTTTGATGGGTGCAGAACTGACAACCGGTGACAGAAGCGAGGGACAACTCAGGCAGGATCAACAGCTGCAGCAGGATGTTTCTGTGACTTGACGGTGAAGGCCGTGGACAGCGCTCTAGGATGTGCTGTCTCCTATAGGACTTCAGCTGTGATGAAGAAAAATAAAAAAAACTTCTTCTCTTGAAGAGTTTGCTGAAAACTAAAACAAAGTTCTCTGCACCAAAAATGTTTATATTAAGCAATCTAACATCTACAGTACAATAAAAAAATCCAGCGACAGACAGGCACCGTCATTGGCTTTACCCTCAGCAAAAAGTAGTCTATTTACGTGTACAATAAGTAGTCCATCCTAAAAGTGAGGCAGTATACTTGAAGTGTACTTTTTATATACTACTTGCTGTAAATATTTGTAAACTTAAAATGTTCCAGTTTAGCCTGAAGAAGTATTCAGTCAGTATACTTCCCACAAAATATCCTCTACAGTTACATGCTATATGTACTAGTGCTTAAGTATACCTAATACAATAAACTTAAAGTGTAATGCCTGCTAAGACTGAATCAAGGGGAAGTCAAAATTACAGAGTTATAACCAATAGAGTCTGACGAATAGTCCAAGCAACAGGTGCAAGAAATAAAACTGATCGTAAAAGCCAAATCTGACCACTGCTGGAGAACTTCTGACAAAGCGGTAAAAGAAAATTAAGTTTAAAACAAAGTTTTGTTGATTTTTCCTCTGGTTTTTGTCAACCTTAAATGAAATTTGTCTCACTGAGTCCAACTCTAAGGGGGCTACCAGAAAAGCAAAATCAAACCACCAACTGTAACTTACAAGTTTCAGCGTGCAACATCCAGGAAGAGCTTTTTATAAACAATTTTTAAGCACTGAATGGTATGACGTCACATCACAAATGCTAACAGAAATCTGTAGCATGTTGTCTACAATTTAATTGAGTCTGCTTAAACACTGTCTCTACCTTTTGTCTGTTACTCAATGATGCTGCAGTGGCTGTCGACTGTTCATGTGAGCATAATGGGGCGATGGTCTGCCAAAAATTACAATTTTTTTCTCAACTATAACCATATAACAATTAAGTACATCTTCCAAAACTGATAAATGTTAACTCTTGAAAACTACATGTATCAAAGTCAAGGATCCGGCCCCTCCGGATAAATATATCCATAATAGTAATATTAATTAGTTACAATTTTAAAGTTTTAAAAATTTAGATTCAGGTTTTTCAATAAATGTTTATTGTGTTAGTCCCACGACCTAAGGTGTGTTTTAGGTTTTGGCCCCCTGTGCGAATGAGTTTGACACCCCTGCTTTAAACAAATGGGGTGGCTGTGGTGCAGAGGTAGAGTGGTAGACCTCTGAACAAAGGATTACAGGTTTGGTTCCCACCTTGTCCACTCATTTATCGAATTGTCTTTGGCCAAGACACTGGACCCCAAGTTGCTCCTGGTGGTTAAGGTTGGCACAAGTGTCAGGCAGTGGAGCTGCAATCAGTGTGTGAATGTGTGTGTATGCATGGGTGAATGGGACCGCGACTGTACATACAATTTTCCTCAGAGTGAGTCTTTAAGGCAAGGTAGAAAATTACAATGTGAGTATCACCATTTAATATTATTATTTGAACAAATGAAAACATTTTACATCTACTTTATTTTTTATTTTTTAATTGTAATTGTTCTATTTCATTAAGAATGTACAATACATACAATCTACTCAAAGAACAGCAGTACAATGAAAACTTCTGCACATCAATTTTCTCTATTAACTGCTTTACTTCCAGTCATCTAGGCTAAAGTTCTCCTGAGTTCTCTATAGCAGCCGTTACACAACAACTTTGTCCTGTTTGGGATTTTGTCAGAGCTGCCTTGTTATCCCAGCCTTTGAAAGGTGGTTAAATGAGTACCCATCATGAAGCCTTAGAGAGACAAATAAACATCTCTATTCTTGTTCATTCAGAACAGGCTTTTGAACCTAGAAACAACAAAAGACAGACAGATAGACAGATCACCTGAATCAGAAATGGGGAGAACATACACATCCCACACTGCAACTCCTAGTGCACACTGGAGAAAAAAATATGAAAAAAAACATTTCAAGTTATGTACTTCTGTCTTAATGACTAGCAGAAGGTACTGTATGTTCTTTATATCTCTGGGTTTACATTTGATCAGCTTCAAATGAACCCGATCAGACCCATCCAGTTGTCAGGACTTGGTTTCTTTGTAGAACTGAACTAGAACTAATAACTTGCTCATCCAAGGATCTATTGTGGGAACCCAAGAAACAGCCAAGAAGTCTGCTGTTCTACTTGATACTTAAAGCTGGAACCTGATAGTGTCAAAATAACACTGATTCCTTTAGATTCATATTCATGATTCAGATAAAACATAGATATAAATAGGAAGAGCATTCGTTGAACTGACTGCTGTCCATTTTTTCTGTTAGTTCTTGTAATGTCACGCCGGAGCTTTTTGTTCATTGTGAGGCCAGGTGATAGAGGTGTGATGAGTTTGCTATCTATCACCCAGCCCGACAAACATTCACACTACACCTCATAAATACTGCCCCTTAATCCAGTCCTCCACACACCGGGGCCGGGCTCTGAACCCGACACACTCAGCGGCCCAAGGCTGAATTGATCCCCATGACTCCAGCCAGAGCATGATGCACGTACCTGATATACTGTTGCTCACTAACAGCCTATGGCAGCCTGTCCAACGCTGCCTTTGAGCTTGGCTTTCTGTTCCTGCATGTCATGGACATCCTTTTTTATGAAAAAAAAGGAGAATAAGGAAAAAATAAATCACAAACCTCTTCACCCCTTCTGCAGTTTTCAGCCATCACATTTTTGCTGCTTTACAATCCAATTATTCCAGACTGCATTTCTTGATGTTTCACCATCACGTCTGCCCACATTCCCAATATTAAAGTAGGCTAGGGGATAACGGAGGAGGTAAAGCTGGATAGACAGTGTGACAGAAAGACAAATGGGTCCAGCTTGGTTTCTCGACACTGCTCTTTATTTTTAAACCTGGCACAGATGCAAAGATTTAAGACCAAGTTAGTGGCGGCTATTTTTAGCGCACCATTTTTAAGACGCTGTCATCATAAGGTGTACGATTTTGTGTGCATGCATGTGGCGGAGGTGCATAAATTGGGTGATTTATTTGGTAATTTGCTTGTGTTTATGTGCGCTTCCATGCACCTTTATGCTGTTAGTTGAGAGGCTTTTCAGGGTGTGTGTTCTCATGTGCATACGCTGTATTCCAGAATGTGTGTGCTTAATTGGGGCGCTGAGTGGGTGGGTTAGGGTGTTATATGGAATGGAGCCACAGGAGTCTGATTTATGTTCTTCCAGCCACTGATCGATCCCCCAGCCTGGTGAGAGACTGACTGCATTGTCAATAATCTTAGCACTCTGTGGTATTCCTAGATTCCCAGACCTGGTCAGCTCAGTGCAAGGTGTGAAGGCGCAGTGAGCCATCTTATACACTATCACGCGAGAGGCCACGGAAACGGCACATTCAAAGTCCAGCAGTAAACCGGATGGATGAGACCGGATGAGGAAGAATAGGAAATTTCTTTTTGTACCAAAGAAGGTCACCTGGACAAGACCTGGCCCATTTTCTTTGAAGCACACATCAGTTATGAATATGTTACTAAGTGTTCTGTGGACACTTAACACATAGATGAGGTCTATTATGAGTTGCTCTGAGTCAGTCTCTACCTGGAACATCCATCCCCAGAAGTGATTATGTTAATAAATGTTTGATCAGATGATTAAATTAAAGCTTGTACTGCAAAGCACTAAAAGACTCGGAATACATTTTTGCCAGCCTAAGCTGCCTTGGCCTTTGCATCCCAGCCTCTGAAGGAACGGATAAACACACACGGGAGGGGGGAAACTGTTAAACCATATTCAGGCAGAAGCAATCTGCAGAAATGGAGGGAGAGAAAAAAAAGAAGGAATAAAGGAAAGGTGAGCACCAGAATGCGGGATGTGGAGGGATGAGGGGGTTGTCAGAAAGAGCTGTGTTGTGGTCCCTTAAGTGTTGAGTAAACATGCTTGGTTTAGGGAAATGGCTGCGATAAATGTTTAATATGATAAGTCTATAAAGACAGTCAAATGAGGCTGGAGTATTAAAATGAGCGTGGCATGCAGCAGCAGTTTGCAGAAGCATTAGGAGAAGGGAGGGGGGGCTGATAATGGTAGGCAGCGCTAATAGGATGAGAAAAGCCAGCTGCTGTGACATCAACATTAACACACTTCAGCAGCTGCTGGTCACAGGCATCTGCTGGACAAAACGGGGACAGTGGAATATCTTCAAAGGGCCACCAAGGCCTCCTAATGCTATTATTGCTTCTGCAATATTGGTTCGGAAACCAGCAGGGGCTCAAAGCCCCTTCCTGAATGGTTCTGAAGTGCAGAGAAAAATGTGGATAGAAGTCAAAAGCCAGTGAGCATTAGGGAGGTTTGACTCATGGGGCACAATTCAAATAATAGATCGTTAAAAGTACAAACACACACACACACAAAATGGTATTGTATTATTCTGTAAAACTGTCCTACCGTCATGTTGTTGTTCACCTTTGGCCAATCTTGTCATTGGTTGCTGCAGTGAAGCTGCTTTCACTGATTAGCTCAGGTGGTTTGACAGAGTTTTATGCTGGATGCCCTTCCTGATACAACCCTGTTCCATGAAGGGTCTTCCAAGGACCCACACTGGATTGAGCTCATTGCACACCCTGGGAAGGGACCCAAAGTCTCCTGTATACCATTCCTACACTCAGCCAACTGAGTCATTGACCCATGTCTCTGAAAAAAACTACTAGATTTTCCACATAATTGCGCATACCGGATTATCAGGCGCTACTGCAACACAGCAAATTTAGAGATTGATCTGATAACAAATGATTACAGGGCCAGTATTGCCAATATCAATCCCAACACAGATACTGATACTTTTCTCTTTAAATGTTTCATTAGTAGAATAATTTCAGAAATACATATTTTTTTGTCAATTAAGTGTATGATAAAACACAGGATAAAAACTTTTGGCAAACAAAATTATTTGTTAATTAGTTACAACAATCTGAACTAAACATGCATCAAATATAGAACATGTGTATTAATAATGGCATAAGACAATAATAAGAAGAAGATGGTAATGTCACAAAAAGGGCAGACAACTGGTTCCACGTTCAGCAGGTTTATTAGTTCAGACAGTTCAGGCACAAAGCTAAATCAGGGTCAGACAGGAATAGATCAATCATGAACAACCAAGAAGAGACTGGAGTAGTCAGGTCAGGCTGCAGACAATCAGAGAATAAGTAGGGTCAGAAACAGAAGATCAGGTCCAGATAAAAATGCTTGGTAATCAGGGAGGCACAAAACAATACTTCGCGCTGAGCAAGGCTCTGTACAGTGCTTAAATAACAGGAGGGTGATTGTCAGATGGGCTGAGTGGCGTCTGGGGAATGTAACAAAAATGTAAGTAAAACAGCACCACACATTTTTTAAAATTTTTTAATAAAGACAGTAATAAAATATTAAAGTAACAAGGGAAAAGGGTCAACTAAAGCAACACTGTATTAAATACAATTATATAAAAAAAACAACGAAAAATGTTGCCACTGTGTGCAAATATGTGACTCTTTAATAACTCTCTCTCCTATGAAGCAAGGATGTGGGGGAAAGGTGTGTGGAGGTGTTGCGTTGTTTACAGACAGATAACGTTGCCAGATTGGACTGTTTCCCGCTCAAATTGGACAGTTATTTACCGAACTTGGGCTGTTTTTTGCCAAATCTGGCAACACTGTATACAGATAGATGCTGTGCTTGCATCGATACTTAAATTTAAGCTTTTTGCTGTACATACTGAAAAAAAACTGACGAAAGTATCAATCTCATCACACGAGTATTGACACTTCACCTTGATATTGATACTATCGATACTCAGATTGATACCCCCCCATTAGCACTATCAATGAATGATCTATTTCTGAAACTATGTCATGTTTAAGCCATGGCGAACTATGAGGCACATTAACTGAGACCAAAAAGGTAGATATAAATCCGTCAGTCAGACTTTATTAAGTGTGTTCACAGTAAAACTTGAACTTGTTTGTGCCTGTAGCTCCCAACCTTATTTGCAACATACATAATAACAGACTGATACAACAAACGTTGCTGTGACTACGCTTACTCACAATGTTGTTAGAAACAAGTTAAAAAAACATTGTGCAACACCGCTACACATTTGCCGTGTTAGCATGTTCTCAATACCTGTAGCTCCCAACCTTGTTATATGTCAAATACAAAGACTGATGTTGCTTAAACAAACATTACTTGGACTAGGTTATCTCACAACCTTGTTAGTAACACGTTAAAAAACATAGTTCGACATGACTACACGTTAGCCGCGTTAGGATATTCAAATACTTGTTACTTCCTACCTTTTTATGTCAAAAAAACCAAAACAGATATTCATAAACAAGTGTTACTGTGACTACGCTAACTCCTAGCACAGTCTGACCCACTACATGCTAGCCACATTAGCATGTTTACAATAGCAACCAACCTTGCTAGCAACTCTGAAAATAGCTTTGACATCAGTAAACACATCCAGATTTAACAGTATATAATTTGATGGATTGGAGAGCAAGTGTGACAATTGATAAGAAATACAGTAAGGAACAAATAATACAACCATAACATACCTTTTTCAAAACATTGTAGTGGTGGGTGGAGTAAACCAAGGTCCCATCCCAAGTTATCTTTGCCGGTGTACTGTAGGATCCAGAGGGTGAAGCTGGAGATCCATGGTGTCCACGACTCCAAGTACACTAATCTCAGTTCTCTTGTGTCTCAGACTTCATTGTTGTCCCACAGAATTATTATTATCGTTATTTTTTTGTGAATAATTTATTGTTGTATTTGCTTCCTATAGCCAATACACTTTAGTATGCTGACGCTCAAGGTAGCTTCTGTTGAGCAGATACTCTATCATTCTGATGTGTAATATCAAGAGCTTTGCTGAATTTATAGGGAGCATCAGTTTATCTGAAACATAACACTTTTAGGTTTAAAGTATCTTTTTAATGAAAGTTTTTATTTAAATTGTAAAAAAAAAATAACTCTCTTTGCAAATGGAGTAGTTGCAAAGCCTTTTTTTTTAATAATCTTAAATATTTCTTGTCACAAGCTTTCTCTTGGACACTATAGGGGCCTTCTTAAAAAAAAAAATTAAAGCTCTTTATTTGTTTTAACAAAATGTGCAGCATGGCCAGTCAACTTGGATTTCATTCTTCTTAATAGATGACACTAAAGATGGCTGCATGTGAGTTTCATCCTTTTTATGTCCTATTATAAAATATGAAACAGTTTGTGGAATGTGCACTGGTCAACTTTTTTTTTTAACAAACTATCCATTGCATTTGTATTATTAAGTCATTTTGACATTTACACAGCTGTTGTTGGTTTGGACATTGTTGTTATAGTGCATATATATTCAGAAGAAACTGGCAAAAAACCCCAAACTCAAACGCTATGTCAGGCTACCGTCATGACAACGCTCCCACAAACGCTGAAACCTCTTCGGAGCTACTGTTGCCTTAGTTGGCATGCAGGTAGACGGCTGTCATGTTCAGGTATCCAAAACAGCAACATCTGTGAAGGCCCTTATCCTAATGCCTGCTGACATAATAGGGTTGGTTGTTCAGCATGTGCCATGTTGAACTAACGTTCTGCAAACAGGCGTCTGGCCACCAAGAATGTTGATACTTAATCATATTATCAAGGGAATGTAATGTATGCGAGTCATTAGATTAGCTTAGAGCCTTTTCAATTATATCCACTCAAGGCTCAATCAGACCAGTTGAACTCAAATAGCGGAGTCTGAAATGATGGAAGTTTCTGCTTTGTGGCCAAAGAACCTACTGAATTATGGACTTTGAAGTTCGTTTCAGCATCTAAAATATTTGGAGACATAGCTTTGAGGAAAAAACAGTGACTTTAGCTACACTCTGTAGTTTTTATTTTTGACCTCTATTTTATTATTTTGTCAATTCCAGATGACAATTTTTATTGCACATATTTCTTGTGATGCAAAGTGTAAAATTTGACCATAATAATGAAAAACCTCCATCAAATTGTTGCTTTACCCTCTCCAACTTCTTCACCCCCCCTTTTTCTCCCTTTCTTTTACACCCTTTTTCCCATCTCTAACATCCCATTCTATCCTTCTCTCTTTACTTATACGTTCGATTCAACAAGAAATGTATACCAATGTAGTTATTATAAATAAAGTTGAGCTTTAAACACAAAAGGGGTTTGTACAAATATACACCTTGTGTGTCAGAAGAAATAAAACCCAACAGTAAAATCTGTCCAACTTCTGCTCTTTTCTGTTAACTCAGCTGTTGGACAGGACAGATGTTGCAAAAACAAGGAAACTTTTGAAGCCTGGCTTGAAAAAATTTTGCTCTTAAATTTTTACAAACTTGTAAACAAATCTCTTTGTTGCTTTAAAAAAAAAAAAAATTAACATCCATCCATCATAAGAATCCATCCATCCATCCATCCATCCATCCATCATCCATCCATCCATCCATCCATCCATCCATCCATCCATCCATCCATCCATCCATCCATCCATCCATCCATCCATCCATCTAAAAGTGTATTTAAATTTGGATGCTACTAACCCTTGATGACATCATCAACAGTCGGTGGTCATCTACATTAGCGGAGCTGCCAGTACCCGGAAAATACAAAACAACATTGATTTTAAAATTTTAAAAAATCATGCTGAAAAAAAAAAGTCCTTACTTACATTTAAATACTAACTTCTGGGCCTCAGAGATGGGAAGAAATGTATTCCTCGCAACATGACACAGATCACCCTATTGCCAGATGTTTAGGCCTCTCTAAGTTTTTAGGGTTCCGCCTTAGAAAAAACAAGTTTGGACACCACCACACCTGCAAATACCCCTACAATCGAAGGGGTAGGGGACAAATTCGGATTACTTTGTGATCAGTCTGCGTATAAAGACAAGGATATACAAACATGTTTACATTTGAAGGCCAGTATAAAACCACCCATCAAGCTTTAAAATTCATATTTTAAGGTGTGAGAGGGGCCAAGAACAAACCAGCAGGAGTTAGTGATGACCATCACACTGCTCCCCCTAAAAGTCTCCCGTAAAAACACATTTTTGCTTCAGTCAGTTTCTTCGGTGGATTAGCTCCCGTGTTCTATAAATAAGTCTTATTCTTGTTAATTAGGTACGAAAGGCGAGTGCTGCTCCCTTCAGTTCTCATAAATTTAGAAAATGACTGTAATTAATAGTTAAAAAATACCTACATTAAAATTTTAAACATCCTCCATTTAGCACCTTTTCACTTTAAAGGATGCTTCAGCGCGCAGGCAGCATTACTCGCTTTACAAGGTGAAATCCATTTTATCGCAAATATAGGTTTTTGTTAAATACAGCATTTGTTTTATTTATTGTATTGAATATATGGGTTTCCCTTCACTTCCCAGCAGCGTTAGATTTCTCATTGTGGAGGTTTATATTCATTATCAGCAGCAGCAGCAGAGGGAGCTGCTTTGGTTTGTTACAACATAATTCCTCGTCAGATCCACTCATGTGCACTTATCATCATCAGCAGCAGAAGCATAAATTAGACTTCAGTGTCTTTATTGCTCAGTTTTACTAAGCAACGGCTCAGAGTCCCCGGCTTCCCCTTTGATTAGACAGGCAGCCACTGTGGCCCATTTAAGACATGAAAATAGACTGGAGGAGGAAGAGGAGGCTCATCTGCTGTGGGGGCCACGTTTCACCGCTACCCGCCCCTCCAAGACATCAGAGGACGGATCTGTCGATGTGGATCAGCAGCTTACACGCAGCCAGCCCTTTCTACTGTCACAGCCCTGCTTACTATTCATGAGAGCAAATTGGTAGACAGTCATTTAACTTGCGTGCATGGTGTATTGCCTCTGGGCAGATCAGATCAGTGGAAATGCTTACTCACTCTGAACTCCCCGGCCCTGACTGAGTATCATCTGCCTTCATCAGGATGCCTAACTTGTATTTCATGTTTACATATTTGTTCTTTGATACGCTGTCTGTGGTTACATCTACGCCCTTAAACATTTTACTCAATGAGTTCAGTCTTGCTTTAGCACAGCACGTCCATCACATTTACGCTCCAAGAAGAATTTTTGGCGGTATAAATATTCAAGGCGTTTTGTCAGTTTGAACCAGGTATGATCTCCAGGCAGACTTGTCCTCGGGGCTCAGAGCACAGGGCACAGGAGCTGCTTTAATTACCCAGGGTTCCTGCTGGCACATTGTCACCGTGAGACGCGTGGCACCAAAAACACACAAAGAAGCGCAGAGTCCCTCTGCCTTGATGGCGATGACAATTCAAACAGAGCGTCAGCCCGTGGTACAGATGGAATACATGTGTTCTGTGAAATGTGGCTAAGTGACTCAATCCCACTGCAGCTCCCATTCTTTCTTGTTTGTTTGTTTGTTTTCTGCCATTCTGACAGGGCTTCAACAAAATAACCTGAACCAGACTGCAGAGCAAGAAGTGCGAATCGGCTGATCGGATTTAAATTTAACCGCTTTTTTTTTTCCTTGAGGGGATATTAAAGTGTTGCAGTTTGTTAATTTTGAAATTAACATTTCTTTAACTTTATACAAGTTTGTAAATTGAGAATTTAGATGTGTGGGGGACTTGTAACCAACTTATTATGTAACTAATAATCATCTCACCACTTTATGAGTCTACCCATTTTTGATTTGCTGCTGGATTAAACATTAACCACGATTCTGATGTAAAACTGTAAGCAGTGCAGAAGTGGACAAGAACACACAAATACCCCCATAGGAGTTGCACTAATTGAAAAACTTATTTTATTTTTTATCATCTATTGAAGTTGACACTATCATGGTCTGGTGAGCTTTGGGGGCGGAGAATGTTGGAACCGTTCACACCTTCACAGGAAGCTTTTACGCTTCACTGGGAGAAAAAATCCATCACATGGACTACATTTCATTTTAAGGTGTGAGCTTGTATCTTAGACAGGAAATATTTGTTAATTTTTAATTCACTTTTTCCTTTTTCGCTTGTCTGTGATCAGGAATTATCTTCTATAATAGGAGTTTGTGTATAACTGGTGAAACCTTAAACTGTAGCTCAGAGTCACGCATGCATGTTTGGTGTTCTGCACAATAGTTGTGGAGATAGACACTAAGAAGTGCATGTGAGTGATGACATTAACCCTTAAAAGACTCACTCTGATGAAAATGGTGTTTTTGACATGTTTTTGTGACATTTTCCTGATGATGGAGGACATGCGCAAAATTGTATTTCTAAGTATTTTGATATTCAAATTAATGTGAATCAGGAACAGGCAAAAAAGAAAGAGTTTGGGATGTAGAAAATATGCTAAGTGGAACACAAGCTCCCTGCTTCCAGCCCTCAGAAACGGGGATGGGAATGGGGGACGGGGTTGCCCCTCGTGAACAGTCCCGCCCTCAACTTAAAGGGGAATTTCAAATTAACACTTGCCGTTCTACTGAAATTATGACACAGAAAATGACACAGGTTTTTGATTTTGGCTAAAAAATAGCAAAGTCATGATTCCAGTGTTAACAGTCTTTGTAACTCTTCAATAGCTTATGAAAAAACTTCAACAAACCACAAAAATGGACATCAAATTTCTCAATGGTTTGAAGTACGAACAAACTATAGTGCACAAGAGACCAAGCTGCACAAGAATGCTGCAAATTCAAGTAAAACTGGACTTGCATTGAGCACAGTTCAAGCCATTTAAAAGTAGCGCTGTAGTAATGATAATTTTTTTTTTTTTGAAGCTTCACACTAAGATATGTTCACACCACCCTCAGCACAGACACGTCCAATGGAAAGTCCATGTAAACCCGTCTTTTGGGTTCAAAACTCACTCTTTCTACAACTGTCATGATTCAGCGTTTAGGTTTTGTCATGTTCTGTTTGCCTCGTCAGTCTCACCACAGTCAGGTTAATCATCCACAGCTGTTTTCATTTAGTTAATCAACCTCAGTGTGTTTAAGTGTCTGGTTTTCAGTTTCTTATTGTCAGGTCTTCTGTGCTTCTATGTTCTGGCACATCACTGGTTTGTTCTCCTGAGTTTGTCATGTTTAAGTTGATTTAGTAAATAATTATGTTTCTACGACCATGTCTTTTCTCCTGCCTTTGGGTCCTCCACCACCATTACTAACAACAGTTTTTAGGCTCTACAGTCATTGAACTTGATTAAAAAGTTAAACCAGGTTCAACTTTGATGAATTAGGGACTCAAATTTGGCACTGATGTATAGATGCTGTCCTTTTTAATTCATGGAAGTATAAACCATTTAAAAATTTGATCATGGAAGAGTATTTTATACATTGAAATTGAGCTGTGAAAGAAAAAGAATGGCGTGAGATTGACCAGATTTGCACCGCTTTGACATTTCATTTTGACATTCTCCCAAGTGTAGGGAGCGGACATACGACAGTAAAAAGAGAAAAAGAAGAGGAGGAAGTGGCAGCCCCTCCCTGCTTTTCCAGTGTGAACGTGTTCCTTGCAGTCTCTACAGTGCTTCTTTGCATTAACCATTGTGATTAATTAAAATTAGATATAACACAAATATGTATACATCAGTTTAAACAAAAAAAAGGAAAAAAAAATTGATAGGAAAAATTTAAAGCAAACAGCTAATTTCTGTGATTAATTTTCCTTAAAAATATTGTGGCTGAAAATAGTCAAATATAAACAGATATAATACATTATTGAACAGTACCACGTGTTTCACCTTTACAGTTGAGCTCAAGAAAAATTATAGCAATTACGGATTTCCTCCCAGGCTACGTTGTAAGTGCTCGGGCCCTGAGGCCACTTGTTGGGCCACGCCGCCGCTCTCTCTGTGTGGCTGCAGGCCCGATTCGGCGCCCACGCCGCTGCGCCGTTTGCGGATGGCTCCCGGGCTTTTGTCAATTAGGAAAACGAGTTCCGCACTAATACGCACTATTCCACCAGACCTCTTTACTTTTTTTTTTTTTAATTAATTCAGTCTCTCTATCACTCAGCTTGTCTAAATTGAGTTGCTCTGCTATACTTTTTATGTGAAATGGAAGAATATGGAAACCGCCATGGCATTAATCCTAATCCAATTTCTCCACTGACAGAATAGAAACACATTTCTGAGCAAGAACACAGTTTAGTGATCTTATTTTGTTCCAGACACAACAATCTGAAACATCATATTTGCATTTTTAATAAACTGATATAATAAATTATGATTAAGGATGGATGGAAAGTGCTGTTTAAGTTCATCCATTATTTTGTAAACATCCATGATATTTACTATTTTATTCGATTAAATAATTATTTGATTGTTTCAAGAAATAATTCATAGGATACATAAAATATTAGCATTTTATGCAATTAAAGGAGCTTCCCTTTTGCATCCCAGGTTTGAACTGATTAAAGTGAGCTCTCCTTGGTGCCAACCTTGAGCGCCGTCTGTGACCAGGTGCAGTCCTGACCCTCCCCGCTCCCCGCTCTGATCTGTATTATCAACAGGGCGCGGGGAAGATTGATACTCCCTGAGTCAGCTGGAGAAAGAGAATAAATCCGAATTTAATATGACTTTGATGTATTATTTTCATCTTGGCTGGTGCCACAAAGCCACTGAGAACCCATCACACTACCCTGCTGCATTTTAAAACATTCAAATTGGAAAAAAAAAAAAAAAAAAAAAACTTTTCAGATGTGTGAGGCTGGAGACAGCAGAGCATTTATAAACTCCACCACTGGGGGGTTATTTACTGTGTGCAAGTCACATATAAGTTTAATAAAACAAAAGCAGTGTTTTAGGGAAAAAAATGAAGGATTCTGCCTTTTATGTGCAGGATATTATTAATTCAATGATGAAATAAAAACATGACATTAAAAACTGATGGTTTTGACCAGGAGAATCATCATTTAACTTTTTTTCTATTAAAGAGATCCATTATTGAAAGTTATTGTTTATATTTATTATATAAATAATAGGTATGTTTTAAACATGTTATTCTCTGAAAGTCCAGCTCGTAGGCGTGTTTATTTAGTAAAGGCCTTTTCTTTGCACACAGGTTTTTAGTCCTTTCTCTGTATGGGACGTAAAGGGAGTTTCCTCATTAAAATAATATGAAATTAAATTAAAATGAAGTAGAATTTAACATAAAGGTAAAGTAATGCAAAGTGAAGATAGAAATGAAATAAAATGAAACAAAACAAATGAAGTGACTTAATGTAAAGTAAAAGTAAAGCAAAGAAAAATAAAATAAAGTAAAAGAAAATAAAGAAAAAGTAAAGTAAATACAAATACAATAAAAAAGTAAAATTAAATTAAAATGGAATTAGTGAATACAATCAAATAGAATAAAGTGAAGTTGAGCAAAATAAAAAAGTAACGTAAAGCAAAGTAAAATAAAAAAGTAAAGTTAATGAAAGCAAAAAAATAATAAAAAAGTAAAGTAAAGTAAAAACAAAATAAAATAAAGTAAAGTGACGTAAAGGAATAGAAAGGAACGCTGAGTGAAGTCAAGTTAAGGCAAGTAATGCAAAATAAAACAGAATGCAATAAAACAAAATAAAATATAATAAATAAACACTAAATGATGATGGTTCAAATTAATCAGGCCTTTTGCTTCAAAACTCATAAATCATTTTATACTTCTAAAATCAACTATCAGGCCATAGTTCATACCCTATACAGTACCAGGTTCAGTCATGCTTTACTGAAACAGATAACATTTGTTTGTTTCTGCCCTGATGCTCTTTTAAAAAATTAATTAACATCTCAGGTAATCGCCAAAAGAGTATATCACAATTTTCCCAAACATCGTTCCACTAGGGCAGATGCTGATTTCCTTATCAGAGAATTTGGAGACACTGAGCTAAGCTTTGTATAGAAAATCATCTGATGCCACAATATTTTGGTTTGTTTATTTTCACCATAATGCACTTAGTTAACCCCTTAATCCCTGCCTTAATGTCCAATTATATAAAACAATATTCTTCTATGTCTTATCCATTCAGGGTGATGCTAAATTAAGTTGAATCCTGGATTTAATACTTTGTCTTTAACCTCAGCTTACCCTTTCAGTTATAACATTTTGTGTGAGTAAATCAAATAATTCAAATTATGTAAACAGGTTTGGTTTATCGTGTTGGTTTCAGTCTTCATTTTCTAAAAAATATGGATTTGTACATGTTTGCATATCAGCAGTTTATACTCAATATTTATGACATGATATTGATCGAGATTGCTCTTTTTGAGTAAAAACTCAGAATCTGCAAAAACAAACGAGCGTTGCATGAATGTGTGCGCACGCCGGCCGGTCACCAGAATGTTTCATTGGCAGTTTGGAACTGCTGGAGCAGAGGAAAGGATGGAAACGTCTGCAATTTGAAACCTTGTTAGGAATTTATGAAGTGCTAAAATGCTTTCTCCCTGGAGAGCGTCTGAGCCAGCTGCCAGTGCCACTGTGAGCCGCACAGAGCAGAACCTCATCCCCGAGCCGAGATGGCAAATGTAACGCTCAAAAAAATGAAAACCCGCTGAGCTTTTTTCCTAAAATTTGACAGCGATTTTACATGAGTTCAGAATTAGCATTTGTTGTCACCTTCACAGTACCCTCAAATTGTCTCATTATGTCTTATATGCTCTATTTATTAAGTTGTAATAATTCAAATATAGTTAAAAATCTACAAAACAAATGTCAATCTGAAAAAAAAACCTAAATGTTTAGATAAAGTAAATTAGGCAAATAAAACGATTTTCCAGTTTTTTCACAGTCCAGATGTTACTCTTGAGTTCTGCATTCAAACATAAAAACTTTATTTCATCAACGTTAATGATACTGTCTTGTTTGCTTTTGTTTCCACAGTTTTCAGTGAAGATCTACATTCCAGTCTATACTTTGTCAATGCATCTCTGCAAGAGGTAGTATTTGCCAGCACCACAGGGACCTCGGTTCCCTGTCCCGCTGGGGGTGCGCCGCCTGCTTCGCTGCGGTGGTATCTGGCCACTGGGGAGGAGATCTACGATGTACCGGGCATCCGCCACGTCCACCCCAACGGAACCCTCCAAATCTTCAACTTCCTGCCATCCAGCTTCAGCAAGCTGATCCATGACAACACATATTACTGCACTGCCGAGAACCCTTCTGGCAAGATCAGGAGCCAGGATGTCCACATCAAAGCCGGTGAGTGCAGCTGGTGCATGGGAGGGGGGGGTACATGTAATGATGGTGGCAGGAGAACTAGTGCATGAGATGCACCAGAGGAAATGAAGCACAAAAAATGTGCACATTTTTTTTGTCAAGCTGCTTGTGATACTGTCTTCACCAGTGGTGGAATCAAAGAATGAGGCAAATACGTTTTTGAACACCTTGTGATTTTGGAAGTAGTCCTACTTAGAAATCATGAAGGGGTCTGAAATATTCACCTTAGGTGCACTTGAAAAACATAATCTAAAAATTAAAAATAAAAAAATGAAATCACATTGCATATTTTTTAAATTAATTTATTTGAATGCTGCCTATTTGAACACCTGAGTAAATCAATCTTATTATTTAGCAAAGTAGCTTGTGTTTGTGATTACACAGGTCAAACCTTTCCTGTAGTTTTTCACCAGGTTTGCACACACTGCAGGAGGGATTTTGGCCCACTCCTCCACACAGATCTTCTCTAGATCAGTCAGGTTTCTGGGCTGTCGTTGAGAAATACGGAGTTTGAGCTCCCTCCAAAGATTCTCTATTGGATTTAGGTCTGGAGACTGGCAAGGCCACTCCAGAACCTTGATATGCTTCTTACGGAGCCCCTCCTTGGTTCCCCTGGTTGTGTATCCTACTTCAGGTCATGTTGGAAGACCCAGCCATGACCCATCTTCAATGCTCTAACTGAGGGAAAGACGTTGTTCCCCATAATCTCTCAATACATATCCCCGGTCATCCTCTCCTTAATACAGAGCAGTCGTCCTGTCTCATGAGTAGAAAAACACTCCACAGCATGATAGCACCACCCTCGTGCTTCACAGTGAGGATGGTGCTCTTGGGATGGTACTCGTCGTTCTTCTGCCTCCAAGCACGGCAAGTGGAATTCAGACCAAAAAGTTCTATTTTGATCACAGTCTAGTCTGACCACATGAATTTCTCTCATGATTCCTCTGTATCATCTAAATGGTCATAGCCAAAAGTAAGACGGAGTGACTGTCCGTGCCATGCATAATTTCAAACTATGACGAGGGTAACAGGGGGTCCCAGTTCTTTTCAAGTCATTGACCTGCTCCTTCTGTGTAGTTCTGGGCTGATTTCTCACTTTTCTTAGGATCATTGAGACCCCACTAGGTCAGATCTTACAGGAGCCCCAGTTCAAAGCAGATTGACTGACATGTTGAGCTTCTTCCATTTTCTAATAATTGCTCCAACAATGGATCTTTTTTTCACACAATTGCTTGGTAGTTGCTCCATAGCCCTTTCCAGCCTAGAGGAGATCTACAATTTTGTCTGCTGTGTCTTTAAACAGCTCTCTGGTCTTGGCCATGTTAGTAGTTGGAGTCTTACTGGTTGAATGGGGTGGATTAGAGTCTTTATGTAGCTAAACTCCTTAAACAGATGCTTCTAACTATGATAATAAGTGGAGTTGGACTATTTAAAGGCGGACTAACAGGTCTTTGAGGGTCAGAAAGACAGGTGTTCAAATACTTACTTGCAGCAGTAGCATAAAAATAAATTAAAAAAAATCATGCAACTTGATTTCTTGATTTATTTTTTTAGATTGTCTCTCACAGTGGACATAAACTTTTTTTTAGATGTAGAGATTCAATTTACCAACTCAAACAGCATGAAGAACACAGAACTTGAGATGAATGTTCTTTTATACTGTTTGATTAATTATTATATAATATAATTTCTATGGCCATGAACATTTTTTTTAATATCTGTTTTCCATTGTAATGTGTGAGTACCAGTATGAGGCTGACAGAAGGTTTAAAGAGCAGTAGTGCAGTTTTCCCTGCCCCCACACAGAATAAAACTTAATTCTCAGTTGAAACATTTCTGCTTTAGCCTTTTTTTAAACAATACTAAAAAGTCTGGTTGTGTTGACCCAAGACTTACCCTTTTTTTTTTTTTTACCAAACATTCTTGCAAATTAACAACAGAAAAAATCTTAAATTTAAGAAATTTCAATTGGGTGTGGTACTGTTTACATTTTTAAGTTTCAGCTCAATTTTGTTCTTTTTTTTTTGTTATTGTTTTTGTTATTATCTGGACCAGAGAGACACATTTTGTTTTGCTCTGTGGTTAAAGTCCCATTCCTACTATGTTTTTATCTATTGTAAAAGCGCTCCCAGTGGTCTTTTAGTAATGATACTGCATTTTTTAGTCAAAATCAAAAAGCCTGTATCGTTTTTTTTAAGAAAAAATTTTCTGGAGAGCAGCAAGAGTTTATCAGAAATTTGCTTCTGGGTTGTGGGCGGGGCATAATCGTATGATGATATCCCAGCATTCCTTTGTTTACATTCTCTCCTGCTAGCTTTCAGACCCTCACAACCCAAAGCTAACATTAGCGTCACAAAATAAAAAGGCCAACAATATCAGAGCGATCCAGTCGTACAGTTTTGAGCCAAATGCCAGCTCAGATAAGGAAAATGAAGACGTTTATATTTCTATTTGTCAAAGTTTGAATTGTAACAGAGAAGACAGACTTTGACCGGCCCATGTCAGATGCTGTGTCAAAAACCTGAAATTTTTCAAACAGCGATTTTTCATTTGCTGCTGATCCAACACAATATAAATAAATAAATACTCAGAAAACCCATTCCAATTTAAACATTTTTTTATATGTCCTACAATGTGAGAAAATGCTACAAGAACATGTTAAAAAACACAGTTTTCATTGGTGTGGGTCTTTAAATGATTAATATAAATCCTTGAAATCATTTAACTAAATACATAATAGTATATTTTTGACATAGTGTCCTCAGATTTTAGGTCTTTTTGCATTTTCTTCTTTGATAAGCACACAATGTTAGCTGACTTGGAGTTCTGAAACTGTTGATAAAATGCCTTTATGTTTTTGTCTGCTTCTTCAGTTTCTCGGGAGCCCTACACAGTCAGGGTGGCTGACCAGAAGGCTATGAGAGGCAGTGTGGCTGTCTTCAAGTGCATTATCCCTGCTTCTGTGGAGGCCTACGTCACCGTCGTATCATGGGAGAAAGACACTGTTTCACTCAGCTCAGGTAGGATGAACAGTCGTTTGGATCAAATGAATTCAAAGGTTTACGCCCACTCTTTTCTTTTTTTTTTTTGACATTACTGGGACCATGCTGCAGACTGCACAACCATGTCTGCTCATTAGCCAGAGGATGTTGATAACTGTCACTTTCAATCACTCGGATCCTTTGTCCTTTACACACTTATCCTCAGCCAACTCCGTTTCGAGTCCCAGGGGTAAATGTGTTCCATGCAGAAATGTATGAGTTTCCCTTCCTTTAAAAAAAAAAAAAAAAAAAAAAATCCCAGCCTGATGACACAAGACACCATAATCTCCTGAAATTTTCACTCAAATAAAAATGTATCTCTTTAATTGCTGCATGTTGCCCGTTGGATGAATCTGCTTTATACTGAGGCATTCAGGGACCTGTAAGTGAGCACTTCATGTCATTTGACCGAGGGCAGAAATCTTGGACGGTGTTTTGGTGGCATTTTAAATGCGTGTGCTCGAGCATGAAGATGCGTCCTCTGATCCATGCCACTGACTTATTTACTTGGGGTTACTTGAGATAACTTGACGTTGCTGGGGATCCTGTCTGGGAGCTACAGGTTGAAGGCAGGACTTGATGTGATGCGGACTGAGTTAATGTGCAGTATTCAAATAGAATTATGTTTTGCAGCTAAATTTAAAATTCAAGGAATATATGGTTGTGCTTATGCTGCCAAAGGATGTTTTTGTACCACATCTGACCTGAATTTTAAAAGAAAAAATAGATCTTTATTTCCTAAGAACATCTAGATGATGATTCTTATGTTTATTTGTTTCTAATAAAATCCACCCTTCTTGTGTTTTCATCCAGCCGGTGAGTCTGGCAGTCCATACAATATGCAGTGAAGTTTTAATGGGTCTTACTGTATTCTCTGTGTTCTTCTGAGTTGTTTCACAAGCATTCAAAAGAGCAACAATATTGGATTGTCTGTGTTTACCCCAATAAGTATTGCAGCAGGCGTGTGCTGTCAAAAGCATGAGCACACGGTCAAAATCACTGCTGCTCCATGATAAATATTTGATGGGAGCTTCTGATGCATGAGCGGATTCGCCTCACACTGTTATGGAGAGGGTATGTTTACTCAAAGAGTGGGGGTTAGACCGTGTGTGTGTGTGTGTGCGTGAGCAAAATGGATGGAAAGAAAGTGGAAGACACTATGGATACCAAGCAGGGCTTGACAATGGAAGTGGGATGCAGTTTGACCCAGCCTAGTTTTTCTAACTTTTTTTTTTTTTTTTTTTGTGGCCCTTCTTTCTTTTTTCCTAAAAGCAGACTCAGTCTCAATGGACACAAAATAAAGCTACCCCACAGCTGCACTGAATTATTAATCCCAGGTTTTTGTTGGGAATGGTAACATCAAGTGCACTTCTGCATCCCTGTTGGCTTCAGAATAAGAGGAAAAAACAAGATATTACTATTAGCAGAAACCAAATAGAACAAAGGAAGACAGGGTTTCTTCGGGAGGAGATGTCTGCATTATTACCGTATCTTATAAAGTATAAGTCACTTTTTTTTTTGATAGTTTGGCCGTTGGTGCAACGTATACTTAGGTGTGACTTTTTTGTGATTTTTTAAAAAATAAATAGGCTCATGTGTTCATCAATTTACCCCTAAAAGCTGCTACAGCGACTGTAGGTGTGTGCATCAGTGTTTGTTGCTACTAACAGGAACACAGAAGAAGAAGTGCCGCTCAGTTTCATGCCAGGCTTGGAGGAATTGTTCCAAAGCGACACAGAAGATGAAGAAATTAACTGATTTAGGGATATAAAGTGATATAAAGAGTTTAGATTATCTAAATAGTTGTTCATATGTTGCACTAATCCACCAGATTCCTCCTACATTTCATGAAGCTGAATAAGCATTAATGTGTTATGGTAGTGAAGCAGACATGTATTCTGTCTATTATTCTTTTAGGATGTAATCAGACTGGGAAAATGATTTTTTTCCCTGACTGAGTCCGCCTAATTTGTTCTGGATTGACCGTACGGTTGGTTCAGACTGTATTCAAGCAGACTATGGTTTTTGGACCAAAGCTTGTAAACAAAACCATGACTAAAGATCTCTGTTATCCGCTAATGACCAGCTAAGATAGGTCTGAGAGCAGTTCCTGGTCCCAGACCAGGGTTCGGTTACGCGTATTCAGACTAAAAGTTTGTTCCGGATTATTACGAACTCTAATGTGTTGCATATTTTCTGAAGTGTAAGTCACAGGAACCCAAAAAAAGTATAAAAAAGTAGAAAAGTTATGTATAAGTCACAATGGAGTATAAGTCAGATTTTGGGAGAAAAGCCAGGCACAATGCTTTGTTCACATTGAGTGCCATTCAGGTGTCAGCAGCCTTTTTTGACATGCATCAAATGTGATGCTAAATGTCCAAAAATGTGTTCATAAACTAGACAATCTACGCTCATTCCGAATTCTTTCCTTCTCCCGTCCGCCTACATTAAGCCACCCAAACAGAGAGTTATGGAAAAAATGGTGTCTCGGAATTCGGACGCCACTTTTGTTCGGTGACGTCACCAATAGTCGGCGGTTAGCTAACGTTAGCGCTGACCATCCAGCGCTCAAATATACATAACAACAGCAGTTTTAAAAAGGTCATGCTAAAACAAGAAGTCATAGCTTACATTTAAATGCAAACTTCTGTGCTTCAGAGAGCACCCACATGAAGAAAAGCTCTTCTCCTCCGTGGCACAGTGAGACATGGAACTCCCTCAAGAGGGAGGGGTCTGTATCCTTCCACCTGAGGGGAGGGAAATATATTTCGGACACCGCTCGCACTTCACTGTCCCGATGCAAATAAGAAGAAATTATATAATTTGGAAGGAGAACAATTAGATTCTCCTCCATGTTTGTTTTAGATCATGCTTCTTCTTCTGTGTTGCTGTCAGTAGCAAATACTGATGCACACACGTACAGCGCCCTCTAGCAGTTGTTAGTGGGAAACAACTGCTTGAGGGAAACTGGTTGTTGATGGGAAAATAACAAATATATGAGCCTATTTATGTTTTTTAAAAAATCACAAATAGGTTGCTCTGAAATATAAGTTGCATCACTGGACAAAACGCGACTTATACACAGAAAAGAACAGTAAAATATTGTTTTTGTGATGCTAATAAAGTTATTTGAAGTGGGAAAAGTTTTAAGAAGAAACTAGCTTTCCATAATGTTTGATCGTTCACATCACCACGGTCAAGAATAGATGCATAATTACAGACTGGAGGCTGTCTTAATTAATCATCTGTGATTGAAAAGTTAATTACAATATGAATTACCTTTCAGAATGAGGACTGCTTAGTAGTCATTTGAAGCAGTCTGTTTTTAATGTGAATGAGTGCTGCGCCGGCCCCTAATGTTGCCACTAACATACCATTAACCTGTCATGAATTTTAAAACGCATCTCCCAGCTGGAGCTTTCAAAGGCCCGGCTCCGATCGCCTCCTCGCTCCTCCTGATAAACAATTGACAGAGCTAACAGAGAGATGAAAAAGGCAGGGAAAAAAGCACACGCACAAAGAAAGTAGAACACAGAGAGGAGGAGCTGAGCTGTGCCCTACTGTGTCTCCTATGAGGATTTCATAAGGTGGACTTTCATTTGAATGCGTTTGAGTGCACTGATGTTGTCATGCGTGTGCTGCTTTTCGTCCTCGTGTATTTGCATGTCGAGTGGTCATGATTTTCAAAAGGGATGGAGAACAGATGGTGTGTTTTTGTGTTTGCCATTTGCCTTCCTTTTGTGTTTCTTCATTGATGATGGGCGGCAGCTTAATGATCTAGGTCCTCTTGGTCGTAGACAGGAGATCACAAATGTGATGAGCCGCAAACAGGAAGTCAAAAAAAGGCTCTTTCTGATATATGAAATGAAATAAATTGACTGTTCTTTTCTGGCTCTAGTCTTTGTGCATTATAAAAAAAAGTCCAGTCTTCTTTTGATCTATTCTCAAAGTGTTCCCAGTTGTCTTTTAGCCATGATGATGACGTTTTTTGCCAAAATCAAAATGTCGTTTTCTAGGACATAGTTTCTGCAGAGCGCCAGTAATTTACCATTGAGTTTTGGGTTGGACTTTTGACATGAAGCAACCCCGCCCCTTTCCCCTTCCCATTGCTGAGAGTTTGGCGCTTGTGGTCTATCTAAAACATCCCAAAAGTAGACAAAAATGCATATTTTGCTTTGAATTCCTCATAAATCCCCTCAACATGATACAAATCCTCAGAAGACATAACTTTGACTCTTATTTTCTTTTAAAAACTGAAGATAAAAGGCACAGCAAAAAAATTTGTAATAATTCCACATAAACCCAGCTCTTTTTTAGTTTTACTGTCAAATCACTAAGTGGATTTTCAGTGATATAAATTCAGTTTAAATAGTATTATTGTAAGCAAAAATATACTTTACTTTTTATGATGTTTTTCCTTTTGGGTAAAATGTTTTGTGAAAATTGGGATTTTTGATGTATAGCTGCATTATACTGTGATTTTTTTTGCACCTGCAACATGTAATCATCACACCTGGTTTGAGTTTGTAATCTGCTTTAGTTCGTTTTTCAGGATCAATTTTTTTTTTCTTTTTAATTCCATCCTCTTTCATATGTTTGGGCTTGTTTATTCATTTATTCTAGTTTACCATATTTGTTGCTTCCCCTTTAAGAAGATATCATAACAATTAAAGGTTAAATCTTTTCTGCCATATGCAATAAGATTGTATAACTCCTCATCAGTGTAACAGACAACAACAAAAAACTGATAGTTGTTGTGAGTGATAGTCTATCATGCTTCAAATTGCACACTGCTTTGTTATTTTCTCAACATGACTAGGATAATTTGCACACTTTGTTTTTTGTTTTCATTCTTATATTTATATTTTCTGTAAATAATGACTATTCTATTCTATTCTATTCTATTCTATTCTATTCTATTCTATTCTATTCTATTCTATTCTATTCTATTCTCTGAGTAATTTAAAAATTTGAAAAGTTTTCTACACATGACTTTTTTCTGCTTGTGGTGTGACATTTTGTCACTTTAATTTCATTTTTATCTTGACAAATCTGTTTAGTATTTTAGTTTTTTTATGTAGAAAATACACAAATAATGTTATCTCCTTGTTGTAGGTCAGTAGGAGTAGACATTGGAATCTACTTTTATTTGATCACATTTTCTTCAGTGTTTCTGAGACACACATTCTTTATGTGTTCTATATTTTTACTCTTTACAAAATAGGTTGGCTTGTATTGTATTTATGGACTAAACTGACTAACACTATGGGTTGATCCTTAAATTTTTCTTCCTGTGTTTTCACTTTATAAAAAATATCCAAAAATAATTTAAAAGAATTTAATCTCTAAATGCATACATTTGTAACTCTAGATTTCAAGTTCTATTTCAGCATGGATTCTATATTCAAAAAAACAATTCTGTATGAAAAAGCTTGACAATCGGTGAGCTAAACTCAATGTTGTTACAAATAAGTAAATGAGTTGAAAGAATATCAAAAACCATAAATGAATCTACATTCATTGTAGAGACTCGGCCATGTCTTTGTGTAGGAGTGACCACCTGTTACATAAGATATTCTTCTAAAGATCCACGCCTTCAAAATCAGGCTGTTCAGTCACTTCCTGTTGACATCTTCAAAGCTACATTTCCACGCAATCCAGAACTCTGGGGTTACAGGGTGAAAAGAAACGGTGAGAGAAGCGTCCCCTGTGGAGCTCCTGTGCTACTGACCACCCTGTCAGACGCACAACACTCTATCCTCACAAACTCCACGCCGTCTGTCAGGAAGTCAATAATCCGGGCATATTTCAAGGCATCCACCTGCGCTTTTTGGAGCTTACAACTTTTACTGGCCAGCAGTGAAGATATCGATTCAGTGCCACATGGTGCAGCGCTTGGATGTAGTCAGAAGGCAGCAAAGGGGAGCGATGCCAGTCTTCACCGCTCTGCGAGATTACAGAGGAAGAGCAGACAGCTGCTTCTATTGGACCGTGTTCTTGCTACGTCTTCCCTGATCCGTCTGTCAACAGGAAGAAACTTACAGCTGCCGCTGTTACATACAAGGTCTAACATATTGTTGCAATACTTTTATAATGTAAATATGAGTGAACAGGGAGGGTTTGTTTGCTCATTTATTCTCAGAAATGCGACATAGTGGCTTTACCTCAGCAGAAGAAACTGTTACAATAGACTGTTAAAAAGTGTGTGAGATTTTGTTGATGTTCTAGTTGGTTTTAAGAATATAACTCTTAGCAGCAGCAGTTGATAACCTAAACTTTATCAGATACTTTTTTAATCTCTGCTAAACAGTTTTTCAAATCAGATAATACATGTGTGAACTACTTATTCTAAGAAAACGAGTAGTGGCTAACTATAAACTGTTTTTAAATTAAATTTTTTTTTTCCTTAAATCTTTCCGTGTGTATTATTCGATTAACTTCGTAAATTGAATATTAGAGTTTTATAGCCCCCTTTAGATAAAAGGAAAAATACCATAAAATGTATTTACTTTCATTTTGTAATGTTTAAAAAGGCTAAATTAGAAAATAATCAAAAAAATCACATCAAAAAGGCCTTTAAAAAAAGACAAACTAATGAGATTCGACTGTAATTATTGAACAATTGTCCAAAAAAAGTCCTCGAAGCGAGTTAAGTTTCTGTCAGATGGGTGGGTCCCACATTTACCCAAAGGTCTCAGCTTTCACCTTTCAGGACTGGAGAATCTGCTGCCAACGTCTTGGTGTCTGACACCACAGGGCACCTTGAGTGGACTTGATAATCAGAGTATTTTTGGAGACATATTGATCATCTTAATTGTTAGATCAATTTTTAAAAAGAGCCGATACTTCTATATTATCATACTATAGGTGGGCAGGAAGGTACAGATTTTTCTGTGAGTTTGAAGGAATGTCTGTATGCATACTTTGCTTGTGTTACCTAATATAGGGTGCTATAGGTTATTTATGGAAATAAGTTTCCACCTTAAAAAGCATTTCGTATTTTTCTTGCTCAATTTTCTTTATTCTGCCTTGATGATTATTTTCTGATGATTATTATTTCTTTTTTTTTGTTTTAATCTCCTTGCACAACCTGTGTCAAAAAAAGTTGATTTTAATTACATTTTAAAAATAAGTGAGTTTCATTTTTGCAGATCATTGTTGACTTTTCTTGTTCCTGCATTTTGCTCCCGTTTATCATTAAACCGTTTTCTTAATTGTACATCCTCAGTGCGATCTAGTCTCAAACTCAGTCACTAAAGACCCGCTCTGACAAAAAGGAAAAAAATGCTTTAGAACACGTTCTTGTAACTTTTTTTTAAAGATGGAGGACATATGAAAAGAAAATTAAGCTTAAATGTGCATTTCTGAGAATTTCTTTATTCCAATCGTGAATCAGGAGCAGAAACTCTCTGCTCCACTCCATTCTGATGCATCTACTCGTACTAGATCCATGTGCAATTGCAAGAAAAAGTATTTGAATCCATTGGGATTACTTGAAATCCTGCATGACTAAAATCTTGTCATAAAATCTGTTCTGACTTTCATTTAAGTCACACCATATAATGAACACAGTTTGCTAAAACTAATACAACACAAACAATGGAATAGAAGTTTTTGTGTCTTTACTGAAAAAAATGTGGAAAAAAAATATGTGAATTCTTGAATGTAATAACTGATTAACCCGCCTTTGCAGCAATCAAGTTTTAGTAGTTTAAGCAGACTGTGTTTATCTTATGATGGGGCTTGAGACCAGAACCTATTGTATGAGATCTTCATGGAGAAATCCAAGTGAGGATTCACATACTTTTTCATGACTCAAGCTGGAATTGGGCTCAAAACTGGATAACTCTGATATTTTCTCGCCATATTGTTGCACCGGAAATTTTAGTTTGGGATTCTGAGGGACTGCAAGCTAGTGGAAGAATGTTAACTGTTGGATCATGGGAAGTGGAGGTGGATTAACTCCTGCTGTTTTGCAGAAACTTCACTAATTTGAGCTAAAAAGCATCAAGACCTTTGGGAACGTTCATAAAATGAGATGATCAGAGCGGGACCTTAAGGATGTCTCTGAAGCGGCGGCTGCAGGTGTCCGTCTGACAGTGTGGCTGCTCGGGCAGGAATTTATCATGCCAGTGATGTGCCACTGCCTCCATTTTTTACCGAGATTGACAGTGAGGGCACTGAGAGGCAGGCAGCGATTGAGCCATAAATTCAACACGCCCAAAGTCATCCCAACCTTGAAGAGGGCACCGTGGCAGAAGCGGGCCCGTGAGCAAAGAAGATGCAGCGAAACGTTTGAGGCAGATTAGAGAAATGGACGTGGGAGCAGAGAAGATGGGTAGAAGACAAGATGGAGGACATTTGTAAGGTGCGGGGAGAGATTCTCCTTCGGTAAACAACACATAGCTTGTGGTACGTATGGCTCCTCTCTCCTTCACTTCCTCCTTCACGTGGCTCTGACAGATTTCTGCTCCTCCACCCCGCTCCAGCAGTTTGTTGATCTTGTTGTTTGGAGACTGGAAAATGGGTCATGGCTCAAGAAGGGTGCGTGATTGCTGCATGTAACTGTTCTGCTGTTGGAAGGCAGATCTGGATATGTATATAAGAGCGTGCACACACACTCCCAGGTGCCGGTGTGTGTGTGTTTTTGCACGTTACTCCACCCATCCTGCAGTGAAAGCTTATGAAAACCACACGGCATATCATTTCACCCTCCCTTCCCTCTCCCACACAGATCAGCAGTTAGTGAAATGCTGACCCCGGTCTTTAGCTGCACCCTTTTCCCATCCTACTGACACACAAGTGCCTAAAAAAAACCCCAGGATACTCATTGTTTTTTTTTTAATATAAATATAATATAAAAATATTAGTTCTGTGGTGCTAGATTTTATTCTGTTTTTTGGAATTATTATTTTTTTTTTAAACTGTGGTGAATGTTTGGGAGTTGGGGAGAGGCAACAAAAGAAAGAAATGCAAAAAAACAAGAGCAAAGGGAAAAAAAATCAATAGTTCTGTGCATTAATCACGCCGCTGCCAGAGAGAATTATGGGAATGTGAGCTGAAGAATGCTTTTTGTGCATTTGCAACATGTGAGTGCTGTGTGAATGAGTTTGGGGAATTGGAGGAGGATGACACAAGAGCGTTTTAGCAAACAGGGACCTGAGAGCGCAGACGGTTTATACTGTGTTTTTTATGAGTCTGTGTGCACATGTGTGTGTTTTTTTTTTTTTTTTTTTAATTGAAGATGAAATCCTCCGTCATTTATAAAGCTCCCTGTTGGGTCGCATTTGTTCCCCTGAAAAGCTTTGATGTCACACGTTTAAAAATAAACCAGATTACAATTAATTTTAAAGCGCTGGCTATAAGGTTCGGTTTCTCCACATTATCACTTTACTACATGTCTTTTCTCAATGATGAGATTTTCCATTTGTAAAGCAAAAAGAAGAAAAAAAAATTAGATAGAAAAAGAACGCTCGAATTCTCCTCTGACTTTGTCTTTGAGCCGCTGCTGTTTGAAGTCTCCATCTTCGCCTCGGTGAGAGCTTGAGGACGTGATACATATTTGATAAGGATCGATTGGATGGTTACCGAGACTCAGATGGAGGGAAATCGATCACGGACCGGGCTTCCCAAAAGCATCTTAAACCGAAGGTGATCTTTGGCGTGTCCTTCTGACTCTGCGGCAAAACCGCACACTTGTAAATTTCCATGAAACAAAAATGCAAATGTTTATCTCCGTTTGCAATTAAAACACAACAAAAAAAACAAAAAGCGTATTCTCAGCTCTTGGATTTGTTTAACGTCTTGTCTGATGTGCTATAATAAGCCATCCACTCACTATCCCCATGCATATAAAACAATAAAGCAATCTGTTTAGTGATGGGAGACTGAGCAGCAGACCACATTCTGGCAGGATGGCTGTGATTCCCAGCTGATACTCCATACGGATAGATGAAATCAACAACTGTTGAGACAGGCATCCTTGCATCAGTGTTTACTAATAAACAGTGGCAATATGGCAGCCATTAGGCTGTTTAGGCGGGGAATGATTAGGGTGGTGATGGCTGGGCGCAATGGGAGACTGAGCATGCTCTCATCTTTAATAGGCAGTTTGGCTACTGGGAATGCCTCTTTGTTTTTGACTTGGACTGAAGACAGAAGCTTAAATGAGCGCTGATTTGGAAGAGTGTTCAGCCAGTGCGCTGCGGTAATCTGCTTTATGGTAATGCATTACAATTTTATGAAGCAGAAACGGACTGTAGATTTTGTAGATTTTTACCTTTTATTGAGGATAAAAATAAATTACTTTCTATGGGGCTTAGAGGGGCAGAAAACTGACCAAATAGAGTTATGTTTTCAAAAATTGAAATAAACAATTTGCTATATGTGTAAGTATTCCTTCAAGTCAGCAAAGTACCGGACTGGATCTGGGCCAGAACTAGACTGGCACCATGCCAAAATACAGATTAGTAATAAGCATGGCGGGAGCTAATTAGAGGCAGAACAAGCCGTGTGATAAACTACGGCGGATGTGGATTTTGTGACAGGTGGCGGGGTTCATGTCCATATGTTAGCGGCAGAAGAACGGGGATAAATGGAGAGCGCTGAGCTCAGTCGCATCCCGTAATGCAGGAGTGTCTGATCCCATCTTAGAAGTGACTGATTAGGGTAAAAAAAGGCACTTAATAACTCAAATCACCCTGCTGACCCTAATAAGGCTTTTTCGCTCCGTTTTTTCACCCTCATCTTCTACCCAATCAAGGATTAACACATGCACTTATTCATCTCCCAGGGTGGTAAATCCAGAAAAATACAGCAAATCACACTGAGCCTCTGTTAAACTTTCACAAAGCCTCAGAGTCTGGTGCCGCATGCTGGGCATCCATAACACTGATTAGACATGATCATGGTTTTAGAACACCTGCTGGACACCAATCAGAGTGGGAGATATAATTGAGCGCCTTTTTTTTTTTTCTACCAAACAATATTGTCATATTTCACCTTTCTGGCTTCATCTCCAAATCCAGTTTAGTTTTAAAAGGAATAAAAGGTTGAAAAACAGTGTCATGTGTGCTGAGGCCTCAGAACAAGGACGGATCAAAGTCTGAGACAACTCACTTTGGAGTTTGTGTCTTGAAATTTCAGCAGACAGGCCTGGCATTTGAAGGACATCGGCCAAAAGCAAACATGATCTCTGTCACAGAAACAAAAAAGAGGGAAGGAACAAACGTCTGCTGCAAGGTACAATAAGATCATGGAGTCTTGCATGGATATAACTTTAACCTCTTAATACCTGAGGCATCGCATATGACGTTTAAACTCAAAATCTTTAACATGATGTAACTTTTCAACATGATTGATGTCATTCCAGTAGATTCTGAAGGAGAAAAACGGACGTTGATCGTGTTAACGGGTGAAAAGTTACAGTAAATCAAAGAACATAAAAACTGGGGTTAAAGGGTTAAATAAAAGGATCTTACGCTAGGTTAGCACTCCTCTCCGCGCTGCTTCCCCGCCCAGTGGACGCGGAAGCAGAGTGTGCACGGCATCCACTCTTTCCCCCAGCTCACACCAGACTCTCATTTTATTTTTCTGTGATGGTCGACAGGCGCTTTTGCTAGAGCTTTTTTTTTTGTTTTTGCCATTATGGGTAAGTTATTAACCTAAAAAATTATATGATGTTTCTGCTAATAAGAAGCAAGTAGTTAGTAGGCGTACACTTCTGTAATTTATCTGTTGTAGAGACACAAGCGTGCGTTTATTTTCATCTCATCAGCATGTTTAGATACAAAATAGGATCACATTTGTCATTCACTGTGTTTATTGTGAAAAATTGGTCATATTTTGCTAAATAACCCAGATTATCTCATGTATTTTGTAACTTCCTGTCAGAATTGACGCAGATTGCTTGCGTTTCGCACACAAAGTAGAACAGACTCCGAAACAATCCGAGCATTCCGTATAGGACCGTTGCGCTCCGCGCCTGGTGTGAATCACACCATAGGTTAACAAGAGCGCCAAATGGAAGCGGCCTCCACGTCCACTGTGAACCATGGTGAAAGTTTGGTTTGACTGATCAGATGATCAATAAAGGAATATGAACCCCCATTCCAATCCTTTGGTCGTCTCTGAGAGGGGCAAATAAAAACAGAAACAGATGACATTATAGTTCAAAAATATATCATTCAGCTTGTAAGACAAAACAAGGAAAATTGCATCAGAATTTACATTTGCACCACATGATTCAAACAGTAAATTCTGTCTATCTCAAAGTACCCAGTAAGGCCTCACCTGATACGTCCGGGGATTTGACATGAGCTGTAGCTGCTGTGTCAAATGATGACAGCCAAACAAAAAGTCAACACACAGTTTGATATTTTCTGACACCTCTAAACTGAAATCTGATTCCATTAATATATCTAAACTAATCATTCAAACTTCTTTCTCATTGTTAATCCTTTTGTTTGCTTTTTTTTTTTTGTTTTGATTTTCGGTGACATTAATGATGAGGGGCCTGCATTTTTTCTTTTATTCTTCTTTTCTGGGTTCTTGTCACTCTAGCCATCAAAGTTTTACTTAAAGGACATTTCTGAAGTTGCAAGTGCAAGTTTTTTATTTTATTTTTAAGTTTAATTAATTTATGTAGCACATTAAAATGGCCTGGGTCAAGCAAAGCAAATTAAATAAAAAGCTCAAACAACAATAAAAAAAAACATTTAAATGTGATTCTTTTTTTTCCAATAACGAATCACACGCGCACAAAAAAGACTTAAAAATTATTAATATTTAAATAAAACTTTATTTGAGATTGAGAACAAAAGGGAATAAAATATAAAAGCAGGGAAAAAAATTTGCACAGCTGGAAAGAGTTTATATAAGGTATGAGTCATGATGCACAACCACAACATCAACTGAAATAAATGAAAAAAGGGTTTATTGTAAGAAAAGAATGTTAAACCAAAAAAAGAAAAGCTTTGTCTTTTTCTTTGAAATTACAGTTTTTAAACCCTTTTATAATCTTTTGAAAAATTGGAATATATAAGAAAATTAGAAATCAGCATCAATTTAAAGTCTAAAATTGTGTCAAAAGAGTTGATTGATTTAATTATAATTTCGGGATAATAAAAAAAAAAAAAAGATTTTTCCAGCTCATTACAGAAATAATGAAATGCACTGATTCAAGAAAGATAAAACAAACACATTTAAGTGAGAAAACTATTACAGAAAGATGAACACGTGTACAAATCCACATATTTAAACTGTTCCTATTCAAACAATATTTTCTGTAATTTGAATAGCTTTTGCAAACAGTTATGGTTTTTTACGGGTCCTAACGAAAACGTATCTGCAGGGTTAAATGCAAATGTTTGGTCACAATACATGTGAGTCTGTGAACTGTTGACACAGTATTCCAAAGAACTCAGGAGTTTCTCTAATTATATTACAATTTACAAAAGCTTTTGTACATTGTTAATTAGTGGATATTAGAGCACCCAGAAAAAAAAATGTTAAAGAAATGTCAAGTGGCAAAAAGCTAAGAGGCAACATCCACTCACATTAGGACAGTCAGGCTCCATTTCTACTGAGCGAAATGACCTTTATGTAATGCTGGCTGAGTAAAATGACAAACTGAAAACTTGATTAAAATCATAAATGTGTCTCCAAATCCTCACAAGCAACTGTCATTGTGAGGTGTGCTTGTGTAAAAAACTGGAAAAAAAAATGATGGTTTTGCCTTATTATATCACCTTTTTTTCTGTATCTTTTTCACTCTTATCATCTTAAATTTTCTTAACTCCTCTTTTCTGTTTTTCTCAGTGTCTCTCCTTTCACTCTGACCTATAATCTGAAACAATACAATGAAAATATCACATAAAAATAAAGATTTTTAAAGGGTTTATATAAATTTACACCTATAGCTATTGGAGTATAGAAGTAAACCTCATTTTAAACGCTCAAAAGTTGTATAAATGAGGAAAAACGTAACAAAAACGAAAAAAAAAAATCATAACCTTTTGTATTTGTATTGTGTTAAAACTCCTGCTAATAAAAACCTGAGCAGCTGTTAGTTTTTTAACATCAAACCTGCAAAAACACAATCCAATTACTTCATTAAGTAACAAAGATACTTCTAACCGTCTATAATTGCTGCTTATTTTATCTTTGTCCTCTTTAACCCGAGGCAGATGTAGTCACCAGATGAAGACAGGTTTCCTAAATGTTAGTTTATGTAGATAAAGCTGGAGGTGATCCGGGGGGCCCCCCATGGCTTGAGGGCCCCGTGTATTTGCATAGCTTGCATGTACCAAGAGACAGCCATGATTAATTGATAATTAGTAGTGTTTGTTCTCAGGTCCCACGGTTTCTAGGGTGATGTACCCAGTCAGCCCATCAGTGACTTTTAACTGTTTCAACAGAACATTTTTCTAACCTGATTTGGACAAGTGTCAAGTCTGTGCTTCGAAGTTCCACTCCCGTCATCTTTTGATCTATTTTCAAAACATTTCCAGTGGTCTTTTAATTATGGTGATGCCGCTTTTAGGCAAAATAAAAAAGCCTGGTGTTTTTTTGAAAGTCGTTTCTGCAGTTGTTCATTAGAAATTCACCTCTGAAGGGTGGGTGGTATCGGAGCAACCCCGCCCCTCTTCCCCAACCTGTTTGCTGACAGCGAAGAGCAGGGAACTTATCTTCTATTTTTTAAACTGCACTGTAAAAGTGAAACATCGGGTCAATTGACAAAAGTTGTGTAATTTTTTACATTTAAAAATATTAGTTTTCATCTAAGTAAAATTTTGAGTTGATGGTTTACTCAACTTAAAATTGTCAGCAACGATTTGAACAAAGAAATACTCAAAAATGCAATTTTTAGCTTAATTTTCTTCATATATGTTGTCCATGATGTCTGTCCTGACACAACCCTGTGTTTTATCCAGGCTAGGGACCAGCACAGGGAGACCCAGATTCCAGACTCTAGTCATCTGTAGATCTATTGCAGGGGTCAGCAACCTTTAACAGTAAAAGAGCAATTTGGGCTCATTTTTTACTGATCAAAACCTAGAAGGAGCAGTGTAGTTTTACTTTAGCCTTTAAGAAATTTGGATTTGCATTCATAACCTTTTTTTTTAAATAATAAATATTGATTATGTCTATTTTTTGGCACAAACAAAAGCAAAAATATAAAAAGAACCTAGGATCTCTCAAAATGTTTTTTTTTTTTTTTTTTTTTTTTACGTTTGACAGAAGCCCTAATGACTTATTATCAAAATAAAAGTTCCAAACGAGTTAATCTCAGTGCAGTTCTGGGCAGCTAGTAACCAATGTTGTGCAGCACAAGATAATATGTGTTTTTAACTCATAAAAGATCAAACTTTTTATAAAAGTTTTGCTTTGCATATAAAATCTGTGCATTCTGGTGGTAGCATCAAGCAAACAAGACGTCTTCAGGTCAACAGGGATGTAAAAATCTACATAGTTTATCATCTATGTGCACCTCAGTCATCAATTTATAAATTTACCCAATCTAGATAAAAAATATAAATTCACTAATTGTTACTTTAAAGAATTTTGTTTTTCTTTTCTTTTCTTTTTTTTTGTTCTTTTTCCCCCATTTTGTCCTCAACAGTCTAGTATACTACTGGGCAGGGGTGAAAGTAAGCCGGAACGGTCCGGAGCGGTGTTCCGGTAAATGATTTGAAGGCGGAACGCCGCTCCGGCTGGAGAGATCAGCTGTGCGGCCAGTTTTCACTATATAACACATGACAGAAGCCGTGGTCGCTCTTATGGAAGAAAAATAAGAAAATTGACATTCGAGCTGAGAGCAGGCAGCGCTTTATTTGGATGTTTGCATTGTTTTTGCGGCGCATCAGACAGTTGATGAAGAGAAGATGGTATCTTCACATTGACTGCAGTCAAATCAGCCGTCACTGGATTTTTGGTGTGAGTTTCATCCAATACTTACGGTAGCAGGGCTGAGAACGCTGGAAAATCTCCACCAGACTCCAGATTGAGAGTGGCATAGTACCGGCATAACAAAAAATCTACTTTCACCCCTGCTACTGGGCTATTTTAGTTCAGGGTTGGACCTTGGTTGTCTTGGTTTGCGGGCTTTGTTTATTATTTTTCTTTTGGTGGTTTTGGTTAGGCAACCATTAGCAGGAAGCTGCTGACTCAGACGGTCGACATGGCTGTGTCAGCAGACTCCCTGACTTATTTTATGTTTGGAGCCACCATGGAGAGATAAAAGAGCCACATGTGGATCTGGTTCCAGACCCCTGGTTTATTGTAAAAGTGTTTCTAGTAGTCTTTTAATTAAGATTATGCAGTATTTGAACAAAATCTGTGACATATTTTTTCCAGAGTACATCAGAAATTCACCTCTGAATTGTGGGCGGGACCGTTGACATGAAGCAACTCCGCCCCCCTTCCCCTTCCCCTCTATGTTGCTAAGAGCTTTTTTGGGCTTTTTTTTAAAGCATTTTCCATCTGATATTGATTCACAACAATTTGAATAACACATAAAACATATTTCCTCCGTCATCAGAAAAATAGCACAATAACGTGTTAAAAATCAATCAGAGTAGGCCCTTAAAATAACAAAATTATGTTTCACACTGAACTAATTTGACCCGACTTAATAGATTTCATGAATACTGGTAGTTTAAAGCCTTTTCCTTACCTGGACTTTAAGAAAAACGGTTAGAAATTCAAAAACCTCGTAATCAGTAGTTGTTTCATGCGATTCAAAAGTGATGGTATGATTGCTCAATAATCTTTCAGAGGTGGATGCGTTGCTTCAATGAATTCCTGGCTGCATTTGCTCCGACTCACTTCATCAGTGTTTGTGACAAAGCATTTTTCAGACCGAAGCCTTCAGTAGCAAATGACCAGCTGACTTCAATGCAAGGTGACTCTCCATCTTTTTCTTGATGTATGAGGCACGAAGCCTCATTATTTCTCTTCAAGGCTCGTTTTCTCTTCCCTCGCCTTTTCTGATGGTGAGCTGAGACACGCACACACACACACAGACACACTCTGAGTTTACTTGCAGCCTGTCTTTGACCTCACCTTCCCATCTCACAGGCAACAACTAAGATCCAAGCACCCAAAGTCCCCACAGACTGCTGCTAAGTGCTGGTGGTGAAAACAAGTGGCTGGGTGGGCTGCAGGGACTGTTTCTGTCCTGTCTTCAATGCATCTGAGATGAACTATACTCTGTAGATTAATACATTTAAAATGGAAAAAAAAAATCTATCGATGTTTCTAAATTTGACTCAAAAATAGAAGCATTTCTGATGTAAATCGCCGTCCGCGTCCAGTCAAACTATCATATTCAGCGGCAACGTCACGAGGTGACAGCCATGAATGGAGTGGCCTTTTGACAGACGCAGCCTGTAATCTTCACATCAGCGTAGGAGTTGAGCCAACCAATCAGAGCCCAGCACCCATCGCTGCACACGCTTATCACCTGCATACAGCTGCTGCTGCCCCTCCGAGCGAGCGACTGAAGAGGATGGAGAGAAAAGGGAAGAAAGAGCAAGAACAACATAGAGTGTGATTTGTGTTGTCGCTACACGTTCATGCCCACATCACTCTTTCATTTTTTTTAATCTGAGGACTGCATTTGAATGTTCTTTCACTCGACCTGATCTATATTTACTCTTTTATTAATAAAAATAATAATAATAAAAATAAATACAGATTAGCACAAACCAATTAATGGTTAAAATGTGATTCAGAGAGGAAGCATGCTTTGTAGCCCTTGTGAAATGAGAAGGGGAAGGGAGAGGAGGAGAGATAAGCTCAATCTGAATTGATTTTTGTGTTACTTTCTGCTGTACTTGAGTTGCCATAGCAACGTGGTCAGGTTCCCTCGGCCTCCTAGGGCAAGTGTAATTGTTGTCTGTTTCTCACAGCCAAACTCAAAATGTCTTTCTTTCCTTTACCTTCATTTTTTATCCTTTTCTCCTATTTTTTCTTATACATTTTTCCTCTTAGTTTTACTTAATTCAAAAATTCCTCCCAGCTTTATTTTCTAAATTTGAATTTGATGAAAAAATGAATAACTCAAGTCAAAAAATAAGAAATATTCTTTTTTTTTTTTTCTTTAAGTGAATTAACTTTAACCCGGAAGGTAAATGTCTCTATGTATTTACAAGCACAGTTCACAAAATCACAATGGGACACTATTGTGCTATGGCTGTGATTTTGTTGTACGTCACTTCTTCTTTGCCATTTGGCCACTCCCATGAGTGGTCGAATCATCCTCCTCCATCTAACCCCACCCTCTGTATCCTCCTCCCTGACACTGCATCTATGAATCTGATCTTTGGGTTTCCTCTTTGCCTCCTCGCTGGAAGTTCTGACTTCAGCATCCTTTTCATGACACATTCCTAGACTCTCTTCTGGAAGTATCCAAACACCCGACTTCTAAAACATCTAACAAGAACTGTCCTTCTAAGGCACATGTGTCAAAGTCAAGGCTCGGGGGCCGGATCCGGCCCTCTGGGTAATTATATCCGGCCCTATAGATAATTTTATTTTATTTTATTGTCATTAACGGTCCGATGTTATCTTGAGCTTATTTATTCTTTTTTTTTTAATAATTTTGACAAAATATATTTTGGAGAGAGTAAAATATGAAAAGTTATTTAAGATTTTTTTTGTCTGGAATAATGTTCCTGCCTTTTTATTATTTATAATTATTTTTAAAAAGTTACGGTTTTAAACTTTTAAAAATTGGCATTACGCTAGCTTTTTGGACTATTTTAGCTAAGATATTTATTTATTTATTAGCTAAGGCTATTTTGAAGTTTAGCTAATGTTTCAGCCACATGCTATATGTTTTGGCCAATTTAGGCTTTTTTCAATTTTTTTGCCTATTTTATAATTTAGTTATTTTTTCAACTACATGCTAGCTGTTTTGACTAACGTCAATACAGTAACGTTTTTTTTCATTCCGTTTTTTAGACTAATTTGGCATTTAGCTAATGTTCTAGCTGGCTGTCAGCTTTAGCATTTTTAGCCATCAATTTCAGCATTTTCAGCGGCCAAATTCAGCTTACAGCATTAACACTAGCATTATTACAGGTAATGCTTCATATCTAGTTCATTAATCTGTTAAAAGGTTACGGTTCTAAAGTTAAAAAAAAATTTTTTTGGTGTGTTCAATAAATGTTTATCCTGTTCGGCCCGCGATCTAGAGTGTGTTTTAGGTCTTCACACTCCTCTTCGAAGGGATTCAGTTCTGATGAATATAGATAGTCATCACTGAGCTATGTGCAGTTAAAGAACAAATCTGGTAAAATATGGTGCTTTTAACCAATTGTTGTGTCATTTTTCTCATGAAGGAGGACATCTATAATGAAAATTTATCTTGAGATTGCATTTCTGAGTTTTTGAAATTTTGTGTTTGGAAGAGATACCTTTCCGCACGGTTTTAGTTGCTATCTGTTATTTTTCCATAAAATACCAGGGAGTGGTTGTGTAAAAGGTTCACAATATATAGTACAATTGTAGAAAATTGTATCAATTCTCTATTTTAATTTTACAACTGGTAAATCGTTTGCACGCTAATAAGGTCCTTCAGATGCAGAGTATAAATTGATGCTCCGCCCTCCCACTTCCATTTTATTGTTTACTTAATCAGGAAGAGGTGAGTATGGCGGAAATCTTTTCCTTTCTATTTCATTTTGGTGCCAGTTTGAACTTAAACTTTGAACTTGAACAGATCAATTGTTACGTGTTTTTAAATACTGAGTTGTTTTCAACGAGTAACTTTCCCCCCTGTTTTATTCTATTTAATGTCTAAGAAGTTACAAATGATTTATATTTCTACCAGTTATGTTTTTTAATCGTTAAACATTTTGATTTATTTTTGGATCATAGTTATGTTTCTTTTGGTCTGTCGACTGTTTTGCTTTCACTTCTTCACTTTTTATTTGACTCCAGGAAATGTTATTGTAATAAATTGTTTTCCATTTAATTGACCATATTGTCCTAATTCTGTTTTTATATTTATCAAATAATTAAAAAAGAGAAACTCAAAAAAAAAAAACCATTCAGGGCAATTAAAAACAGTTGAGGTTTTGAGGTTCATATCCCACCCCCCGCATTTATGATACATTGGAGTTGGTCTTTAAATGTAAAGTACATCCTTTTCCAGCCATGAGAAAGCACTGGACGTGCCCCCAGTCAAGTCTGTGTTTTCTTGCAGCAAATCAATGCTGATTAACACACGTCCCTGAGGAAAGGTGTTGAGGTCATGCAGAGAATCACAAACTACCACCATTGATTGAACTTTATCTGGAACATAAACCGGACTAACTTTCAAAAATATACCAATTCAAAGATGTTTTTAATAAGTTCTTGTGGCATTTTTCCCATGATGGAGGGAGAAAATTTATCTCAAAATTGCATTTCTGAGTATTTTTTGTTCAAGTTGTTGTGAATGAGGAGCAGAAGAAAAAAAGATTGTTTAAAAAAGTTTAATTTTATGACAAAAAATACGCTGGGTGGACCATAAGCTCTGTTCTTATAGCTCTCAGTAATGGAGAGGGGAATTGGGGCGGCGTTGCTTTGTACCAACAATTCAGAGAAAAATTTCTTATGAAGTCCTGCCGCTCTGCAGAAAGCTACACAAGTTTTTTTTTTAGGCTAAAACAGCATAATCATGATTAAAAGACCACTGGGAACAATTTTACGATAGATTAAAAGAAGATCAAAGTGGGTACCTTTTGTTTTCTTAAATACTAACCCAGGTGAGATAAAGTTCAGTCACTGTTTTCTTTTATGTGAGCTGTTCTGATTTACTGTACACCTGTTTAGAAAATGTCTGCCTGAACACCGACAGACTTCTTTTTTTGTCTCTCGTTCCCCTCTTTTTTACTCCCAGTTTCTCTCTGAAAAAGGGTGTTAAAACAAGTAAAAAAAAAAAAAAAAATTAACAAGAGACGTGCTTGCCTGGCGGACAGATAGGCGCTGCATAACTAGCGGTTTCCTCTGAAGTAGGGGGAAATCTATTTGCTTGTGGAAGCTGCTTGCATAATCCTTTAGTTACACTTGCCAGCTGTGAGCAAAGATACGAAACTGTGGGATTTGGCATGAATATCATTGGGAGCACAAAGAAATGAAACTGATAAGTATTTATGCATAGGGTCCTTTTGCACAACCTGGAATAACACAGAATCTGAGTTTTATTTTTTAATGCAGTAAATGAGATTTAAATAAAAAATATCAATGAGAGCAAAAATCAGAACCACTCTAAAATAAAAAGGTTGTTTTTTTTGTTTCAAATGCAGAATGTGACACTCGTGCAGTGAGATTTATTCTTCCTATGAGGAGAATTCATAATGTGTTAATATGGAATTTAAAAAAGAAGATTTTCTAGCATTCTTCTTTTCTTTAGTCTCAGTTGTTACAAAAAAAGTAAAAAAAAATCAGCTTTCCTTACATCAAGTCTGACCCATCTCCTTTCCCATGCTGCTGATTTTAATACTTTTCCAAATGTGTTTTATTACATTAATAGACAATAGCTGCTGAAAACTAGCATCTAATAGCTTCAGACTATTCTGTGTTTAAGACATGGTGTGGAGGAGAGCTGGTATTGCAAATATTTTCCAGAATCGATTTGATTCATCAGAATCTAGATCGATTCAATTCCGAATTTTTGGATCCACGTACAATTCAATCCGATTCAATTCAACTTTGAGTTTACACGGTTTACACATTTAGACACATTAATTTAGAAATTCATACATAATGAACTGTATGTTTTTAATATATCCATATTGATCGGACACGGTTCACATACTTTAAAATGTGTTATTGACATTGTAATGAGATTGTTAGCATACAGTGTTGGATTCTCACACGGAGAAGCTCTAATAATTGTTCCGCTTCACCTGGAGAGCTTTTTAGTTTTCCCACTAGGTGGCGATCGTGCTATAGCATTACACTTTATTGCAGAAGAAGAAGAAAGTAAGAGCAAAAAAAATGTGATTTTAGGTTGTCGCTACAATTTCTGTATGCAGACCTCTTACCTGTTGTACCGGTCATCCCGCACGCGTGAACCACAAGGCCCTTCCACTCTTTGTCAAGAATTTAGGTTTTTCTAAACAACCGAGAGCTTCTAGTGACTGGATAATTGGACTAAAAAAACAAAAAAAAAAAAAAAAAGAAGGAAAAACACCACACAAAAGCTACATTGTACAATCGTATATTCTTTCCATTACAGACAAAGGAAAATCTAAATGATACGTGATAGAATAACAGTCATTCTCTCCGTTTAGTTGTTTTCATTTTTCATTTGTTGGAAACAAAGCTTAGCAGTGAGCGCATTTTACTCAGAGTTGTCAGAGGTTGCTGCAACCAAAATTGCAGTTAATAACGTATGGCTCTTAATTTGGGGAGTAAACTGCCATCATGCAAAACAGCAGAGGAAGAAAACACATGTTGTCTGTTTGTAGTCCTCTGCAAGATCATACGGTCCTGACCCTAACGCCTTTTCTTTCCTTTACTTTTTTTTAACATTAAAGTGAATGTTGAATAATGAATAATAGTGAAAAATAGTGAATAATGTTTTCATTATGATAAACATTTTCCGTGCTATATTAAAATTCTAAGAAGTAATTATTGTTGTTCACGTTTAAAGATATGCTCTGATCATAAAATGTTTTAGCAAAAGTGACATGACACCCACATAAAAGTTGTTTTAGCGGAAGTGACGTGTGGTTCGCGAATGCGGGGTGAGCGGTGCATGTAGCGACATTGACCACAAGTGGTTACTTTGAACTATTTCCTTAAAAGGGTTTGGAAAATTAATATCTGTTAGTATATAAAGAGGTTAGTTTAGTCAGCAATGTGTGTTTAGGTGAACTAAGCATTAGCATTAGCCGTCCTACAGGAAATCCCATTATATGTTAGCATAAAGCTAACTTTAGCATTATGCGTTAGTTCAGTATTAGTGGAAAATATATTTTTTTTAATATGAAAATTAATTTTAAAAAGTTACTAGTGGATGTTTTGGTCTTGTTGTCAGCCAAATAACTAAAGTCAACATTAAAGTTAACGTTCTTCTATACGTGTTGCGCCTAGAAGGAGAAACCCTCAAATAAGCCACATTTTGTTCCTCACAGGGCTCTGTCTTTCCAGCTTGATCCTGTGTTATATTAAGATTTCATATTCCACGGGAAACAATAGAAATATACAAAAAGAAGTTCTCCACTTCCACCGACTTCCAAAGGGGCTGAAATATTGATGCAAAAGCAGTTAAATCACTCAAAACCTGAGTGTCAGGATGAAAATGGGCACCATGAACAGGGCGAGCGAGGCGAAGAGGGGAAGACACGGCTTGTAAAGCTGGGCTCCGAGGGGCTCGGGCGCATAATCAATGAAGTGAAGTGCGTGTTGCATCTGTGGCGTTGAGTCTGCTTCACAGAAGCCAATCCTATTTTTGCAGAGGAGACAGGTCTGTTGCTATGCTCTTTGAGAAGGCCTGCTGCAGCTGGAGAAAAGACGGCGAGCATCCTCGCCACACCTCCAAGGTGGACGGAGGGGCGAAAAGGGAGCGGTCCGGACGAGGGGAACGGCACCTATGTGGTGACAGATTCAATTGATTATTGATGATTCGATCCATTACACCATTAAAGAAGCTGTTGACACCAGCAGAAAGAGCGGGTGGACTTCTTCGTTGGGTTTTAGGCAGAGGTGTGAATGCAGGGAGACACATCCTGTCTGTTGAAAGGGCAGATTGTGCTTTCATTATTTATTATGTACAAGTTAAATATTCATAAGTAAATTTAACATACAGTGTGTCCCCTTTTTTTGGCTGTTTAATTTTATTCAAATCTGTTGAACATTACTGTCTATAAGGAATGATTTTTGTTGTTTTGCAGTTGACATGCAGATCAACTCCAGAATGAATTTACTGTACAGACAAGATTATTGTTCCCAAACAAGTCAATCAGATTGTCTCCTCATCGTGTTTTTCATGTCGTCTCGTCAAGATGCCGTCTATTAGACATCAGATTAGGGAGAGTGGCCTCGGATTAGCCAATCCAGAGCCAGAATCATCTTAGATTAGATTATAGTATGTGGACATCTGGGTCGCTGCGTTGGCTCTGCTCGAGCAAAATAACATTAAGTCAGTGTTACACAGCGAGACAGTACACAGACTGTAATCAGCTGCCACGCAGAGGGAGGATGACAGCATTAAGAAATGGATGGATGAGAAATCCTTTGGTTTTACAACTTCCCAATTACAGCCCGGCTCTGGAGCGCAACAACAAAAGCGGCTCCTGGCTGTCCGCATGAAGTCAAAATTATAAGGCAAGACAGGAGCTGTCTGTGTCGTGTGAAAGCCAGAAAAAAAAAAAAAAAAAAAAAAAATCTAAGCCTGTGCAAAGAAGGTGATCAGGGCTCTGCTGCAGACAGCTCTGTCGGCCAATAATTACGGTTATTTTCTCCTCCTCTCCCTCCAGCTCTCTTTGCTCAGCGTTTGTGCTCAGGCCTCCTGGCAGATAGATGTGCAAAGATTACACCTTCTAATTGGTGCTAGTGGCTCTGGGACGGAGCGCTTCACTGTAGTTTAGATCCGCTCAGAGAGATTTCTGTGTATTGTAGATTTGTAGCAATGATGATAATGACCTCCGTATGCCGTGTTTTTTTTTTTTTTTTGTCTGCACGGCAATGAACTGAACTGAGAGAGTAAAATATATGGGGGTTGGGCTGCACTATAAAAAGAATACATTAGTCACAATTTACCACCAAGTAAAAAAAAGAAGACTTGTTAACGTATTAAGCTGGTATCTAATGAGCAAAACTGGATGGTAGTTGTGTATATGAGAACTGGACTGAGTGACCCCTCCCCCTTCACATTTCAAATAGCCCAATGAAGCAATTCTTTTATGATATTGGGCTATATAGATACAATAAAATTGAATTGAAAATACGAAGTACCCACTCGGACCAAGAAGCCAGAATCCCATTGACACCCATCACTCATTATATTTGTCAGAATAGTCGTTCTTCCTAAATCCTAAATTTTTTTCTTTACTACTAAAAATTATCCAAGTTATAAACGGACCAATCACAAGCCTCAATAAAAGGATGTGGTCTCACTTTGAGCATTCAAAATGTTTGATTGATCGATTCTGCTAATAAGCTAATTTCTAATTGCTAAGAGGGGTTACCATAGAAACAATGTGCTCTGTCAAAATGTCAGTCTGAGTTCCAAACAAGGTTGTGAATAACGTTGCTAACATTACGTGTTACTTAACAAGCGTGGAAGTTGGCATAGTCACAGTAACCTTTGTTTTCATGGTATCAGTTTTTATTTTTTGTGTGCAAACAACGTGCGGAGGTACAGTTATTGTAAATACTTTGTTTGCAATATGTGGTATGTTACAAACAAGTTCTAGATCAGGAATGTCAAATTGGTTCAGGGGCCACATTTAACCCATCTGATCTCAAGTGGGCCAGACCAATAACATCATAGCAAAACAACCTACAGTCCAACCTACCTATATTTTGAGAACCTGTGCAGTAATCTCGATAATATCCTTGTGTCATGATGAGTCAGCAAGCTCCACCAAAGAAGATACTTCTTGACTTTCAAGTTATTTGACATATCAAAATAATAGACACAATAATATACATTTTCTACCACTTGAGAGTCTCACACACACCCAGTGTCGACTGCAGTTTGGGAAAAATGAACAAATCAAGTTGAGTACATCACAAGACATACCTAACACAAACCAAGGGATGACTGATGAAGCTGTTAATGTCTGATATCATTGGAGATGACAGTGGGATCTGCATGGAGTTGCGCTGGGCCCTGGTAAAGCTTTGCATCTGAACCGCTCAGCCTCTCTGGCTCTGTCCCATCCTGCTGAGAAATGTAAGAAAATGAAAAATGTCGTGTCATTTTTTTTTATATTCACTGCACATTTAGTAAAAGGTCCCATTATGTCCCTCTGCAGGGAAATGATGTCTTGTTGCATATATGCATTTTCACACGGCGTGTCTGCTGCATATTCTCTCTTGCATACAGTCAAGCGTGTGTGTGTGTGTGTGTGTGAGACACTCCATGTGCGAGTGAATCTATGAAACCATGTGATTCTGGTTGCATTTGCCACCCTTTTTTCCTGGGGTGTGTGTCATGTCTGATTAAAGTTAACCCTGTGAGGTGACGGGTGCATCCCCTCCCCTGCTGCACCCCCACCCCACCCTTTTTTTTTGTCTCTCCTTCTCCTATCTCCCTTCTTCTCCCCCCTTGTGTCACTCAATCCCAGTTCTCCTTCCTCCTGGCGCTCTGACAGCACAGGAGAATATGCACCCTCAAGGTCCCACCCTCCCCTTCCAGCTCCCATGGGTGGCGTTTCCTTGGAAACCATGTCAGAGTTGACTGGGTGGGTGCAGATAGATGGCTGCCCTTTATCAGACTACACCACTGGTCCATTAAAAGCAACCCAGAGGTGTGTGTGTCCACACGGGCACCCCTGTGTTCTCAGCCTAAATGGACCGTTCCACCTGACACTCCTGAATATTACTTCGACCCAAGCTGAGGGTGTGTTTGTGTGTGTTTAGGTTTTTTTTTTCTTTTCTTCCTCTTTGTACATTCAGAATCTGTGCTGTGTACGTCCAGTGCAGGGTGTCTGGGTGTGTGTCTGGGGGTGTGTATGCATGTGTGACTGACTGGCAAAATCTGTCATTAACTTAGACATATATGGGGAGAGATTCTGTGCAAGTGTCTCCCCTCCTCCCTGTCCTTGAGAAAGAAACAAAATGGAGACTGCTGTTTTTTTTTTTTTTTTTTTTTCCTGCTTTTGTCTCCCTCTGTTCAAAATGATGCAGCACAGAAACCTCCACTATGGGCTTTAGAAATACTAAGAAACTCTGATCATTTGAAACGACTGTGCTTCATTCAGATAAACCTTATGACAACAGTAATTGACTGATGAATTATTTAAATGCAAATATTTGCAGTTGTAACTGGAGCTGCTCACCAGCGGCGTGCAGTTTCATGGCCAAACTAGACTTAATGTTATTAACAAACAAAGGGCCTGACGTAAACTCATAACCGTTGAGATTGACTTTAATTGCTGTAACGACAGATATGAAAGTAGCACAAGGACTGGAAGGATCTAATGATCCTTTTAGCCTCATTTTTCAACATCTTAATATCCTTCAAATCTGAACTTAAATGAGAAATAATGATCAAAAAATCACATTGAGTTGTAGATTTTCTGTTTGCATCCTGACTTCCAGAGATGATGCTCCATAATTAAAATTATTATTAGTTACACCCCTCTAGAAAACATTTTTTACACACATCGAAGACTTAAGCCTGAATGTGTTAATTAAAGAGATTAAAATAGTTATTAGTTTTAAAATTAAACTTGCAGCTCATTTATAGAATTAACTCTAGTGTTAAAGTGCCTAATAATTAGAAGTGTGTATTTTTCCCTGTCACACGATTCGATACACACCTCGATGTTCCATGAATATCGATACATAAAGGATTCAACTAACTTTTTGGCAATACGATACAGTCCAATTAAAAAAAAAAAAGCTCAAAATCTAGACATTTCTTGATCATTTGGCATTCAAAGCTATAAATAATAATGCATGGTATTTGACAGAGAAATGTATTCAGATATTGACTTGGAAGAAGTAAGCTTATGATTGGACGTCTTTTTGTTTACATCACATGTACATATAAAGTTAAAGACAGTAGAAAAAAGACAAAAAGAGAAAATACAGTTTTCCAGAAATTTAATATTTACTTCTTGATTGATTTTATACCTTTTAACCAACATGATCTGGTTGTTTCTGTGGTATTCAAACGAAACTGCTGTTGCTCGATCAATTTTCAATGCGTCTCTATTTTTTACATCCCTAACCGACACTGCTGTCACTCCCACTGCCCGATCGATTTTTTGATTTTTATCTAATATCTTTTATATCCCTATTAATAAATACCTATCCTCTTACATATGAGAGCCCCTTCACACAAACTTACTACATAGAAAGTAGATTCTTTACTGTATGTCAAAGATAGTTCCTGTTCAACTGCTATATAGTTATACAGGGTCAAAAATAACAGGAAACATACAATAAGTTACCAAGTTTATGTTTTAGTGTTTCAAGTCTCAAGTTTCAAGTTTCCAATCAAATTTTGATCTATTTTTAAAGCTCACTCAGTGATCTTTGAATTATGATTCTGTTGTTTTTAGCCAAAATCAATAAACCTGTGTCATTTTCAAGGACATAGTTTCTGCAGAGTGGCAGAAATTCACCCCTGAGATGAGGATGGAACCGTCAACCCTCTCTTTCTCTCATTCTTCCTGCTAGCTTACAGCCCCCCAAACCCCCATCTAACATTGTGATTTTAGAGCTATCTAGCTGTAATGTTTTGAGTCAGATGAGGAAATAAAGATGTACATGAATCTAACCCTCTACAAGTGGATGTATCAGAATGAAATGTTTTTTCTGTGTTAAAAATACCCTCTTTTTCTAAAAACATGTTTTCCTCTGCACTGATTTACATATTCCAAAATGCTTACTGTTTCTTATATATGTCCTCTATCATCAGAAAAATGTCACAAGAACATGTTAAAGACACCATTTCCATTGCAGTGTGTGTTTGAATTGCTTATCACAAAGAACAGATTAAAGTCATCTTCCAATAAAAAACATGTTTTTTGAGTTTTTAACATGTTCTTGTGACATTTTTCTTCTGAAGGAGAAAAAATATAATAAGAAATTCGTTCATGTTTGCATTTCTGAGTATTTCTCATTTTAAGTTGCTGTCCCTCAAAGTGCCTGAGAAAAACTCTGTTTGAATTCCTGAAACTTTCATACGTTACCATAGCTAGCTAGCCTGGATGCAGTTGTCGGGGTCGGAGAAGATGATATAACGTCCCACTTCTGTGCCGTAAAAGATTAAAATTCAATGAAAGGCCATACTGACGTTAGCTTTCATTATTTTCCAAAGGAATCTGAGGAAAAAAGGGATTGGATTTATTGGTCACAACAACATCAATAACTATTTGATTATTTGCGGAAAAAGAGACATTTTTCAACTGGACGGATGATCGCATTGCCCTTTTAATTACGTTCAAGACGGGACTTTTTTTAAGTTGGCCTCACGTATTTAAAATTAAACTGAAAGCAAAATCTCATTATCTATTAGCAGTGCAATGCAGCCTGTATGGTCATATTATATTTTTATTTTTTCATGGGCTTTTCAAAGTGTGTGGGGATAAGGGGCGGGGCTACGCAGCTCAGCACCATAAGCCACGCCCTCACAGAGGGATCTGTTGTTTTGGAAAGGAAGTCTTCAGATCAACAGGAAAAATGTTTTTTTTTTTTTTTTTTAGGACATTTAGGATGTGGAATGTTTGTTAAAAACTTCACAGTCCTAATTAAAACTCCACTGAGAACATTTAAAGAGAATTTTAAAAATGGTTTACAGGGGGACCCATCATTAGACAGTATTGCATACTAATCTAAAGGTTTGAATCTTTTGTCTAAAATCTTGAAAGAAGACGACAGAATTATATAATTTTTGTAAGACGCAAAAGGACTGTTGTAATGTTGACTCACTGGACCATGTGATTGATGCGAGGCTGGAATTGTCAAGACAGCCTCTCATTTGTATGCCAGTGCAGTTGACATAAGGCGGTACACACACACACACACACGCACACAGTATTATGTATTTAAAGTATTTACCTAAGGACTGATCCAGACTGAGTTTAGTAGCATGTGATAATCCAGGCAGGGAGCATATGGGGGCAGAGGGAATTACAAGTCCAGAAGAAAAAACAAAATCTACACGTGTTTCACTTCACTTTTTCCCTATCCTTTTATTCATGCGAGAGTATTTGGAGTGATAATAGTAGTACGCGTGCTCATCTGAATAATCGTGTGCCACTCAACGGAAAAGATGGATAAAGAGAAGAAGGATGCTTAGAAGAGAAGTGTTGGACAGATGGTGTGTAATTAATGACATCACTGGATGGAAAGCATGCTGCAAAAAGGGTCATCATAATATGATCAGAGGAAACCTCAGCCACTTTACAATCAGATGATGAAAAAACGAGCTCCATATTGTCAGAATCACATACCAATTTAGATTTCCTCCCCCACTGAGACTTTGTAAATTGATTGAACTGCCACAGAGCCTGTACTTTCGACAAATTCTCATCCAATTTCACCTCCTGTTTTCTTTGGCACCAGGGTATCTTTTCCTGGTTGATTTGCATCAATAAACCTCAGTAAGCAAGGCATTGTAATGCCTAATTGGGCGGTAATGAGCTGGTGCATTATGCAGAGTGCTGAGGTTCAAGCTTATTAGTTGCTTGGTTGCCCATAACATTTTCCCATCTTCCCCTGCTATCTCCGTGTTGCATGATTGTTAATGCGATCTTTTTTTTTCCTCTACCACCTCTTGTTCTCTTTCTCTCTGCTTCATATCCAGACTTTACTCATAGTCTCTCTTCCGCTTTCCCCTTCTTTTTTTTTCTGCTGCTGCTCTAAAAATAGACTCCCATTATCCAGGAGGCCTGGGCCGTGTACAGTGAGGCAGCAATCGGCATAGCGACCATGCACATCAAGCTTCACAATAAATGCCACTCTGCTAACGCTAGCCAATGTAATTTTCCCTGCATTACTCGGAGTCCTGCTGGACTGAAGACAGCTCAATGGACGGCTGAAAACAGGCCCTGCATTTTATAAAAAAGTTAATATACTTCTAAGGTTCAAAGATGTCTCTTTTAAGTAGCTAAAAACACATTTCAAATGTTAGATTTTTAGTTCCTGTCCCTTAGACTATTGATTTAAACTCCAGTAGGAGCGATTCATAGGAAAGAGCAACAGCTTGCTGGCGCTGCCACTTGTTGAACATCATGAACTGCAGCTGTGACTCTGTAGTTGAGCAGAAAGCTTCCACAAACTTTCCTTTTCTTGCCGGAAATTTCTTTTATTTACCTGTAAATTTCCATTTAAAGATTCTGCAGCTCCCATTTGGTTTTATTATGAGTCTGAATAAAACTAAAACACAGCAAATACAAGTCCTAGGACTACAAATATTAAATAATGTGTTGTTTTGCAAACCAATTAACCATCACATATGAATTAATTTCTTATATACTGAAGTGTTTGTCAAAATATAAAGAATGTGCCTTTGTTTTTCCTCACTTTAGACTGAATATGATGCACTTAGTATACAGTAATATCCAGAATTAATAGACTGCCAATGAAAACATTCCATTCCCCGAGTGTCCTGATATTCATGCTTCATGTCCTTCAACGAAAATTTGCATCAAACTTTCAAAAGCGCGGTTCTGAGCTTTCAGTAAGTCAGTTTTTGAGTGTTTGTGAAGAGATTGTCCTGCTTACTGAGTTGCATTCAACACAAGCAAGGTGACTGTTAGAGGATCATCTGAAGCATGCGTTTAAGTGACATCTGTTTAGTTTACCATAGGGCTTTTGGAGAAATTATAAATCAGGATGCCACACTTGAACAACAGACTACTTAGTTTAACCCAATGAGAACATGTTTTATAGTAGTGAAACTGAAAGTGGAGATATTAAAACAACATGAAATCTGGATTTTACAGCAGCCTTGAAGTTCAAATGAGATCAAAAAATGGGGGAAAAAAAACTATTATAGATTATAACGACAATTAAACAGCTGAAAAAACCTGTCAACAAATCACAACGAAATTCTAGATAGCAAAACACAACCCCCCTCCCAAAAGAAAATGAAATAATAATAAGAAGAATAAAATAAAAAGTAAATGTTTTAGAAAACAAAAGTAATTTCCAGAAATCAAAATGAAATGTTGAAAAAATCAAACAAAATAAGAAAGTGGACCTTATTTGGCGACGTATTCCAACAGAAGATATTTCTTTAAAGGGTAACTAAACAGGGAAGTTGGTGGCTGACTCCACCCACAGCTGAAATGTGAAAATCCAGTCAGAGGGGCGGGGCTGGGGAACAGGACTGTAATCATTACTGGAGCTCCAGATCATGACGTGGGACTTAAATGGTTTGACCAATCACAAAATTCATTTATAAATCCTCGTTTCAACCTGTAGGGGGCAGCACACAGATGGTTTTAGACTGTATTTTCAAGAATTAAACAATTTTATTTAAATTTGTCACTGATGAGGTTATGACCAACAGACAGCAGTTTTAAAGCTCCATTTATAGAGATCAACAGACAAAAAAAAATTATTTAGGGTTTGGTAATCCTTTAACCCTTGTGTTTTCCGAGGTATGTTGACGTTGGGAGTCATCTGGACCCCCACAAGACAGCATGCTGAACTTTTTTTCCCAATGATTTTTGATTTTTTTGCTGGTGTCCATGGAAGACATGAAATCCTGTCTACTGTCGTCCACATTTATCATGGGATGGAAAACACGTCAATGTAAGACTTGGCTCATGGACTCCATAAAATAACACAAGGGTTAAAGTTCTGGTCACACCCCTCTGCAAAAGTTCAGCGATTAATCAATCACAGCTCAGGTAAAACAACCTTCTGCTTTCCTTCTTCATCCAAACTCAAACGTCATCAGTCCCATGATATATTTTCTGGTTTCTTACTTTGTTCAACAATTACTTTTAAATCCTGGAAATTACTTTTGTTTTTCTAAATTGATTTTTTCAGTCTATGGAATTTTGTTGTGATTTATAAAGCATAATGTTGTTTTTTTAATTGTGATCGTGATCTTTAATATTTTTTTTTCGTTGATGTTTGCCCTCCAGGGCCGGGATTCCCCAACTTTCTTGACCCAATGGGACTTGTAATTAATGCAAGTGCTGGGGGGGGTTGTGTGTTCATCAGGGTGGTGGGACTCTGTGAAACATTTTCATCTAGCAATCTGTACGCACTAAGGAAGAAAAATGTGGCCCGAGGCAACTGTTGACATTGCATTCAGAGCTGCTGTGTGCTGAGCTCCCTCTATTTATTGTTATAATGTATTTATATAACGCAGCTAAATGGCGAAACCTGTTCCATATTCATCTACATAAAGCAGCACTGTACTGCCTAAGGGTGGGTAGTAGACACAGACACACACAAACACAGATGAGATTGTTAAGCACAGCCCTCCCATTGCTACCCCCAACCCAGCAACACACCCAGCCTTCACTGCCGACTCCCCTGCTCACTTGTCACTCTTGATTACCAAAAAGCAAGGCACCATATGCTGTTCGTTTTGTAAGCGCAGCCACCTCCTGTGTCATCTTTAATATACACACAGGCGCTGACGCACGCACCTACATTCATTAAACTCTCACATGAGAATCGGTCCCAGACACCGTTTTCCAGCTAAAGACAACGACAAAACTGCCATCCTCCTCAGCAAACGACTCTCACATGATGAAAGTGAACTCTTTTTTTTTTTGATGTGCGGCGCGGATGTGATCAGAGGGGCCTCACATCTCCGCTCCTCTCCTTCTTTTATTCTCCTCAGCATTATGCAGTCTCTACCCCCCCTACTGTAACAGAAAAATACTCGCTCCAGACGAGAGCAAACAGTTCCCAGCTGCTCGCTAATTCTTGATCTGCGTGTTTGCCTCGCAGGGTTTTGTTTTTCAGTGAAATGATGCCTTTTAGCTCAAGTGTCAACAGAGGACCTAATTTCTCTCCCTTCAGTCCTCAAGCGCAACTGTATTATGTCATTTAGGTGATAAAAATAAAGGGTTTGTTTATTCACTGATATTTCAAGCTTGCCCACATTTTTAAAGACCCTCTCCAGTGAATTTCAGGTGTTTTTAGCATGTTCTTGCAGCATTTTGCTTGTGATGGAGGACATTTAAAAAAAACAATTAAGCTTAAAAACTTAAACAGCAAAACTGTACTGCTGGAAACCTCCAATGTCGCTCGCCATTTTCATTGCACTGTAATTGTAGGAGCTGTAAGCTAGTGGGAGAGAGTGTAAACAAAGGTATCTTGAGAATTGAAGGCAGGCTTACTTTGTATCAACAGTCCCTTCCACAATTTAATGGTGAATTTCTAATGAACTCCTGCCGTTCTGCAGAGACTATGTCCTAGAAAACAATAAATTCTCTGATTTGATTAAAAAAAAAAGGCATAATCATAATTTAAAGACCACTGGGAAGGCTTTTTTAATAGATCAAAATATCGTTGGAGTGGGACACAAATTGTCATGTTGTGATGATATTCTGAAGAAACATGCGGCTGTGAGGGACCGGCTGTCATTTCCCTTCATCATCTGCCGGTTTGTTCTCATCATGCGGACTGCCTGACTGACAGCAGTCACTGATTAACATATTGACTCTAACTGACTGACTGCCTGGTCTTCTAAATGACTGTCTAAAGTGAAGACTTACTGACTGGCTGGCTCGCCTAATGACTAACACGACAACATGAATGGTTTACTCACTCGCTAATTAACTGACTTATCCGCTAAATTCCCGGCTCCTCTCCGACCAGCCGACTGACCATCAGCTGTCATCCCGACTCCTCTGTCGCCTGACGAGCTTTCATCGCCGTGATGAGGGAAGCCCCTCTCCAGATCATTGTCTGCTTGACAGGCATATTTCCATTTCTTCTTATTAAGTGGGATATTGAAAGAAATCTGAAGAAGTGACGAGAAGTGGAAAGGGCCTGGGAAGAAATAAATTGTCAGCTCTGCCTCTGAGTATTTATTTTGAAGAGAGACACCAATCCTTTAGTTCTTTTATTCTCCTTTTGACAAACCTTCATCATGTTCTGCTGCATTTGTCTGTAATGTACGGTCATTGGACACATTTCATACAATGGATAATTACTATGAAATTTGTCATTGTGTTAATATGATGAAAGTGGTTTAAAAATTCATTAAAATCAAAGATTAAGGTTACTTAATGCTAAGAGTAACAAATATCTCTGTTTTTCATGTCTTGACATTAGAGACCCACTCCAATAAAACATGTTTTTTTGGCATTTTTCTCATGATGAAGGACTTAAAATTAAATCTCATTTTGAAACAGTTTGTTACACCAGCTTCCGCTTTTGCAGAAATTAAATACAAACTCAGCAAACGATGAGGGTCATTATTGTGTGAGGTCATCTACCCTTTAGGAATTCTTGTTTGTGTGTCTCAGAGTGCAACCATATGTGTGCAGTGGCTCATAAAACCTGTCAATGAAGGCCATCTGTGGTGACTTCTGCGTGCCTCCTGTTGAGCAGGTCTGGCAGCATCTGAGGCTATAGGCCGCATCCGGTCAGTCTGCTCCCGTTACCTCCTGTGTGCGTAGACCGCATCTGCAGCGGCGGATGCTTCAGAGAGGCTATCCAAAGCAGAACAGCAGAGCTTAAAAGGGATAATTGGGTGTCCGCGTGTCGCACAGCTTGTGCTTTTACATATTCCGCTCCATTTGCTGCAGACGCACCGGTTTTTCTATCGTTTCGTTTCATCTTTGTTCGCCTACATTCCTTTCGTCGGTTTCCAACTGTGGGTGAATTCTCCAAAGTTAATTAATGTGAAAAAAATAGATTTTTCTTTTTTTTTTTCATCTCTCCATGTACTTTGTCTTTTCTTGGGGCCATGTAGTCACATGCAGATTTTGATTTTATATCCACCTATTTTAGCTTTTCTTCATTTAGTTTTGTTCTTTTTTTTTTTTAAACAGCCTCTATATGTGTGTATTTGAACATGGCACAGATAATGCTGTTTCATTCTTTATGATATTTTCAAACCGGGGTTGGAAACGTGCGTTCCAGCAACCACTTGCAATGAAAAGTCTATGTAAATGCATGCATAAGAATGTTTCAGAAACTTTTCCAGCAGTACAAAGTCATGAGCTCTGGGTCGTGACCGAAAGAACGCTGTCCCGAATGGAAGCGGCTGAAATGAGCTTCCTCTGGAGGGTGCTGTGAGCTGCCTTAGAGATAGGGTGAGAAGCTCGGTCAGCCAGCGAGATCTCACAGTAGAGCTACTGCTCCTCCACATGGAGAGGAGCCAGTTGAGGGGCTCAGGCATCTGGTCTAGATGTTTCCTGGAACAACACATTCTCATCCCCAAGTCATTACATACAGTATTTAACCTTTGGTTAAGGCCCCTTCTGCTTCACTTTTCGACATTTTGGATGTCCCCAACTCATTCTTTCACGTGTTAGCTGTTCGTAAAACCAAGGGTCCGCAACCCTTGGGACACGGTACCAGGTGCAGTACTGAATGCAGTACCGGATACGCACTGATCTTTGGGACACGTCCAGTACCAGTACCCTAACCTTAACCCGGTATTGATTCGTGTCACTGGTCCAGTACTGGACCGGTTCTGGCTTGCGGTCCCGAGGTTGGGGATCTAAGATTTTATAGGAACACCCAGTACATCAAAGAACAACAACTTGGGGACAGCCAAAAACGTCAAAAAGTGTCTGGCGCCCATTAATTTGTGGTTGTTCCCCTCTACGACCCTCCACAGACTTGGATAATCCAAAAACCAGCAGCACTCCTACAGGTGAACCCTGTCATGGGCTTAGATACTCTGCCTTTTTGGAAGCATTCCACTAAAATACTCAACATTATGCAACTGATGAGTTTCTTTGTCGCACCTCAGCACTGAGTCAGGGTATCATACAGTGAAAACTATCACCTTGAGCCTATGTGTGGTCGTAAGCACACCCTGCTGTCAGGATTGTAGAATGAACCCCTGACCTGAGTCAAACTATGTTTTCCAAGCCAGCTGGTTGCTCCTGTTTGTCTTTTGCCCAGTCTAAGTCTCCACTGTGGGTATTGTGCCTCCCACAAGGGTATTTTGTCACTTCCCAGCTGGCCTTATCAGAGTCTTGCAGAGCTGCGTGGCATTAGAAAGGTCATCCACACCACAGGAGGCAGCAGAAAGGGACTCACTCCCATCCCGCCGTAGGGCTGTCTGCTCTGTTTCTTCAGCTCCTCCGTGGCCTTCAGACCCAACTTTGGGTTCATTTTCCTATACAGAAAGACTCAGAAGAGGTCAAAGGTGAGCGGCATAGTCAAATGACATCCTCCTGTTTATTTCAGTCCCTAAGATTGAGAGCAAGTCAAGCTGAAATGGAGAACAAGTCAAACAGACTTCCTCATTATCTCCTTGGCTGTCTATGTCCTGGTGTAGAGCTGGCTCACTTTTCTTTATTACTGTAAGGAGACTATCTTAAGGGAGGAATGGCAGGTTTCCAGTTGGCTCTATCAACATGTCAATCACTCCAGTCTAATCTTAGCTCTACCCCTCAGTGCTGCCCATGATTTCCTGGCATTGTGGAGGAATGAGCAGACTTTTTGTGCTTGACTTCCCTGAGATAGATAAGAGCTTTATTGGATGACCCACTAGATTAAGATTTCGTTTTTTGTTCTGGTGCTTGTTTGCAGGGATGCTCTACATCGCATCCTTTTTGCTTCTCTTTTCCAAAAAACCTTTGCATATAACTTTAAACGATTCTTGTTATTCTACACGCAGCTGCAGTTGTCTGCTAAAACGTACACCGCCTTCAATTTAAAGGCTTCTTGTTATCACACGTGCACATCTGCTCACGCAAACAGTCTCCTGCACCGCTCTGCCCGTCATTCTCCACTGTTGTCACAGTAACCATCTCACCTTCCCTTCACAGTCCCGCCCTAATGAGACCACTGGAGGACAGAGAGAGAAGCAAGGGGGTGGAAGAGAGATGCAGACATAGGGAAAAGCACAGATTTATCACAGGAAAGATAGGCAACATGGAGGCAGAATTGCCATTGTCTTGTATCTGCTCTCCGCGCTCAGACTACCCTCTCTGTCGACCAGCCAAGATCATTCCAGAAACAAAAACCACTGCCCTGGCAGCCACATCTGCTGATTACACTGTCGGCTCATGATCACACCACACTTTGCTGCCTGGGCATTTCCATATAAATCCAATAACATTATCGTTAACAGATAATTACCCCACACTGCATGATTTGTGACCGCAAACCGAGATTAAAATTCAATTAAAGGTAAAAGTGTGTGTGGGTGCTGCCAGCTCTGCTTTGCTGAGTGGCTCCTATTAAACCCAATGAATCACACTCAGTGATTATATCTAATGCACAAATCTGTAATAGCCCCGAAAATGTTGGTTCACTTGATGGAAGCAGCTTTAAGAGGAAAATCAGGTTTGTTATGCCACAGTGACTGTTTATAGCTGTGATCAGTGCCATATGCATGTGCTTAAATGGACCCGTACATCATCCATGTACAGAGAAAGATAAAAATTCAAAGCAGAGCGGTTCTGGTTGAGAAATTTCTACAAAATCACAAAAAATCCTACCAACAAAACGTAAAGGCTAATTCAAAAATAAGTTTATTTGAATCAATGTTGATTCGTATATTTATTGTGTTTTTTTTATTATTTAATTTTACTAGATTAACAATATATAACCATGTGATGTCATAAACACATTTTTGAGACCACGATCCCATTAGCATGAGCAAAACCTCTCACACTCGATCCATGTTTTCTGTCCTGTAATTCATCCTCATTCCACTAGGGGTAGTAGAAGGGCTTTTCCTGTTCATTCCAAAATGGCTGCCTCTATGAAATCTCAATAACATTTTTGGAAGAAAAAAAGTTTAGGTAATTTTCAAAACTTTATGGTGAGAATAACTCATATATTGTTAATCATGTTTTTAAACAACTACTTGCTGTAATAATAGATTGCAAACAATTTTGATAATTCATTATTTATAATAAAGTAAACCATGTTGAAAATGTGTGGATCTAGTTGGTGGTTGTGTGTAAATGAGGTACCTTTTTTTCCTGAACACTCTTGTCAATATTTTTGCATCTTAATCTAAAATTGTTGTGAGCAAAAACTTAACAAATGACCCAACACATAATAACTGATACTATTTATATCTAAATAACGTCTGTGGCTTTCATCCAAGGATTTATGAACAGATAAAAAGGAAATATCTGTCAACATTTTTAATATAGTAGGGTTTACAGGGTTAATATATTCATTTGTTATGAAGATAATTTCAATAAACACAAAATTAATTTATCTATTCAAAAAGTCAGCGTTGCTAGCATTAGCATTAGCTAGCTACTCTTTGATTATGTTTGCCATCATAAATGCTATTTTATACACGAATAATTTACCAATACTGTTTCTCCTATGTTTAGATACGTCAGCTAACCCAATATGGTGAGATTAAAACAGAAAATGTTAGTTATTTGATTTGAAAATGCAGACATTTGATACATTTCCTTTAGCTAGGTTGGATCTTAGCAGCACTTAACATGGAAAATTATTTAGATTTACAGGCAGGCAGCTCAAAAAGAACAGGATTATGCATCTGTTTGTTGGGTTTGTCAAGTGTGTAACGGCTTTCACCACTAAATGCTAATCTGAAATTACATGCGGATAAAGTTGACAGCAAAAAGGAAAAAAAAAGGCTGTGAGTGCCCAATTTGTTGCTTAGGGATAAAGGAGAACAAGAGGCAGTAAGGCTGCTAAAGGCAGCATTTTAACATTATTATTAAACTTTTTACGTTTACACCTGTCTAAATTCACATGAAGGAAGAATGTACAAAGTCTGACAGCAAATAAAGTTTCTGTGTTTATATTTTTGGATAAAAATGACTCAAAAACCAATCTGCTGACAGCATCAATGTCTGTCATGTATGAGCGCTCCATGCTGTTTCTCCCTGATATTTTGTGACAGTGACACAGCCCAATTCTGAGCGGCTGTTGTCACATTAACAGACAGACAGGCGCAGTGGTCTTGGGTTAATTTGACAAGTGATCAGCTGTTTAGACTGTTTAAAAAGCCCCTGCTCTCCGTTTGTTCATTGTCATTTTTCTCTTTTATTGGCTGTCTTTCATGAAATGTGAGAAACAATTACTTTGATGAAAATTGCGTTTTGTTTTTTTTTTTTGGTGCTTTTAACATGTTTTATTAATATGAAACCACTGATTTTACACTCAAAAGTCACTTCAACTGAGGATTCTTTGGTGTTTCTTGCGTCAAATCAGATTTTACTGTTTGAAACTTCAACATGTTGTGAAATCTATCTAAACGCCGTCTTAAAAATCACTTAGTTTGTGATTAGGTCACCTAGTTGAAAACCCGCCATCTTTCAGCCTCTCTGAAAACAGACTCGGAGCGACATATGCATCAGCGAGGATGAAAGTTATCCTCTCCTCCGTCTCTTCACCCTGTCATCCCGTTCACTTCCAATCAACCTGCCATGTCAGTGTTTACTCCGGCCTGCCTCTTACATCAGCTGCATTTGCCATGCTCTTGTTTCCCACCGTCAACTAAATTAGTCACATCTCTTTTCTTAATTACATCAAGTGGAAGGAGGTTGCAATCTCAAGTAGATCAAATTAAGCCCCTATGCAAATGCTGGAGCGTTTGTTCCAGGTCTCTGTGGCAACAATGTCTCCATCTCTCTATTACTGTTGGGAGAAGACACATGAGGCTTGCCATCAGTAGTTAAATGAAATCTAACACTGGAAATCACCCCTATTAGGCTGGTTAAGTGGTTGACTGTCTGTTTAAGTTCCCGATGAGGAGCTACTAATCCCCCCTGTGAGTGTGTGTGAGAGGAAGAGGACCGATCCAAAAATGATTCTGTTTATTCTGTGGGCAAAGCTGATGCTGCTACAGTTCACCATGCATATCTGCAATCATTTTAGAATAGTAAACTCTCATATTTTGCTTATTTAAGGTACATATTTTGCATTATTAAGATTTTTATTTCATAAAGTTCCCCATTTTTGCTTTTGTTTTCCAGATAACTTGGATATATAACAAGATTATGAAGGATATTTAAAATAAACAACCATTTAAAAGCAATTTATTGTGTGTAAAACAAAAAGTACACAAGCTAAATGTAGCCAGGGCAAGTAACAACAGTTAATACTCAAATGTTCATTATTGTACTAGCTTGTTTTATTATTAAAAAATGCAATTTTTCTCCTAAATGTTCTACATTTAATGTAGAAGATGGTATTTTTATTGCTTTTCGGTAGATTTCTTTCTTCCCATGAAAGATAATAATACAACAAAAAGCAAATTACCTGGAGGTTATATTTGAAATCCATCCTAAAGAACCAAAGCGAGCATTTTGTCTACCTGTCACACTAAAAAAAAAAAAAGAAACAGCACTGGTGGCAGATGTCAAGCATGCAATCTGACCTTTCTTTAATGTTTTCCACATCAGAGAGTGGACTTTAATTAAAGCTTCTTGGATGCAAACAAATGCAGTGACCTTGCGGTGTCAGAACATCTTTCCAAATATCAAGTCTCTGTAGCAGTTGGTCTCAGTGCTGGCCTGCGTGATCCTTCACTACATGTCCTTGTCTTCAGAATGATTAATGACGCTGTTTTCTAAATACGTTGTGTTGTTGAATTGGGAAAAAGTGCTTTTTTCATGTTTACTTTTAAAGAACAGTGGGATTTTCAGAAATATTCATCTTACTACAGAGACTAGAATATTGAAAAGTTTAAGGCTATATAGTGAAAAATGTGCTTGTGAAAATCTAGCCTGATGATAAGGCGAGGTTCAGTTTTGCTTTTTGGTGAGTGATTCCATGGACACGTGTTCGTCTATATCTCTCGCCGTGAAACAACTGCCCATTGTTCACTTGCACTCCAGCTGATCCAGGAATATTAAATAATGCATTATAAACTCAGCTGCATGAAAGCCAGCAGGAGGCCTGCAGTATTTCACACAGCAAAGACATCCAACCAAAACCCCGCTGTCAGGACTTTCTTTGTTCTGAGCTCATATGCAAGTCCATTTCAACTTTAACTCAAAGAAACTTAGAATATTAACAGATCTTCAGTTTGATCATTTAATTGTCTTTTTTTAAGTTGAATCTTTTGAATGTATTTATTTAAAAAATAAAAGTTAAAAAAGGATTTTCAACAGAAACCTTTCAAAGTCAAGTAAATTATTTTTCTTTTGAAGTTTATTTTGGACCTGCTTTTTGTTCAAATCTGTTTTCAGGTTTGTCAAATATAAAAATCCATGTTTTGCTTTAGATTATGCTTTGAGTTTGTTTCTTAAACAAGGTTTCCATCCACCAAGCTTTCTATCCCGAAACTGTCAGGATGTTGATAAGGAGACCCCTGGAACAACAGCTTCAGTGGAAAAGTTTATTAAGGCTCAGGTAGGAGGCAGGCTGGAGACTGAGGCAGGCTGGAGACTGAGGCAGGCTGGAGACTGAGGCAGGCTGGAGACTGAGGCAGGCTGGAGACTGAGGCAGGCTGGAGACTGAGGCAGCAACAGAGCAGAGGTGATAGTACAATCCAACCTCCACTGCAGGTCTGCAGCTCCTTAAGAAGACAGCTGCTCAGGTGGAGTCAATTGACTAATTAGCTCAGCTGACAGGGTGGAGGGATCCAGAACCATGACAGTACCCCCGTCCTAACGGGCGGCTCCAGACGACCGGGAAGGTTGATCAGGGTTATCCCGGTGAAACTGGGCGACAAGATCAGGGTCCAAGATAAATCGAGCAGGCTCCCAGGACCGCTCCTCAGGGCCGTAGCCCTCCCAGTCCACCAGATACTGTAGTCCACGCCCTCTTCGACGAGACTTCAACAGCCGCTTGACCGTGTAGGCAGGGCCCCCATCTATGAAACGGGCAGGAGGCGGAGCCCTGGGAGAAGGAACAAGGTCACATTGCCTGACTGGCTTGATCTTAGAAACATGAAAGGTGGGGTTCACCCTCAAAGGCTTGGGTAGTCTCAGTCTTACTGCCACCGGGTTGACCACCTTAGCAACAGGGAACGGACCCACAAAACGAGGGGCCAGTTTCCTACACTCCACACGAAGAGGCAGATCCCTGGAGGAAAGCCATACCTTCTGGCCCACACGATAACTAGGAGCCGGGGTATGTCTCTTATCCGCGGCCACCTTGTATCCCTGAACAGTCCGAAGCAACGCCGCTCTCGCTCTGCGCCAGGTATTGTGGCATCTTCTGACAGAAGCATAGGCAGATGGGACGACCACCTGTTTCTCCTGAAGAGCAAAAAGGGGTGGCTGATATCCATAAACAACCTGGAAAGGAGACAACCCAGTGGCAGATGATTGTAGACAGTTATGAGCGAACTCAACCCACACAACATTCCGGGCCCAAGAGGAGGGGTCTTGAGAACACAACAACCGCAATCCAGTCTCCAGTTATTGATTCAAACGTTCCGACTGCCCATTGGATTGGGGGTGGACTCCTGACAATAGACTCACAGTCACTCCGAGCAAGCGACAGAATTCAGCCCAGAAATGTGCGACAAATTGTGGGCCTCTGTCGGATACTATATCCCTCGGGAATCCATGAAGTCTGAAAACATGCTGGATGAGGATGTCAGCCATTTCTTTAGCAGAAGGCAGCTTCGGCAGTGGAATAAAATGTGCCATTTTTGAGAACCGGTCAACAACTGTCAGAATGGTAGTATTACCTAATGAAGGAGGTAACCCGGTGACAAAGTCCATAGACAGGTGTGACCAAGGTCGCTTAGGAACCGGCAGAGGATGAAGGAGACCTGTGGGATGACACCTCTTAGTCTTGGACTGCACACACTCCTGGCAAGCAGAGACATAGTTAGTTACATCTTCTCGGAGGGTAGGCCACCAAAAACGTTGCTGTACTATGGAGAGGGTACGGTTAATGCCAGGATGACAAAACAATCTAGATGAATGACACCACTGAATGACTTCTGATCTTAAACAGTCAGGAACAAACAGCTTGTCTTGTGGACAGTTTGAAGGAGTGGGTTGATCATGATTGGCAGCCACTACTCTGTCCTCTATGTCAGTGTGAAGAGCAGCCAGGCGAGCAGTAGATGGAAGAATAAACTCAGGCTCTTGTTGTGTCTCTTGCTCTTCATGTTGACGTGAAAGGGCATCAGCCTTGAGGTTCCTAGAGCCAGGGCGGTATGAAAGTGTAAAATTGAATCTGGTGAAGAACATGGACCAGCGGGCTTGGCGTGGGTTTAAGCGTTTTGCAGTTCGGAGATACTCCAGATTCCGGTGATCCGTGAAAACTATGAAGGGTTGAGAAGCGCCCTCCAACCAGTGCCTCCATTCTTCAAGTGCTAGTTTTATGGCCAGCAGCTCACGATCCCCTACATCGTAGTTCCTCTCAGCTGGGGACAACCCACGAGAAAAGAAGGCACATGGGTGTATTCTTTGATCGATCTCAGATCGCTGGGATAGAACAGCCCCAACTCCAGTGCTCGAGGCGTCCACTTCAACCATGAACTGGCGATCTACGTCAGGCATGATTAAAATGGGAGCAGAGGTGAACAATGTCTTCAGTCTCTCAAAGGCACCTTCAGCAGTAGAAGACCATTCGAAACGGATTTTGGACGATGTTAGTGCATGAAGGGGTGCAGCAACCTGGCTATAGCCCTTGATGAAACGCCTGTAAAAATTGGCAAACCCCAGGAATCGTTGCAACTGCTTCCTGCACACTGGAATGGGCCAGTCAACAACAGATTTTACTTTGACAGGATCCATTTTAATTTGGTCCTTGGCAACAATGAGTCCAAGAAACGAGATTGAAGAGACGTGAAACTCACATTTTTCAGCCTTTACGAACAACTGGTTCTGCAGAAGGCGCTGCAACACTTGACTGACGTGCTTGACATGTTCCTCCTTATTTCGGGAGAAAATCAGGATGTCATCTAAATACACAAACACAAAATGATTGATCATGTCACCCAATACATCGTTGACCATGTTTTGGAACACAGCAGGGGCATTGGTCAACCCAAAGGGCATCACTAGATATTCATAATGGCCTGCTGGGGTGTTGAATGCAGTTTTCCACTCATCTCCTTGTTTGATCCTGACCAGATGGTAAGCATTCCTCAGGTCCAACTTTGAAAAAAATGGTGGAACCCTGTAGCATTTCAAAAGCAGAGGAAATCAAAGGCAAAGGGTATCTGTTTCTGACTGTGATCTGATTGAGGCTTCTATAGTCTATGCATGGACGAAGGCCTCCATCTTTTTTCTTTACAAAAAAGAAACCGGCTCCAGAAGGAGATGAAGAGGGGCGGATAAGGCCAGCTGCAAGACAGTCATCAATGTAGCTCTGCATAGCTTTCTTCTCTGGGGCAGATAGCGAGTACAACCGTCCACGGGGTGGAATAGTACCTGGCAAAAGATCTATCGCACAATCGTACGGCCTGTGGGGAGGAAGTGACGTTGCTCTAACTTTGTTAAAAACCTCCTTGAGCTCATGATAGACCTCTGGGACTCTAGAAAGATCTGGGTAAATGTCAGGAGGTGGAAGTGTCTGGCCAGGATTAGCAGCTAACAAACACTTAGTTGGGCAATGAGAACCCCAGCCCAGGACTCTCCCTGTGCACCAATCCAATTGAGGATTGTGAGCCATCAACCAAGGATGTCCCAAGATCACAGGATGTCTTGGGGATTTAATGACATGGAATGACAGAGTCTCATAGTGGTTGTCAATTTGAATTTTAATGGGTCCCGTGATGAACTTACTGACAGAAATTAGATGGTTGTCAATAGCTTTCACTTGCAATGAACTCTTCAAGGCGTGGATCCGGATTCTGTGCTTTCTGACAAATTCTTCATCCATGAAGTTAGAGTCTGCACCGGAATCAATGAAAACCTCCTCTTTGACTGGCCTGTTGCTGAGGTGAATAACGGCAGAGATAGATGGGTGAAGAAACTTTGGTTTTTGCAAAACTCTGCTCAGCAGCGATCCCATCATTCCTGCTGAGCCCTGGCTTTTACTGGACACGATCTGACCTGGTGACCCCTCTCTCCACAGTAGAAACAGAGTCTCAATGAAAGGCGTCGGCTCCGCTCCTCAGGTGTTAGTCTGGTCCTTCCCAATAGCATGGGTTCCTCAGTCTCTGGATGGCAGGACTCTGGAGCTTTTACAGGCACTCTGCGCAGAGGAGATACGTTATGCATAGATGCAACACTTCGTTGAGGCCTCACCCCTCGCTCGCGTTGACGGTCATGAAATCTTCGGTCAATACGAGCTGCCAGATCAATCAACCCATTTAAGGATGTGGGGAGGTCTCGTGCTGCCAGTTCATCTTTTATACGTTCAGCAAGGCCCTGGTAGAATGTGTCATAGAGTGCAGCATCATTCCATGAGCTGTCAGCAGCAATGGTGCGAAATTCAATGGCATATTGGTCAACTGACCGGTTACCTTGAGAGAGCAGTGGTAACTTGCGAGAAGCTTCTGTCTTTGGTTGAATGGGGTCGAAAACTCTGCGCAGCTCCAGTGAAAACCTGTCGAAGGAGGAACAGGAAGGAGAATTCCTCTCCCATTCAGCTGTACCCCACTGGGCAGCTTGGCCAGACAGAAGGGAAATCACATAGGCCACTTTCGTTGAGTCTGTGGGGAAGGAGGAGGGTTGCAATGCAAAAATTATAGAACACTGGTTCAAAAATGTCCGACATCTCTCCGGTTCTCCTGCAAATCTCTCAGGTGGGGGAATGCGAGGTTCAGAAACAGGGTTTACACTCGCATTGGTTGGAGGCGGAACCAAGGCAGCAAGCGTAACTTGATTCAAATTTGGGTTATATTCCATGAAACTTTTAGTGAATTCAGAAGACGATTTTCAAACACCCAATATGGCTCCCTCTACCTGAGCCTTCCAGGCCGAAGTTTGATGGGGGTCCATGTTGGTTGGATTGTTCTGTCAGGATGTTGATAAGGAGACCCCTGGAACAACAGCTTCAGTGGAAAAGTTTATTAAGGCTGGAGACTGAGGCAGGCTGGAGACTGAGGCAGGCTGGAGACTGAGGCAGGCTGGAGACTGAGGCAGGCTGGAGACTGAGGCAGGCTGGAGACTGAGGCAGGCTGGAGACTGAGGCAGGCTGGAGACTGAGGCAGGCTGGAGACTGAGGCAGGCTGGAGACTGAGGCAGGCTGGAGACTGAGGCAGGCTGGAGACTGAGGCGGCAGCAACAGAGCAGAGGTGATAGTACAATCCAACCTCCACTGCAGGTCTGCAGCTCCTTAAGAAGACAGCTGCTCAGGTGGAGTCAATTGACTAATTAGCTCAGCTGACAGGGTGGAGGGATCCAGAACCATGACAGAAACTAAACTAGAACGTTTTATATATGGGGGTGGAAAGATTTGCAAAGAGTTATAAAAAATAACATAAATTAACAAAAGAAAGAATACACATTTTTTATGTCAAACACTTTAATCATAATATTATTAATATTTAAACAGTTGTTGATTTAGATTAGATAAAATTACTAATGTAAAGTTGTAGCAAAAAAAAAAGTTATTCTTGAAAGATGAATATGGGCCTCTAAAATGGAATTCAAGCACAATAAGAGATCAAAGATATCCACATTTGGAACCTTCAGGTCAAAAGAAAAAAAAATATTTTCAAATTTCCAGATATTCTTCAAAAAAAACAACTTAAAGTAGCTTGTATTGATGATTTTTTTTAATCTTCTCCAATGATGACACTGTTTTTGTCTGAAAAATTGGTCAATAACAATGTCATTGTAGCTTATTGTAGCTCCGCCCCTGGTTCTAACTCATCAAACACCTTTACATTTTATAACTGAGTTGGTTTAGTGTGGGACTGGCACACAGGAAATTAGGGTTTGATTCCTATGGTGAGCAATGAGCTTCATCCAGTGTGGGCCCGTACTTTGGTAAGACTCTTCAAACGACTGCCTAACTATGAAGCCATTAGGGGGCCAAGTTTGATTCTCCCTGCGCCTGTCCCCAGCCAAGATAAAATAGTAAGTAAGTAAGGTTTATTTATATAGCACCTTTCTCAGACATGGGTCACACAGTGCTTCACAATAAAAGAAAACATAAAATATAACCACAGTTTACAAAGTAAAAGGCACAAAAACAAAAATAATCAGCCACAATAAAAGGCAAATAAAAACACCAAAACAATTTTAAAGATACATAAAACATAACTGGTCAACCAGAGAGCATAATGTACAGCAGAAATCTTGTTTATAAAGAGTTTTAAGTTGACTTTTGAGGGTGTTGACAGAGTTTAGTAAGTGAAGGGAAAGTGGGAGTTCATTCCAAAGTTTGGGAGCCCCAGCTTTAAAAGAACAATCTCCTCAAGTTTTGAATCGTGTAACAGGGACCATCAGGAGGTCCCTGAGGACCTCAGCCTTTGGGGGGGAGGATGGGGGGTCAGAGAGATAAGAAGGGGCTTGTCTGTGTAGGGCCCTGAAGGTCAGAACCAGGATTTTAAACCGTACTCTGAAATTGACTCAAAGCCAGTGAATAGATTTTAAGATAGGGGTTATGTGAGCTCTCTTAATTGTACAAAGTTAGAAGCCTAGCAGCAGCGTTCTGTACCACCTGCACACATTTCAGTTACTTCTGGATCATACAAGTGAACAGACTGTTGCAATAGTCATGATCATCTTTAACTCGTGTGTAGGAACCATTTATCTGAGTTTAGAGATATCGTGCAATTGGAAATAGCAGTTCTTTTGGAGCTGTTTAGAGTGACGCTCAAGGGACATTGTTCCATCTAAGGTAACTCCAATGTTTCTTAGGCTAGGCTTTATCAAATAGCTCAGATCACCCAGTTACTGTTTAATATTAGGGATGGCACTGTCTGGGGTAGTAACCATGGCTTCAGTTTTTTCTGGGTTTAGCTGAAGGCAGCTCTCATTTAGCCACTGTTTTACTTGAGAAAGATTAATTGTTTAGGGAGTTCAGTCTGTGGCTGTCAGAGGTCTTAAATGAACAGTACGACTGAATATCATCTGCAAAGAGGAGGTATGAATATCATTGATCCGTTGAATTATCTTGCCTAGGGGAAGCATATACAATAGGAACAATCGCAGCCCCAGGACCGACCCCTGAGGTACCCCCCATGTCAGATTTTTAGGATCAGATGACACTCAGAAGCTCCTAGCAGTCAGATTTGAGGAGAACCACTTTAGAACCAGCCCAGATCACATCATGCAGCCTGGAAATGAGGATTTGATTGCCAAGGTTAGATCCAGCAGGACCATCACTGTACAATTCCCGGAGACGGCTGACATCACTGGACTTTGGAAGCCAGACTGAAAAGTGTTGTTTATGTTGTGGTTCTCTAAAGAAAATACAGGGTTAAGTCAGGAAGGTCATCCAGCATAAAAACCTCTGTGCGAAGCAGTGAAAGCTGATTTGTTGTAGCAATCCCTGGTAAACAACAACACAGTAACAACCTCAATACAGAATTGAAGCTCACTCCCTTGGGATGTTTTAAAAATTAGAAATTGTATTTATTTATTCATGTGTATTTTAAACGTATTTGTCTATTTATGGATATGGAAAATATATAATTATTGTGGGGATTTAGAGAGGATCTATTAAACCCATTTTGCATCTACCAGAGATGTTTTTCTGCTTCTTTTGCAAAAATGTTTTTAAAGTCTTATTTTTAATTTTTAAACATTTTTTTTTTTTTTAGTAAAAATGGACAACCACCAGGATTAATACTGGAGGTGGTCATAAAAAGCTCAGTTACTTCAGATACGTGCGTCAGGACATTTCATTTTCTGAGAATTTATTAGGTCATAATTCTTTTGATGCAAAATGTCCTCATAAAGAAAAGAAGCAAAAACACAAAGAAAGAGCCCCAAGTTATGGACACTACTAATTATGAATATTTTACAACTTAAAAAAAAAATAGATCAATATGACATGAATATCAACCTTAGCTAATGGTCTCTCCTAATATAATTTTAAAAATCAGTTATGCAGCAACACATTTGCAAATTTATTTTATAGTTTCATTTTTTTTAATCCAAAAATATTCCATCTTTAAGGTCTAAATCAAAGTTATTCTCTTCTCATATAGTGCCATGGCACTGGTTGACATAAAAAGCTCTCATCACCAGTCAAAGGGGTAATTTGTAGTGCAATCAGACATTGGTGACAGACTGCATGAGACAGCCGCCGCTCTGTATATGTAGATGGAAGGAAGACGAGGCAGACAGAGAGGAGGAGAGCGCATCTTTGTCAGACAGCTGGTGAGGTGAAGCTGTCGGTGAAACTCCATTTCTCCATAAAGTCTGCCCTGTGAGGGACATGGTAAGAAAGAAAAGACAGAAATGAATAGAAATAGAAACTGAAATGGGGGCAGAGGAGTGGAGATTGATAGAGTCGAGGAAAGCAGAATAGAACAATACAGTTGAAAACTATTGAGATAGAAGCAAAGTTGAAGGAGAAAATATTTGATATGGGAACATTTCAAAAATGTATTTCACTTTGTTACAGAGATCTTCCATTTATTTTGGAGCAGAGTCTGTCTGCACATAACTTTCGTTTTTGTCACGCCAATAACACGTCTAAAACATGCTCACAAAGCAAACGTGTGATTGTCTCTGTCCCATTTTGTCTGCTTGTCTATGTGCTTGTCTGGTGTTCCAACAGGAAGTGCCCGCTGGCACCAAAAGGCCAAAATCCCATTGACTTCCATCAAAAAACAAACAGCTATTACTCAGTCATTATATTTGACAAAACTAACCATTCTTTTTATTTATATATTTTTTCCCATAGTTCAAGTTATAAACTGGTCAAACAAAAGGATGTGCATCACATGTACATAAAAAGGCAAAGTAGCGAGGAGTAGAGAGCACAACAGGAAGAGAAACTCACAGAAATGATAACTTTTTGACAACCTAATCTTTTTTGTACCTGTGGTTTTGGACTAATTCTGCACTAAAAGTGCTCAATCCATTTTTGATATATATCTGTATCTTTTACATCCCTAACATGAGTACATTTTAGGTGTAATGCTATACTTTTAAACATAGGAGTCAATGAAGACTTCCTTCTGAAACCTGCCTCCAGTGGTCTTTTGAGGAACATTTAGTCATTTCCTGGTTTGTATCAAGTTTTGGAGCTGGGTTTAGCTTTAACCAGAGGACCAAAGGTTCAAAGCTTAAAACTTTAGGGTAGAACCTGTCTCACAATTATCTTTTAACTAATTTATTTTACACAAACAACTTTTCTTATGGTTCTATGCACTGTTTTGTGTTGTTGTGTTGTTTTGTCTTGCTTTTTACTGTCATGTTTTTATCTATTCTTGCTGGAGAGCTGTTCTAGCTGAATTGCCCCAAGGGGATTAATAAAGTTATCTATTCTATTCTATTCTATTCTATTCTATTCTATTCTATTCTATTCTATTCTATTCTATTCTATTCTATTCTATATGCAAAAAACTGTAACTGTTAGGGTCGCCAGTTATGTTAGTATTTTTTCAACCAAAATCAAGAGTATTATTCGACTGAACTGTGCCGGGGGATGGGGGGTGTTCCGGTTCTGGATGTCCTTCTGGATAATGATTTTCAGCCGCCATCTTGTCTGCAACCAGGTCCCCCTCAGTTTTAAACCACTCAATATTACATGCAAAGTCAGCAGGTTCTTACTATTGTCTTTAAATGTTAGCTATACTGAGTGACCCCTCACTCCCATCACATTCTGAACAGGAAGAACCGCGGGCCCGAAAAAGCCAAAACTTTTATTGATTAATAAGCTTACTCCTGATTGGCCAGAGTGGTTGCCATAGAAACAACTCAGACAGATCAGTTCAGCACCTGGACTGTGCTGTAAAGAAATGGCAAATGAACTGACTATATTTGGTTGAAGCCAGAACTAAGTCATTTACTAAGGATGATGTCACACTTACTATGTCCAGTTCTCATTTACAGTCAATGGTTTCTCTTCAGCTGAGATCTCAGTTTACGAAAACAACACAACCCTCTTTTTTGTGTAGGTTCAAACACTTTACTGATTCTGCACGAAAAAATTTTTCATCTTTATTATTTATCTATTTATCATCATTTATCATCTGTAATGTTACACAACATTAATACACCCAAAAAGAAGAGCAGTAAACACAAATCAGAGATTTCCACTCTTATTGGGAACAGCTAAAGCACCCAAACTTTGCGCCCATTCTTCGGTTGCAACATAATGCGGGCCAGCACACTGGCTGGAGATCAGGAACAGTAAATGGCTGGCTGGCAGGCGGCTATAATAATCAGACTGTCTTCTGCCCATGTGTTCCCCTCAGACTGAACTAATATAGTTTTTGCTGGGTAATGATACCAAGACTCAAGCTCACATTCCCCCGTAATTGATCCTGCCGGGTAGCGCTACACACTAACGAGCTAAACGAGGAGGAAAACCTCCTAGCAACTGGGGGGCAAGAGAAGTACAGATACACAGAGGGAGGAAAAGAGAAGAGAAGGATGGTTTAGACAAGTAAATAAATGCATGTGAGTCAAACTAAGGCAGGAAAGAAAGCAGAGAGGCTTCTAATACAAAGGCAATGAGATTTTGATCTGTTACAGCATGCTGTAAGGAGATCAAAGCAGGTGGTATAAAATGGTTGAAGAGTGCAGGAGCTACTTGAGTATTCACTTTCTTTTTTTTTTCCTTCCTCTATTCCAGAGAGAATGAGCAGAGAGAGAATGAGAGAGCAGTGTGGACAGAGCACCAGTGCACGCTACCTCTTTCATCTCTGACAACATCCATGGGGGGATTGGGCTATTGTGAATTTGGAGTGAAATATTTCAAAGGGGTGTTGGAGTGGAGATTGGGCTGGGCTCGGCGGCTGGGTTCAGGCTGGGAGATGAAACACACCTGCTCTCCAGCTTTTCCTCTGATTAGTCGAGATTTTGTCCCCGACTGATGGTAACATAATGTTCTTCAAATACATTCGTCAAAGGCAGACCTTTGGGTTAAATTAACTTCTATTTTATACATTGAGAATCCTTTTTTTTCTAGGAGCTATATTTTTTCTGTTCATATTGATTTTAAAGGATGTTTCTCTCAACACTTAGCTTTATTAACACATATATGCTGAACAAATAGTGACATTTTTGCATTTGCAACCCATTTCACCATTAGAGGCCTGTCATTTCATACTTAAAGTCCCACTGCAATCATCTATTTTAAAAGTGTTCCTAGTTTTTTTGTTTGTTTTTAAATGATTTTGATGCTGATTTTGGCCAAAATCAATAAACCTGTTTTGTCTTCTAGAACGTAGTTTCTGCAGAGTAGCAGGAGTTCAGTAGAAATTTGCCTCAAATTTGTGGGCGGGACTGTTGGTGCGGAGTAATTTCCCATCATCCCTTTGTTTACACTCTCCCTTACCAGCATACAGCCCCTCAAACAATAGTGGTGAGCAATGTCGGAGCTATCCAGCCGTACAATTTTGAGCCAGATGCCAGCACAGATGAGGAAAACCAAGACTTTAATGGATCTATATGTCTGCAAGTGGATGCATTGAAATGGAGTGGAGCAGAGAGATTGTGCCCTGCTTCATTTTCGTTATTTTTACGTTTTGCTCTTGATTCACCATGATTTCAATTAAGAAATATTCAGAAGCGCAGTTTTAATTTTAACTTTCTTTATATATGTCCTTCATCATGTAAAAATGCTACGGAAACATGTTAGAAAAACAAAAAGCACCTGCTGGTTCCAAGAAGGTCAAAATCCCTTAGACTTCCATTGAGAAATAGACAGTTATTATTTGACAGAATAAATATTCTCGCTCTGATACATTCTTTTTAACATCTTCTTTCTAATCCTGATTTTCTTTCAATATATATATGTTATTATCACAAGTTATTCAAGTTATAAACAAACCAATCACATACATCAATAGAAGCATTTTGTTGCTGGCCCCGCCTCAAACGTTTGATTGACAGCTTCTCCCTTTAGTGGAGGGAATGTGGACTTTAAACAAGCTCACTCATGATTGGCGACAGTAGTTCCTCTAAAAACGTGACTCAAACTCAAGCCAATCACTGTCGACGGATTTCAAAATGGCAGCAGAAAATCAGGAAGTGACGGTGACAGTGTATTAAAATTTGTCTATGGTGGCTACACAGGTTTACACAACCATTTATCGGATTTATGTACAAAACACGCGATCATTGAAAGTCAGTGCCAGTTAAACCAGTCAAACCCAAAAAGGGACTTAGATTTGGTAGTATACATGGGACTGTATATCACAGAATTATCAACTGTTTAAAAATTGATCATGGAGAAGAAATTAATAATTGTGGTTTGTGTCCGGCTAAAATTGTACAACATGTAGTTTTTCATTTATCAGAACAGAGCTGTGAAAGAAAAAGCCTGGACGAATATTCACGAGGTTTGCACCGCTTCAGCATTTCGCACCAAGACTCTTCCAACTGTGGTTGGTGGACATGCGCCGCTCAAAACTAGAAAGAGAAAAAAAGCCCTTCCAGTTTTAACACAACAGGCATGTTCTTAAATGCGCACCAAATCCCCGGTGTTTACGTAGCTTAATAGTGCAAATCTAAATGCCCTTTTTGTCCTTCTTTATCTTTCTGTTTCACGTCTTCCTCCTCGGCTACAGGTAAATGGATAGTTTGAAATGCAGTGCAGAGCGGAGTAATGTCTGCACACAGTGAGAACTGCACCAGTGGTTCTTTCTTGGCTTTTAATCAATAACTTTCAAATATATTCTGTTCATACTGTAGCAAACGAGGGGAAAGAGACAAACGAGCAAAACGCAGCAAAGCATAAACAATGCCAGTTTGGAAACATTGTTTGCCGAAGAAAAAGCCTTTCATTATTCGTATAAAAGTGCACATGTGTGTTTGCGCATGTGTGTGTTTTGGGCTGCGTGTGTTTGTGCGCTGGCCGTGCGTCTGCTGAAACGGAGATGGAAGCTGCTGAATATTCATGTCGTCTGTGCTTGGTTGGGGCCAGGAGATAAGATGCTTATGTTTTGGCAGGCAGAGAGAGACAGTGTGTGTGTGTGAGAGTGTGTTAGACTGGTGCTGTGGGAGGTGGGGGAATGGGCGCGGCAAAGATGTGTCAACATCAGTAGTTTAATGGTTTGCATCTAACTTGAGCCAATTAAAAAGCATGCCGCGTGCAGCGGGTTGCGCTCCCATTCATTTCGGGGGAAATTGAGGTTGAAATGAGCCATTGTGGAGCCACGTGGCCACTGTGCATACTGAGTGGCAGGCCTGCAGTGGCTCTCCACAACTGTGGATAGAGGACAGAGGAGAGTCTTTGACTGCTGACAAGGAGAAGCAGTGTTCACTTTGAAACCGAGAGGAAGGAGAGAGGAAGGGACGCTCACCGAGAGGGTGGGGGGGTTAAGGATGAAGGCAGATAAGGAGAGAGTGAAAGGGGAAGAAACGAGGAGTGAATGACAACAGAAAGTACGGGGAGAATCACAGGTGGAAACTGTAAAAAAAAAAAAAAAATGTGCAAGAACCAGTGTAGAGATATTCTGGATAAAAGAAGACATGAAATGAGGCAGAAGAAAAGGCCTGTGTAGATTGAACCTTTTGACTGGCTTGTGGTTGGGGGTTGCCTTGGTTGTTTAGTAGCTCCTGCCCTCCTGACGTCAGCTGGACAGCACAGTATGGAAGTGCTGACCAAGCCTGATGCACACACACACTCGCACACACATAGAAAATGCCTGCCGAGGCAATGCCGTCACAGCATATCAAGCAAATGTGTGTGTGTAAACCAGGAGCTTCGTTAAAGACCTACTTTGATGAAAATTGTGGGGGGGGTTGGGTTTTTTTTAGTGGGTTCTTGAGGCATTATTCTCATGCTAGAGGACACATATATTAAAAAAAGCTAAAAATTAAATTTCTTTTATTCAAGTAATTGTGCATCAGTAGCAGACCTTATTTGTGGCATAGAAAAGTTGCCTGCTTGAAGCTCTCAAGAAAGGGGAGGGGAAGAGGGGGTGGGGTTACTCTACACCAACAGTCCCGCCCACAACTCAAAGACAAATTTTTAATTGCTCTGCAGAAATGTTGTCCTAAAAAATGATACTGGATTTTGATTTTGGCTTAAAACTACATCATCGGGGAATTTTAAAGATTGCTTTGAAAATTGAAAATGTTGTGTTTTCATTATAACAATAATAAGATAATTCATTATTATGTACATGTACATGTGCAATGACAATAAAGTTGAATCTAATCTAATCTAATCTAATCTAATAAAACGTTTGTTTTTTTTTTTTGTTTTTTTTTAGCAGCAGTGTTCCCTAATAATCTGAAGCACCTTAAATATGGATTAATTCTGATTCCTGATTGATCTTGCTGAAGTCTCAGCAATTTTGAGAGCTCTGTCAAAACATTTGGTTGGGTGTTAATCGGAATATGCTAATGCGGCTAGCGCGTATCTGTGTCGGACAGTTTTTTACGCGTTACTAACCAGATTGGGAGTTAGCATAGTCCCAGTAGCGTTTATTTCAGCTATATCTGTTATTTTTACATGGCGCAAACAAGGTTGCGAGTTACAGACCTTGTGAATATGTTAACACAGCTAACGCTTCTAATGTGGCTTGTTTTTTCTGGATTGTTTTCTTAATAAGTTAGCCTTTATTAGCTTTTGATGCTAGCGTCATTTTACCACTGAGACACGAGTCCCTTTCAGTCTGGACCATGAGTACCTGCCTCTGGAATGGGTGGAGGGTAAAAATCCTCAACCTCCACAGAAAGTTCTGTGGCGGTTGACCTCACTGTCAATCAAAGATCCAAACCACACCTCCACCGATCAGCCCACCCCTTTTTTTGCATCTGGTCTAAGATTTGAGTCAGCCTCCAGCTGTCCTGTTGTGTTACCCTTTAAAAAATGGTCATGGTGTGTCTAACAATCCACTTCTTCCAATCTGGATCTTTTTCTTTGCTCTCTGTCCTCTCTCTCTTATATTTTTCACTCTTCTCGGATGAGCTTTTAAGAAAACAATCTACCTGCTGTTCTTGTGTTCTAATGAGGTCCTACTTTCCAAAACCCACACTTGAGATTCTTGAAAGGAACACTGGAGAACCAAAAGAAGCAAGTGCATCACTTCCTGTTTAACTGCCCCACATTTACAGCACTGGATAATAACACTTTGAGCCATTCCTGCTGTGGAGGGAGTTGAAGGAGCCGCTGGTTAATATCACACGTCACAGACTTTTATCTCCCGCCACTGCAGTTTAAAACGCGACTTGACAGGAATCGAAGGTCTCTCCATCACAGACAAACATGTGGCCTTATTAGGACTTTTTTTTTACCATATTTTGTATCACATCTGCAGCATCTAAAGTTGTGTTTTTTTCCATTCTTAAAGGCCATTGAAGATTTAAGGAGTGTTTAGAGAAAAAAAAATATAAAAAATGAAAACTTAATTTATATTTTTTCTGATTCTTCACCCTAGTTTTGATTTTAAGGTGAAAAAAATGTTAAAGGTCTGACAAAGCAGACCTTCACTTATGATAATGCCTCCCACAATGATAATGTGACATGGGAGGAGAACTTTAAGAAAGACTTCCAGAATGTAAACATGCTAAATGAGCAGTAAATGCAAGGCCTATACATTTTAGCAAGCTGCTGATGTGCACATTGCCTTACCCAAACTACTGAATGCACATACGTCATCATTGATTGCATTGAAGGCTAATCATGTTTTTTTTCTCTCTCTTTTTAATCACATTTTCTCTGTAGAGCAGCTGCATGTCTGCACGGGTAAAGAGTGCAGTTCTGCTCTTCCTCAGCCCTTGTTAAAGAGAAAAATGAAATAAGCCAAGCTCATTAAGACTTTGATAATTAGGCCCGTTTGCTAAATTTAGGCAGGGGGCTTCTTCAACCTTTACTGCAGCTGAATGAAGGCTTGCTATCAACATCAACAATGGAAATTATAACATTAATGCATGTGATTTTCAATACTTTGCAGGTTATTTTTCTACTAACTTTACTAACATATTTAGTTGAATACGTTAAATAAACTCTGGCTTAAAGAGAAGAACAGAATTTTTATAATGAGATTTTAATTATATGTTATCCAAAACCATCTGTTTCCATAGTTATCTTTATATTTTACCATGTTCATTATCTAATTTCTCCATACATGTGCACGTCTGGGTCAACAAATTTTCCATCTGATGAATGATAATTGTTTCTAGCTGTGAATGTGAGCGTGTGTGACCCTGCAATAAACTGGTGACCTATCAGTGGTGTATCCCACCTTCACCCTGAAGTGGAAGGGATTGGCTCCAGCAACACATGTGACCAAGAAATGGATTTAGCAGGTTCAGCAAATGGATGGATGGATGGATGATAAACTGTTAACTTTCGGCTTAGTTTCTGCAACCTTTAACTTTTAAGACTGTACATTTTTATTTTAGAGTTTTTGTTTTTTTCTATGAAACATGTAGATGGGGGAAAAAGTGTCCACAGCCGAAATCCAGACTTCACAGATATTCAGCAGCAGTGAACAGAGGCTGCTTCATTACACTCTCAAATGCCTTTAGTCCACCCACACAGGTGTTCCCAGCTACTGGATTCCATCTTGTCTTAGGACTGCGTAGGTGTGTACAAACTGGGCTTGACTGACAACAAAGTGATCCCTTTCTGCGCTTTGGTGTACATGTGAGGATGGAAGAGGTTTGTTATTTTCCATGCTGCTTCACATCAGATGTTGTGTAACTCAAAAAAAATACATATTTTTTTCTTTTTTTTATATTATTAAAGAAGATGCAATCTGTTGATAATATGTCATTCCAGTATTGTCTGGCTAGCATTAGCAGTAAAACAGCTGCAATATTTAGACAGTGGAGGATTTAAAATTTGCTACTTCTTGTCATAGGAGTGATTCTGCTTATCTATATTGTCTGTGTGTACCCAGATAATGAAAAGCATCAAATATCGCGGAACAAAAACATGCCTCAGGCAGGGTGTGTAGCTGCAGTAAATCACGGATGTTGTGTTTCTTGCAGCCATCAAACTCTTCCCTCAGATCTTCTGTGTTTTGACTTACCGTAGTTTTTCTGTTTGTTGTCTTTTACTGTATATTTTGTCTGTTTTTTCTTTGCACTTTTACATAAAGAACACACACTTCTGTTTTCATTCTTTTCCCAGTCCTCTTTCACATAAATAAATGCCTGTGGTAAAGCTGACCTTCAGATTATGACTGTAGTTGCACACTCTTATAGAGAAAATATGATGGTTCAATGTAAATATATTAACATAACACATTTCCAACTACCATAGATAATTCAAAGGGCGGTAAAGTTCAACAGAAACATGGAGGTCAATGAAGCAATGCTGCAAAAATAGCAAAAAATAAAAAATCTACAAAATCAAAGCAATAAAAGCAACAATGCATAAAGAGAAAAGTATTTAGGATAAATGTAAGCAATGTCACATGTTTTAAAGGAAGTGAATAGAAGTCTTAGCTGTAAATTATGAACCAGAATGTAAAAGCAGTTATTGCAAAATTAGTGACTTCTTCAGATTTAAAGGGCCTAAACCTAAAGCAAAATAAACTTTTTATGGGTTTTGTAATGTTAATAGGAAAAACAGCCCCAAAGCTATGTTGCTTTATTCACGCATCTCTGAGTCTCTCTCTAAAACCCCACCTTGAAAACGACTGCGATTTCACATTGTGACATCATAAAGCGAGGAACAGCCCGTTCCAGGAAGTGTACTGCCAGCACCGCCCCCAGCCTAACCCACATATACACTTTCTCCAGTGAGCTAACAGTGATCAGCAAAACACTTTCCTTTTAGTTTGTTTTGAATTTTTTCAAGAGCAAAATGCAGAAATGCTGCTGGGGTTGGCTCTAGGCTGATGTCATGAAATGGCTGGCACTAAAAAGGAGCAAATCAGAGATCAGAGATCAATCAGAGATTGTTTTGTCCTACTTTCGGGCTGGAAAAAAAGTGCAGAGAAATAACTCATACTTCATGAAATGTTGTTCTTTTGTGTGCCAGAGGTTGTATATGATCATATACTTGAATATAGTTGACTCTGAAAGGCTCAAAAATAATGACTAAGGCCCTTTAAGTCTAGAGTTTAAAATCCCTCATAAAAAGCTCAGCCCTGTAGTTTTTTGTTAGAGCTCTTGGCAAAATGGTGGAGCCAAACTGTTTAAAAAATGTAATCCTAAACTGGATCCAAAAATTAACAGGAAGCCAGTGGGGAGGTGACGTGGTCATTCCATCTTCGACCAAGATTTTTGGCGTAAAGACTGATAGCACCACTGACTGACTGACACCTCAGGCTTTCCAAAAATAAAACCTTTCAGTTTTTCCTTTGCCTTGGTTTAGAAACTTTAGTGTCATCCAGATTTATAGACTATTTGAAAGTTTTAAAGTTTTAAAGCCGAATTACTGTTTGCTTTTAGAGGGCTGTATGTAGATGTATGTTTTATTTTTTAGGGTTGTTGACATGTTGCAAAATTATATTTGTCAAACAATATGTTAAACTGCTATTTTTTTCGTTTCAGACCAATTCAAAATGAGCCATGATTATTTAAAAAACAGATTGAAGAGATTTAACAGAAAATAGTATTACTTCTAAAACCATGCTTACAACCATATACCTTAACAAAAAGTACACTTTTTATTGCAAAACAAATGCCGATTAATTTCCTGTAAAAAGACCACAAGGGCCGACATTGCAGTGGCCGAACTATTCATTTTCTTAAATCTTGTTTACAGAGTCAAAAATAAAACACCAACATGAAACAACTCACTGACCTATGACTGACAACTCTTTCCTTACTTGATGGTTGCGGTTACGACCAGTGTTAGCTGTTGTACTCTTGGAATACCGATGCTACTATAAATCATGTACTTAACTTACAATTTGAACAGTTCACATTTTTGAGAGTGAACCCTATACAATTGCTGCTTTATGGGCGTAGCATCACCAGCGTCTATATCGGTGGTACAAGATGGAGTATCACCGAATAGACATAAGAAGATGTGCATCAAACCAAGTAACTGGTCTCTTTTTGAGGCTCCCAAACAACCCAAAGAGTTCCCCAACTCCCCCCAAAAAACTCACATGACTAAACTAATCAGAATCTGGCAACGACCTCTCCACCAGGAGATTATCACAAGAGGAGTGGCAGCAAAACAAACAGAACAGGAGGTCTGTATACCAACACCTTGAACTACAGATTCACAAGAAACATAGGGTCTTAAAGGGTTCACAGCTGAGTTTTTGTCTTGCGTTCAGGTAGTCGAGCTCAGAAAGTTTCTTATCGACATAGTGAGGCCCAGAGTACCTAGTCTGGAAAGGAGAACCAACCAGAGGCAATAAAGCCAAGCTCTGGTCCATCGGAATACACTCCTGGCACCTAGTGCTCCAGTCAAAATTTCATCTTGGACTGAATGTCTACCAGCCGGCCCCTTGCTAAGGTCTAAGCCACATAAAGTCTGTGCCGAAAACCATTGGCATAGTCCAACAGGTTCTCAGTAGGGTCAGCCGCCCAATCCCGTAAAACATAGCGAGACGACCACGTGACCAGTGACCAAGTGAACCCAGTGGACTCCTGAACCCCCTCAAAGCTGATATAATAACCCAAGATGCAACATCTGTAGCACGTGTGAATAATGAACATGAATTACCATAACATTTGCTTCACTACTACTATATTTTAAAGTCAGATGAAACAAATAACAGGTTATGTTATGTTATGTTATGTTTGTATGTGTATTAGGTCATGTATGTTAACTATCATTGGTAGAGACTCTCTTAACACCTGCGCCCCTGCTGCTGTAATGTGTTCATTTCATGCAACTACAGTATGACTTTGTTTCCACATAATTTTAAAGGCAGCATGTTTTCTTGTTGTTCAAATGGGTTTGTTGACAATGGCAGACATTTTTGGCATACATTTTGGATCCTGCACAACATTGCAAGCCATGATTAGAGAAAGAATCTCAAAGAGCTTAAATTTAGTCAGTTTTATCCATTTTAGCTAGTTAGAAAAATATATTTTTGATGCATTTGCTTGCCTTCATAAAACAAGTGTTCTGTACCATTTAAAGGAACATATTTAGCTATATTTACTGTTGTGTTGGCAGGTTTTTCTATGTACTTCACAGGGAAAAATATGCATTCTTCTCATTTGATTTGAAACAATGACTTTGATCAGGAAAAATCATTGTGTGTTTTTAAAGGAGAAACTGAAAAAAAGCATTTTTATCTTAGAGATCTAAAAAAGTTTGCATTTCAAACCTTGTTACACTGAAAAAATATGCAGAATACTGAATGAATGATTTGCTTACTTTGCTCAACTTCCAAAGGACAAATAAACTTAATGAGATGGATTAAAAGATTTTTTTTTTTCCCTTTTTGCTTCCTCTGGATTAAGTGAGGCCTTCATTTTTGCCACAATGTCTCTTCACTCACACAAAACTGATGTGGTGATGGTACAACCAACAGAAGAACCACAGATACATGTGACAGAAGATGAAATTATCTATTCAAAAAAACAAAGTTCTTGAAAAAAACAACAAAGAACTAAACCAAGACGTGGAAACAGGAACAAACTGAAGCATGACCAGAAAAAAAAACCAACAAAAAAATGGGGCAAAGTAATTTGACAGAAATAAAACTGGTGTCATCTTGACAGGGGCTGAACAGAAACATGACTTGAACATCTAAACACATATAACACAACAAAGGCAAAAGCACACAAAAAAAGATCCAGACATAGGAAGATTCTTTGTTTTGACAATTTTTGACTGCACCTCCTTTACTAAACCTACATCTTTCTCTGCTCTGGTTTGGAGATTTTATTTATATAGCTGTTTTGTATGAACAGTAAAAGCGGGGAGTGTTGGCTGTGTGCATGGCATTGTTCAGCGCCGCATCACACCCGTGTGCAGTCTGTTTTTATTACATGCATTTTGGACATCAGCATGTCACCGTATGTGTGTTTTTGCCTCTGCGAAGCAACCTAAAGAATCAATTACTGAGGGAGGCTGACAGCTCTGCTCGCCAGATGCAGCAGAATGCCTACTGTAGCAAGGGAGCGCCATCAGTTGCCCTGACAACAACAGTGCCTGTCAACACCTCCGTCTTAATGGTGACAAATTGTACTTATTACATCAGCGTTAATTCCCCCCGATCTCCCTCAGATGAAGATACTTAGCCCTGCACTGATCAAATTGTGTCAGCATAATTACTGGGAACAGAACCCTATTAAAAACCAGGGCCTCAAACGCACTGTCCAGACTCATCTGCAGGCCTATCAGTCAACATGCATCTCTGCGTAGGAAGTCAAGGCAAGGGGCGCAAAGGGTGGAGGAAGGCAGGGAGGAGGGAAGTGAGGGGGATGAGAAACAACAGAGGGGAATTTCAAGTATGAGGCAGGCAAACACACCAAAAATGTTTAAACTTTCTGACGATGCTTTATGAAAAAATAACAAAGAAAGAAAACGAAATAAAGCAAAAATATGTAAAAATCTTTGTCGTTAATATTGTATGGCAGTGCATTGCAGCAACAAAAAAGCGCAACATTTGTTTTTTTCATAAAGTGTACCTTTTATTTGCAAGCTTTAAGGACAATGTTTGATTAAAATTGTTTTTTTCATGTGTTCTTGTGGCATTTTTCTCATCATGGATAACATATTTAAAGAAAATTAAGCTTAGAGCAAAGCAAGAAAAAGAAAGATCCTCTTGAAAAGACCACATAATAAAAAAAGAGGCTACACAATCATATTTTTTAGTTACACTTCATTAATTTCATCACACGAACATGAAGAAATGTACATTGTACAGTAGCCTATATAGTGTATAGACAGGTTGCTTATTGACACTAGCGCAGTGGAGGAGTTAATCTCCAGGAAATAACTTGCACTTTAACTCCAACCATATTTTTCAATTTTTTTTTTTAATCGTTCCCAGTGACCTTTTAATTATGAATTTTCAGTTTTTAGCCAAAATCAAAAAGCCTTTGTTGTTTTTAAAGACATATTTTAAGCAGAGCTGCAGGAGCTCATTAGAAATACAGTTGTAGGTTGTGGGTGGGACTGTTGACTCAATGCAACCCGCTTCCTCCCCGTCGATAATATCTCTAAAATATAGACGAACACTATTGGGTCAATCCAGCTGTGCAGTTTTGACCCAGAGGCCAGCTCGGAGGAGCACATGGGCGTTGAAGACTCATCAATTCTCGCACACCTAACCGTGAGCGGGTCAGAGAGCGTGCCATAGACATAATTTTATACAGTTAATGGTGCGTGCAAGGGTGCAGAAGGGAGAAGAGCGACCTTCAGTAAGTGCGTCATTAGTCTAAGCTTTTTCAAGCATCTAGTTTTCTGATCCAACATGATTTGAATTACAAAATACTCAGAAACACAGTTTTAATCGTAAAGTCACTGTATAGGTCCTATATTATGAGGAAAATGCTAGATAACAAAGGTAAAAATCACAATAAAGATCCTTTTCATTGGAGTGAGTCTTTAAAGGGTAACCAAACCCTAAATCAACTTTTTGTGGCCATTGAACTCGATAAATGGGGTTTTAAAAGTGTTGTCATTGCCAATTTTTTTTTGACAAATTCACATAAACTTGTTTAATTCTTGAAAATATAGTCAAAAACCGTCCGTGTGCTACAGGTTGAAACGAGGTATTACAGTTGAATTTTGTGATTGGTGAACCATTTAAGTCCCATGTCATGATCTGCAGTAATGATAACAGTCCTGTCCTCCAGCTCCACCCCTCTGACTGGATTTTCACATTCTGGCTGTGGGTGGAGTCAACTTCCCTGTTTAGTTACCCTTTAACTTTTTTTTTTTTTTTTTTTTTTCATTTGTTTTCAACAAATTGGAAATAAGTCAATATCTCCAGTTGCTGAATGCCCCTATGAATTTGTTCACATCCTTATTTTGACCAATCTCCAACTCTATATTAGCACACGTCAGTAACTGTTCTGTTTGTTTGTCTGCTTCATTTAATTTAACCAAAAGATAATCAGAGCCATCTGCTTACACAAATTAATTTATTTTATTCATCTCCCATAATGGTTTAACTGCACCAAAATCTGACTAATGAAGTAATGAGGGTTTCTGTAATCTAGTATTGAATTACTGAAATTTGAACTGTAATTTGTACCGTTAATGACAAAAGTAATTAAATCACAGTACCGTAATTTGTTACTCTGTAATGCATTACCCCCAGCACTGTCAGCTGGATAGCTGCAATATTGGTTGACATTTTTGCTGCACCGGTAATGTTAGGTTGGGGATGTAAAGGGCTATAAAGTAGTGGGAGATGGTGTAAACAGAGAGCTCTCAGCAGTAGTGAGTGGGGCGGGGTTGCTTCGCCCAGAGACAAAAATTCTAATGGTCTCCTGGCGCTCTGCAGAATCTAGGTTCATTGACTGTGACTAAAAAGGGGATAATCATAATTAACCGAACTGCAGAGAAGGGGAATTTGTATTTATTGTTTTATTACATCCTACCAGGTTAAGTATAAGCCAACTGAAAGGTTTTTCTTTCATTTTACTTCCTTATTAGCAAATTTAAGAACATTTTTAGGTTATCTTGCTGTTCTTTAATACAAAAATCACATATCCAACTGAAACAAAACTGTGGCCCAAAAATCAAGGTTTTAGCTGAATCTTGTTTGGACAAAGTAGATTGTTGTATTCCTACTGGGAACACTTTTAAAATAGCTCAAATAATAATGGGAGTGAGACTTTAGGATATTTGGAAATATTTGAAATAATACAATTTTTGTTTCTCTTAACTTGCACTTACATGAAAATCTTTCCATACTATTTATTGAGTATTCTAACTTACTAGTTTTACCCCCTGCTGAAAAAAAGCCAAATAAAACATACTTTCAAATAGGCCAAATAAACTGAGAATCATTTGATATTTTTGCTGTGTCAGCATCAAGTTGATTTAGATTTTAAACAAATGATATTATGACTACATTTTGATGACAGACAATTAAAATCAAGAGCTGCTAAAATGATTATGACCTTTATTCAGTTCCTCTTGTCGTCCATCAGAGTATTCATTAGAGAGCAGTTTACTTAAGGCTATGAACAGTGCTAAAATGGGATCCTCTGTTTTGAAGAAAAGGGTTGAAAAGGGATGAAGAACCATAGGCTCCCTCAGGGTTTAAACAGTGTAGACTGTACAAAAAAAATCAATGATTAAAATTTGAAATTTCATTAAAGTAGTAGCCTAGTTTTACAATAACTGCAATTACCATAAGCAATTTTCACAGCTCTATAGATATGGATTTAGCATTGCCTGTAGCTCAACACTGAATTAGGTCTCTCTCCCGCTCAGTGTGCCGGGCCTGAATAGCACTGGAATGGAATTCACAAATTAGTGTCGTCTGATGGAAATGTGCTAATTGCTGTTGTTAAGCTGCTGCAATAATTAGGTTATGACTGCAGACTGCTGCACGTGTTGCATGGACAAACACAGACATGCAGATATTTACACATTCACCCGAGGAGCCTGAAGGCAACATCCCTCCTTCCAATGGAGTGGAAACACGGAGCGAGATTTTATAACTCATATTGGTGTGGAATGTTCCAGAAGTCAGACTCAGAGGAAAGCGAACCAAATTACAACATCTGTGCTGTGTCTTAGAGAGATTTCTTTCTCCTGTTTTTACACCATGGTGCAGTGTTGTCACAAACTATCATAATTTAGTAAATTATCAGTTGAGTCATCTATATTTGTTTGGAACATCTGAACTGAAAAAAGCAGTAAGAAGTTGACAAGAAAAATCATTTTTTTCCTTGAGTGACGCCATTTCCCATCCATCCATCCATCCATCCATCCATCCATCCATCCATCCATCCGTCTGTCCGTCCCTCCGTCCTTCCGTCCGTCCATCCATCAATCCATCCATTCATCCGTCCATCCATAGAGCCATCCGTCTATTCATCCATCTATCTATCTATCTATCTATCTATCTATCTATCTATCTATCTATCTATCTATCTATCTATCTATCTATCTATCTATCTATCTATCTATCTATCTATCTATCTATCTATCTATCTATCTATCTATCTATCTATCTATCTATCTATCTATCTATCTATCTATCTATCTATCTATCTATCTATCTATCTATCTATCTATCTATCTATCTATCTATCTATCTATCTATCTATCTATCCATCCATCCATCCATCCATCCATCCATCCATCCATCCATCCATCCATCCATCCATCCATCCATCCATCCATCCATCCATCCATCCATCCATCCATCCATCCATCCATCCATCCATCCATCCATCCATCCATCCATTAATTTTTGACATGTAAGGCCTTAAAAAGCCGTAAAAAGTCTTAAATTTAACTTGAAGAAACTTACAGGAACCCTGAATCCTGCCAGTCATTATCTGTTTGTTTAGGAGAGAAAAAAATGACTGATTTATTTGAATCTATGTGTCATTAAAAACAAATATTAGAGATTGAAATTAAAATCCTGGTTATTTTTAAGATACATTTCTGAAAAACAATTTAACCAAATTATTAAATAATGACTAAACATGGTTTGTGTACCCATGTCATCTCCAAACACAATACAAATTTAATTTGTTGTTTTAAATTCACATGGTTTTGTTGTGGAATTTTGAACATTTTTTTTCATCAGTGCACACTTTCAGAAAGTAAATATTTGCTTGTTGTTGAGGATTGTGTAACTGCACAGAAGCTCCACCGTTCAGTTTACTTTTTGTTTTCACTTCCTGCATGTTTTTTCTGACATGCTGTCATGCAGCAGTCAACACATCAGAGGTACTCTTTGACATGTTGGCCGTAAAAGGAGGGAATTGAGCCACTGACCTCTGGTTATTGGATGGCCTGTTTCCTGAGCTCCAGTCGCAATCTGAGGGTCAGCAGGAACATCCTCTAAAACGCTACAGAGGAGGGCCATGATTTATTCAAATGACATCTTTCTTGTGTTTGGTTGTTTATTAATTATGCATTAGTCCTCTCTTGGCAGTTGGGGCTTTTTTGCATGAATTACATTGCACAAATTATTAATGATAAATTAAAGTAAATGTTTAATTCATGCATACAGCGTGTGCTCCCCCCATGAACACCACCAATCACTGTGTTTGACTGTGAGGATTTTTCTTTCTAATGTTTTTTTTTTTTTTTTTTTTTAACATACATACCAAAGGTTAAACACTTATCCTGAAGGCTTCTAGGTGTCACTTCTACAGATGCTTATTCAGAATATAAATGTTACAAAGCTGCAGAGCAGTTAGGAATGAGACAGTACAAATGACAAAAATAAAAGGCCATTTTTCTTCTTCAGTATGAGTTTCATACAGTACCTAAGTGCTTGATTGCTTGTCCTCGGGTGGTTATTGTGATTATTGACACATAAAAGTGTATTTTCAATTCAAATATATGATTCCATTTTTCTCAATTTACTATCTGTTTCGAAACCCTTCAAATGATTTAGCTAATTAATTGAAACTTGACATTATTTTTTCATTTTCCGGACAAAAAACGAATTTGTAAATATTTTTTTGGGTCGTAATGAAATCCTCGGGCGTAACTTTGGGTCATTTTTCCTGAAGGTGTGCAGTCAAAATGGGCGTTTGTGGCTGCAGGATTTCGTTGCAGTGTTCTGACACAGCCAGTGGCTCCTTTTTGCATTCAGGACACAGAGAGTGAAACAGAGAAAGAGGGGGGAGAAAGAGCCAGACCCAGCCCAGGAGAGCAAAGAAGGGAGGCACAGGAGGAAATAAAATGAGCCAAACAGGAACACAGGGGTTTTTGAGGCTGAATGAGACACAGAGCGTCTCTTTGAATGTTAGCTGGGATGCCAAAGCTTTTACGGAATCAAGGATGCACTCTTTATTGGTGCATCAATGGCTGCTCTGTTATTTACTTGTTTTCCTAATTCTATTCAGGCTGCAGGTGCATTGAGAGAAAGAGATTTTTTGGGGTGAAGTGCTAAAGATATATTCAGATTTTTTTTTTATCTTTTTTTTTTTTTTTAGCTAGTTTGCCATTTGAATTTTTAATGTATCAAATTTTACCACAGAGTTATGTTGATAAGAATCTATATTATTATTTTCCTTATAATTTGATTCCCTTAAAATGTCTAATTTTATGCTAAATTTTGATCATTTTTGTTTGAACTTAAAGCAAAAATGTTTTAACATGTAACAGATTTCGGAGATTTTGATAGAGCCAAATTATAAGATTGGGGAATTATTTTTATTTTATGCTAAATTATTTGCAAAAAAAAGATGTTCAATTCCAGAAATGTAACATATTAAATTTTTTGAAAATCCTAAAAAAAAAGGTGTGAATTTTTGTTGTTTGTTGACCAACTTCTGTGAGTAAATACTTTATACTACTTTATACTGTATTTGCTCTCATTTATTTAGCATGACAGCATATTCTAATAAATGCTCATAAACATTGAAACATTGCACAGTCACAACATAAACTCAAAATATCACCAAGTATTTTTATATAATTTCTGTTGAAATGTCTTTTCACGCTTGACATTTGGCAAAACTATTTTAGTCACTGCTCAGTAAGATATATGAGCTCATTCTTAAGTTTAAACATTGTGTTAAGTCACTTGATCTTAAAAAATCTTATTTTAGGTTGGCATTGGTTTTTTTACTCATAATTTGCATATCATTTTGACAACTTCCTTGGCTTATTTTTAATTAATTGGTCAAGAAATAAGCAGTTGAACTTTTGTAGAACTTAAAATAGGATATTTTTAGGCATTTATAAAAGTACCTATTTTAAAGATACAAAAACTTTCTTCTAGAAATACATTTTTTACATTTTTTAAGGCATAATATTTCTAAAATATTTACAGCTAATTTTAAGTTTAGTTTTGTCTTAAAAGAGTGGGGCACCTAGTTCCGGCGGTTTTTTTTTCACCTAAACAAACCATTTAGTTTTCTATATTTTCTTCTGTTTCGACAAGTCCTGTCGCTGTGTTGGAGCTTTGCTTTGACCTTCCCAAAAGCATTAGGCTATTGTTGCGTCTCACAGTCTAACACAAACACTTCTTTTCTTTAACAGTCACATCGGCAGGACAAAGATGTCAGAAAAGATGTTTAACCCCAAGAAATTCCAACCCAACCTAATGTTTTGGGATCCAATATATAAAACTGTTAGCAGCAAAAAAAATCCTGTTTAAAATAAAAATATTTCAATTGTAAAAACACAATATTAGCTTGATAAAGCAAGGGAAAAAAAAAGCACAAACTCCCATGAAGTCATTCTTGGTCTATTAGTTTGAATTCTATTTCTATTTATCCTGTTTATCTCCTTTACTGAAGATTATTAAATTCCCAGTTTTATTAAAAGGTTTTAATATTTAATTGCAAATGAGGCAACTAAATAGATAAATGTTGTCTTGAATTGCCATATTTTGAACGTTTAAAATGTAAAAGTTTCTTTAATGAGAAGCGAAATGTTTTGATTCAACATTAGGAAGTCCAGTTGTTCCATTCTCCATAGGACAACCTCCAGTGATTTATTCAGATGTTTGATATCACACATGATATATTTAGAACAAAATTAATTATCATGCCTTTGGAAAGTTTATTTCCAAGGTCCTTTTCTGAAATTTTTACCATCACAGACATTTTTATATTGTGTTTTCGTTATAAAATTCCATATTTGTTCCTAAAAAATAACTAAACTGAAGAGTTAGTTCACGCCGTCCTCATTTACGTGCACCAGTGTGAGTTTGTGAGCATGTTTGAGGGGGAAATCACTTCCACTGGTTACAATCAATGAACAAAATGGATTGTTTGTTTTTTAATTTAGGTAGGATAAGTTTAAAAGGACACAAATAGGTTTACAATCTTTTCACATCCCAGCATTTCTTGAGATTGTTTCATGGAGCGTCACTCGTCCTCCTGTCTGCGCATTTTAAACATTTCCTGTTTGTCTTTCAAACGTAGTGAGGTTATACTTCCACATAAGGTTGTATTCGTTTGGTATCCCTAAAGTCTCTCTGTGAAACAAATCTTCATCTTTTCACATGTTAACCAGGAGAGGTTTTGGGGTTTTCTGTGTCACAGAGGATGATTTCTAAGAGAGATTTAGCGTCTTTGTTTGTGGAACGCTGAAAGTGCTGCGTTAGGTTTCTCTGCATGTACCCATGCAGCCCTGAGGAGCGCAGCACAGGAGAGTTCAGCCCTGCAATCTGACCTCAATCAGCTCAGATTAAAGTCCTGGTCTGACGTTAGGCCCCCTGTGATCCATACCTCCATCTCTAAGCAGGCAAAAGTAATGACTGTCTACACAGATGGATGGGAGGGGGTGATGTCACCCATTGGTTAGTATTGGGGGCAAATTGCCACATATTTCACTTTCTAAGTTGCTCCTGAACTTGGGTCTTTCTAAAAAAAAATGGGCAAATATAAGGGAAAATCATGTTTAGAGCTTTGTTTATTTGACATAAACGCTCAAAACTCTCATTCTTCAACGAATGTCTTTTCCTTTATTTGTTGTTTACTAGTGAATGTGCGCCACCTATAGTTGGAAGAAGCTTGGTATGAAATGTCAAAGCGGTGAAAATCTGGTGAATCTTGCCCACACACACACACACACACACACACACGCTCACTCCACTGTTGTCTCAAAAAATCTGGCATAAAAAGGAAAAACTTTTCAAATCAGTAGGTCTGACTTATTTGCTTTCTCCTAATGGTCACATTGTGAACTGTAACAAGCTCCATATCATTTGTGCTTTTAAAGTGCATTCACACTGAATGGGATTTGCCGACAGTTTTAATGTTAAGTCAGTGGTACAGATGCGAATTGAGGCGATCTGAATTTGAGTGACGGCGATTGCACAGAGCAGCAAACACGGCAAAAGAGGGCGGGCCACGCAAAACGCATCCGGTGTGAATGCATCTGAAGAGAATCTGCCCCATAGATAAGCAAATGAATAACAAAGAAGCAAAACTTGGGCATTCCACATACCTTGTTTTTAAACAATTCAAAACATTCACCAATTCAGTGAAATATCGTGATACTTTATTCTGCGATACTTGTATCGATTTTAAATTCTGGCAAGGTGAAATTTAACTAATTATTTAAAAGCAAACAAGGCGTTTAGTATCTTGCTTTTATACACTTAAATATTTCCTAAATTATCAATAAATAAATAAAGCCCCATGAATTTGCTTGGGTAAAAGCAACTCGTCTATAAAATACATTGCAGTGCTTAATGTTCTGATCATTAAATAACATTTATTTTACCATTTTACTTTTGTGAAAAGAGTATTAATACTCAGATAATTCTAAAGTCTTAATTAAAAAAATATACATATATTGACTGGTACTGTGTTGACATTTATCGCAATTTTTTTTTTTTTTTTCAGCTTGACATTTTGAACCCTTTAACACCAAAGATGTTACCAGCGACGCCTTAATAACGCATTCATAATTACAATTTATTGATGTAGTATTTCCTCTCTACCATTTACACTTTTCATGACAGAATTAGATTATTTACGTTGATTGCATGAACACTTCTTTTACTGTGCAGTGTTGCCTAACAGTGAAAGCTTCTTTTCTCAGCTTCGGAATCCACTGGAATGACGTTCATTGTGTTGACATTTTAAGAATTAAGGTAGTGGTAAAGATGTAAATATTGGAGAGTTCAAATCTTAGCTTTAGAATGTTATATATTCCTGATCAACTTCCCTTTCTGTGTTCAGGGTTAGGGCAGTTTAAAGATGAAAGGATGGATGCTGTTTTTCTTTATATGATGTTTGGGTTCGCTCCTTTCTGGCTGTTTTTTTTCTTTCCTTGCAATATAGCATCCATATGAACTGCCTCAAGCCACACAGAGCTTCAGATGTTGATTGCATATCTAATTGAGCTAAAACGTTGTTAGTTTGAGTCTAATTTTGGTCCGAAAATGCAGATTATCAGCTCGGACGGGGCCTGCTTGACATTCATTTAAATCCCGGCGACCGCGGAGCGTCTGCTGGCAGGGAGGATGCTGTGACACCGGTTCATCCGTACGTCGAGGCTTATTTAGCCCGCAGAGTGAAAACCCGCTGTTCGTATTAGATTCTGTCTCAGGCAAAGTGGAGATGATTAGATAAAGTGTGTCTGGTGGAGAGAAGCACTTTTTCACTTTACAGCGGTTGCGTCCGCGAGTGAATGCAGAGAGGAACCCCACAGCCTGACAAAAAAACACAGAGTTGCGTTTTTTTTTTTGTTTTTTTTTTAGAGGATTTTTTAAAGCTTTAAATTGCATTTACAAGTATTTCAATGAGAGGAATTTCCTCTGATAATGCAGTGAGGCTGCTGAAGACAAAGCAAAAAGAACTACAAACAGGGAGGGAAAAAAACCCCAGCACAATGCGCTTTAACAAAACCGCCTCATTTAAAGCCTCCCTTCTGCTGGGGTGAACCCTTTTGTCTGCACTTTGCTCCGTCATAATGCAATAACCCGGCTCTGACGTCTTAAAAGGTGCTGCAGGAGCACTGAGGTGCTTGAGGAGCAAATTGCCGCGGCTCACAGCGGCTGGAGTGAAATACCATTTTGTCTCACTCAAGATGGATTCCACTGTGAGATTTCAGTCGACCAGTTCAGAATCAAAATGGAGAAGCCAGATGGGAGGAGAGAAAACCAGAGGAGGAGGCAACGTGTGGCGTGGTCAGACCTGCAGAGATGCCTCTGTTTGCTACCGAATGGAAATATTAGAAGACTTTTCCAGACAATATTTGTAAACAGAGTCTTGTTTATGAGTGTTTTTAGGTGTCGGCTCAGATCTGCCGTAAAACTGCTGAGAGACAAAAAAACAAAGGGCTGTGATGAAAATGCTTGTTGTTTTTAGCTGCTGGCCTTTGCAACCTCTGAGATTTCCTTTTAGCCATTGTCTTGTGCACTAATATGCATGCATGGCTGCCAGCACTCACACTCTCTTTATAAATTCCACTTTGCTGGTAGCCCATCTAACAGCCCTGTACGTAAACCCCCCGAAACCCCTTCAGGACATCAAATCCGTGGAATTGGTTGTCGGTTCTATCTAGGTCAGCGCTCACAATAGCTGTACAGTTTCCCGTCTTCCGCCTCCCTGTGTGTTCCCCCCATTTGCTTAACCCCACAAGGTTGATTTTTCTGCATAAACAAATGCAAATCAGATGTAAGAATATTAAGCGTCTTAGCTTCTTTGATACGTAGCGGTCTCCAGTGGAACATTAAAACATGTCACGCTTTGATTCATAATCTTGGTTAATTCATAATACCATATAAAATGTAGGTTATTTCTGTTTCCCACAGCTAATTGCTGAGCAATGTGTCATTATTCATCACCGTGAGCCCGGTCACATTGTAATTCAGCAGAGGGAAACTTTACAGATCAGCATACTGTTCAGTCTGAGGCCTAAAGGAGGCTAACGCTATAATCCACGAAATTAAGAGAATTATTCTTAATCTTCAAAATAATTTTATTTTACAGAATATATCTAGAATAAGAAAAAGCAAAAGGGAATATAAAAATCAAAATTATGTTTCCTCATCCTCCTCGAGTATAAAATGACAATTAAATGTAAGAATCTTCCAACTACAACAGCTCCTGCTTTATCATTTGATCCTCCGTCATATTAGGCGTTTGTTGCTATCTTTTTCCTCACATGCACAACTTTTACAGGAGGAAGACGATCTCCTGTAAAATGCCTGTTCAATCAGCTCTGACATCAGGCGCGTCCCTGGGGAATGTGGGAATCCGTGTGATGGCGGAGAAGAAGGTTTCTGTGCTGAGAATTCAACTTTGCAGAATTAACATAATATTACCAAACCCCATGAGCTGGTCCTGACAGACGAGCAGTCACACACCATCACACACCACTGACATTATAATATTTCACAAAGACAATAAAAGCTTTAAGTGAAGCTAATAGTGTGTGTATATATATATATATATATATATATATATATATATATATATATATATATATATATATATATATATATATATATATGATCCTCTTGGTTTGCCATAGGGAGACTTTTTTTTTGTTTATATTGGGTGTAAATCCCATTTATTCCATGGTACAAATTAATACTTTCATACAAGAATCTCCAAATAATAGCTGTGAAAACCATGTATCCTTCCTTCACTTGTAACAATTACGAAGACCTCCCACCTTACCTGTGACTGTCCCTTATCTCCACCTGATGCGCCCTCTACTGCCCCCAAAAGGCAAAACAAATGACACAAACACCTCCATAAACACCTCCATTAACCCATAACAGGGTTCTGCAACTTTTATCCCTCTATTGCAGCTCTTTAATGAAAAATGCAATGGAATAAATGAGAAATTATTTAAGTTTTGAAGTTCCTGTTTAGATCATTTTTAACATGTCAAACAACTAAGTAAAAAAAGTTGAATTTATTGTTGGAAATTCTTTAGAACTGTCCTTTAAATTTGTGTTTTTAATTTATAGTTAGTAAAAATAAAAGTCTCTAAAAATGTGTTGTTTTGGTAAATTACACTAAAGTGGTTCAGCTTTTCAAGTAGTGCAGTTTAAAATGATTAAAAAATGTTAAAGTTGTATGACTTGTTTTAAGTTTTTTATATATGTTTTTAATAAATAGATTCTTTTAAAATGTTGTTTATTTTTTAGAGTATAAGACACAAGGCATAACAAAATCCTAATGATAATAAAGATAATTTTTTTTCATTTTTAATGAAAATAAAGCTGCTGCAGCAGGATGACCTTTTTTGACAGAGGGTGGGTTTATTTTGAAAGGAATTAGTGTGTGCTGCTGTCAAAAGTAAAAGAAGATACAACTCTTACACATATATAAACATATGGACTCCATTGTAATTCCTGTAATATTTAAAAGCTACATTTATAAATCAGTGTTTAATCATCAAAAAAAGCATAAATATTGTGCATTTTTTAAACAATAAAGTGAGACTTCTTTGTGGCTCTGTTTGGTTCTGGTTGGTAAGAAACTAGACCAAATGGCTCTTTTGGTGTTAACGGTTGTAGACCCCTGACTCATAAGAACCCATAGTGACATCAGTGTAATATGCTTTCTGTGGTCAACTTGGTTTGTGGTATTTTCCACATAATTGTATTTTTAAGGAAAAAGGGGTCTGGGTCTTTACGGGTTAAGAAGAAATTAATTCATATTTACAAGCACAATTTTTTTTTTTAAACCTATTACTTTCTTGTTTGCATATGTCTTTAATATGCTGCAGTAATTCTTCAGTATTTTCTTTCCTTTTCTTTGTATTTAAAAAGAATAAATAAAATGTAAATGTGTCTTAGACTCTATGCTACAATCATGATTCTCTTCTCATCTGCTGCAGGACAAAGATATCTCATCACATCCACGGGAGCCTTGTATATTGTGGACGTCCTACCTGAGGATGGCCTGAACAACTATCGCTGCACAACTCGACACCGGTACACTGGTGAGACTCGCCAGAGCAACAGTGCACGTCTCATCGTATCAGGTGGGTGCTTTGTTTAGACCGGAAGTACTTTAAAGTCCCACTGGGATCATCTTTAGATCTGTTGTAAAAGTGTTCCTTTTCATTAAACTGTTTTTAAGCCATATTTTTTTTAAAGTGTTGTTTTCTATTACATAGTTTCTGCAGAGTTCTTTAGAAATTCACTTCTAAGTTGTAGGAGGAGCCGTTGGCGTAAACCCCGCCCCCTTTCCTCTCCCCATTGCTAAGAGCCTTGAGAAAGGAGCATGTAGCCCCCCCCCCACCGCATTTTCAGCATCTTTTTCAAATGGCTTTTTTTTCTCTGAATATGATTCAGATCAATTTGATAAAATAAATACTCAGATATGCAATTTCATGCTTTATTTATTTTTTTTAAATATATGTCCTCCATCTGTAAAGGAACCTGTAAAAAACACCAAAAACAGCATTTTCACTGCAGTGCGTTTTTGGTAACATTTTAGATGAGATGCTGTAAAACCTTCAGTATAATGTTGACAAAGATAGTTAATACATTTTATTAATATGAGTTTTGTAGACAATTTCACTTTAGATGTTAATGAATCTTAATAAGTATGTTAATAAACCTTATTTGACTTTTTGGGCTAATAAATGTCTTATAAACGTCCCATAAACACATTAATAATGTTTTTTAATGTGTTAATAAAGCTTTTTAAGGAATCTTATTATAAAGTGTTATTGACTTTTTAAAACAATACAATAATAGTTTATTTTTTCATCTTTTCCCTAACAAAACATAGAGTTTATGGAGGTGAATGCTGACCCTAAGAATCAATACTGGGCCACGCTGTCAGGCATCTGGCAAAGCTCACCGCTAATTAACACTAAATTCTCTGCTTCTTCCAGACCCCACCAATGCTGAGCCAGCCATCCTGGATGGCTTTGACCACAGAGAGGTGATGATTAATCATCGGGTGGAGCTGCCCTGTAAGGCCTCGGGCTACCCAACACCCAAATACCGCTGGCTGAAGGACAACAGCCCTCTGGAGCCAGACAGTCGCTTTCGCCAGACTATCTCAGGGTTGCTGATAGAGAGCACACAGCCCAGTGATTCAGGAACGTACGTTTGTGAAGTGTGGAACAGCTACGGCAATGCCGAAGTCGTGGGACACCTCTACATCAAACGTGAGTCCCTCACTGAGAAGTCCAGCATAAAACAACCATATTTCCTTTCTTAAAGTCATACTTTTTGCTTTCTGTGTCCACAGAGCCCTTAAAAGTAGTGGTCAGTCCCCGAAAGGTAAAGGGCAGCGTGGGCAGCAAGGTGTCTCTGTCCTGCAGCGTCAGCGGCTCAGACGAGTACGAGCTGTCCTGGTACCGCAACGGAGAAATCATCTACCCCGGCAACAACGTTCGCTTCACCGGGCTCAATCGGGAGAACCTTATCATGGAGGGAATGTCCAAAAGCGACGGCGGAGCGTACCAGTGCTTCGCCAGGAAGGGCAAAATGTCCGCACAAGACTTTGTGCAGGTCATTCTTGAAGGTAAAAGCAACGCTACCACATGCAGAACCTTTCCTGCAAAATCAGTGAGCTAGCGGATCGATGCAAGGTTCACGCAGCTGAGACCGCTGCCATGGTCATCCTTAACTTCACAAACGCATGCAAAAACACAAACACATGCAGGCTCTAATCCACTTCTCTGCCTTGGTGGTGTTGCTTAGGCAACTGTCTTTTGTCAGGGAGCCTTAGGAGGAAGGTATTGATAATCTATAATCACGAGGAGCAGAGTTAGATTATCAGAGGGAAGCAGCAAGCAATAATAAACCATTCTCAGTGAAGGGCGATGAAAAAAAACAGAAAATGTGAGTTCTTGCAACAAAAAAAAGGAATTCCTTACATTTTTCCTATTTGTTTTTGGAAAATGCTTTATTTTATTGGAATAGACGCTGCATTTTAAAACATATTTTTACATATAATCTCTAATATTATAAGACAACATGTTGATCTTAATAATTTCGTTACGTTTTGGATGTTTGCAGTTATTTAACACAATGAAAAAAGGAAAAACATCAAAGTATAAAATTTATTGCTTAATTTTGTTCAACAAAATAAGTTTAATAAGCTTATAAGTCTTTCCCTTTTTCTCAAACAATCTGGCTTTCTATATTTGATGCATAAACTTTAAAATTGAGTTTAGGGATTAAACCGAGTAAAGCAGGGGTGTCAAACTCCATCGCACAAGGGGCCAAAATCCAAAACACACCTTAGGTCTGGGCCGAACAGGATAAACATTTATTGAACACTCTACAACTACATTTTTAAAACTTTAGAACCGTAACTTTTTAACAAAATTATAACCTAGACATTACCTGCAATAATGCTGGTGTGAATGCTGTAAGCTGAATTTGGCTGCTGAAGATGCCAGTGCTGATAGCTGAAGATGCTGAAATATAGCTAAAAATGTTGGAGCTGATAGATGAAAATGCTAAAGCTGTTAGCCTGCTAAAATATTAGCTAAATGCCAAATAAGCCTCAAAAAACAACAACAAAAAAAAAACGTATATACAGTCATTAGGTGCTTCTTTGCCATATTATTATAAAAACAGCAACTGTACAAAATATTGGAACTAAAATATTAAGTAGGTTATTAAGTAGGTTATTTTTTAATTAATCACTTTTTGTTCAAAGTTATTATTAAATGTATTTTTTTTCTATTAATTTTAATTAAAATCCCCTTAAATAGTCTAAAATATATGCTTTAAATATAATCTTATAAAACACTTTTAGATTGAAGCTTTTAGATATTAGAAACAACTATTTTAATCATGAAGTTGTTTGATTTTTTATGATGTTGTAATCTTCTTCTGGCATAAATTTGTTATCAAAAATAAACAAAGTTGAAAAACTAAATAACAGAGATGTTGTTACTGTGTGCACCACACATTGTAGCAGTAATTTTACACATTAAATTCTTTTTTGCTTCTCAAACATTAATGAAAACAATGTTCTGGATTCAGATCAATAACTCTACTTTTTTTCCAAACACAGATGGCACTCCCAAAATTTTGTCATCCTTCAGCGAGAAGGTGGTGAGCCCCAACGAGCCCGTCTTCCTGGTCTGCAACGTCAAGGGCACGCCTCCTCCCAGATGCACCTGGACGCTGGACGACGACCCCGTCATCAAAGACAGCCACCACCACCTGGGCCACTACGAGACGCACGAAGCCCACGTGGTCAGCCAGCTCAATGTCACGCACACCCAGGTGCAGGACGGCGGGGTGTACCGGTGCACGTGCAGCAACTCGGCCGGGGTCGTGTACCACCAGGCTCGAATAAACGTAAGAGGTGCTTGTCAAATCAGCTCCTCCAAGACCAACAATACACATACCTGTCCTTGTCTGTGTGAGTCTTTGCAGGAGATGAGTGATGGTTGTTGTTTGGGACTGAAGTTTTTGTTTTATTTTAAACCAATTCTTCCTGGATTTGATTTGGATTTATTAAGCTCTTTTATTTGATTTAGTCTTTTTTTAATGTTAATATTTAGTATTTTTTACTTTAAATTCTCAAACTGCCCTATTCTTTATATTTTTTTGCATTTGAGGTCAAATTAATTTCTCCTCACAAGCATAACCTGTTTGGAAATAGCCAGGAGAAAAATACATTTTCTCTGTCTGAATGCATTCATTCCCGGTGTGCTTGTGTATGTCAGTGACTTTTCATGTGTGTCTGTGTCTGCATGTTTACTCAAGCAGTCAATTCAACAATCAGATGTTAGAGAGATTACTGTGTTTCTGTTTTATAGACACAGAACGAGGCTCTGAATATGTTAGACTCTGGGAATAGACCGCAGCCGATTCGTGAGTGGAGCTGGAGTCGTTTAAATGTTATGCTCAGCCTCCTTTAATCTGCTTCTCATTTCCCCACCTTTGACTTAGTTAGGCTTTAATACCTGTGGTACACCAGACAATAAAAGCTTAAAACAGCAGCATCCCTGCATATTCGTTGGCAGGTAGAAAGAGTGAATCTGTGTAGCTTTAGAGTCGTAAATTTAGTCACAACACCAGAACTGCTTTTTGCAGTCTGCTGCCATTGAAGCCTTCGTCTCTGCCCTTGTTTAGGCCGCGCCAGCATCCGTCCGATGAAAAACATCACGGCTATAGCTGGGCGGGATGCCTTCGTGCACTGCCGTGTGATCGGATATCCCTACTACTCCATAAAGTGGTACAAGAACTCTGCACTGCTGCCCTTCAACCACAGACAGCGGGCCTTCGAGAACAACGGCACGCTGAAGCTGAGCAATGTGCAGCAGGTGGATGCTGGCGAGTACACCTGTAAGGTGATGGTTCAGCCCAACAAGATGGACTCCCAAAGTGTCCACGTTTGTGTGAGAGGTGAGTGCATCAAACCTCTAAAGGTAAAGTCCCATTAGTTGTCACACATTTAGATGTGTGACATTTGTTCTCCACATGCCCCTAGGGGAGGGGTAACCTGCAGACACAGCTGCACTCAGGAACCATTTGGTGGTTTAACCCCCCAATCTAACCGTTTTAAGCTAAGTCTCAAGCAGGAAGATATTTGGTCCAGTTTTGGTCTTTGGTATGACTAAACCTGGATTTGAACTAATGACCTTCTATTCTCAAGGCGAACACTCTACCAAAAGGCCACTAAGCTCGTTCTAAGCTCAACTAAAGTCAAGTTGACTGGTCATGGTGACTTCAATGGAAATGATAAAACAACCAGTCAGGGTGGAGTAATGTGTGTTTGATGTGTCCACACTGCCACAAATATACCACAAAAATGAAAATAATGGACTGGTGTCATGTTAAATCCCAAGCCGCCACACATTTAACTCCTTTATTTTTGTCCTTTCCTGCAAAGTGTTGTAAAAATCCTTTCACTTAAACAAGAAGTTAAATATACCCCACCTTGGCTACTTTACCGCAGGTCATGTCAACTTTTGTTCTGCTCTTCTTTGTCAATTACCATGAACAACTTTTGGCTTTCAAAAGAAACACAGCATGTTAAAGTAATTTAATATAAGGTGAATTATTATAGTGTTCTAAACTTGTTGATTTCACTTTTATAATATTAAGGTAATAACTGAAAGAAAATGAAGTTCCCTTTAAAAACCCACTCCAAAGAAAACAATGTTTTTAACGCGATCTTGCAGCATTTTTCTTTTGATGGAGGATCATTTAGATTAAAACTGCATTTCTGATCTGATCATCTTTATTCAAATCATCATGAATCATGAGCAGATGAAAATATGTTGTTTAAAATAGCTTGTAGTTGGTACGTACAATCTCTGCTCTCGTATAGGCTGCGCCGGCATCAGTGGAAAACATTGGACACGAGCTCCCTGGCCCGCTTCATTCTGATGCATCCACTTGCAGACATATAGATCCATGTACGTCTTTGTTTTTCTCGTCTGCGCTGGTATCTGTCTAAAACTGTATGGGTACGGGTTGGGGTTGTAAGGGGCTGTAAGCTAGCAAGGGGAGAGTGATACACGTGCATTACGTGTACTTCACAACTCTAAAGTTTAGGCTCCTTTTCTCCTCTTTAGAATCTGCTGAAATGTTGTTAATTGTGTCAACAGTAGACTGTAAAAGACTGTAAACACTTGAGCTAAAGCTCCAATGCAAAAGGAATAAAATGTTCTACATTTGAAAAAATTTGCTAAACAAGTCTTAAAATAAATCTGAATCAAAGCAACAACTTTCATAATAGAAGTTGAAATCCACTTTATGCATAAAAGCAATTCAGGATTCATCCTCTAATACGGTGTTTTTCACCCAGTGTGCCACGCACCCTAGTGTGCAGTAAGAGAGATGGTCAGGTGTGCCGTGGGAAATTACCCATTTTCACACAACGCATACCATCACTAGGGTTTTAGCTCTGTATTCATCCAAACATGCCCTGATTTAACACTGGATAGTTTGGTATATGCAAGATTGTAAAATACATTTTTCTTTGATTCTATAAATGATTCTTTAATCAGAATGACGTTACCGCAATCTGGCCTCAAAACTAGCTGCTAGCTTTGCCTCTAGTCCCGCCCCCTTCAACTGACCCAATCACTGTTGGAGGCTTAATCACATGTCATCAATCTGACCAATCAGAAGTGGTTAATGTACTCACTTCCTTGTTCTGATTCGGCTCATAAAGTCTGAGTTCCAACAAAAATAACAGGTGAAGCTCGTGTTTAGCGGCGTAGCTTCCTGCGGGATCCGGTGTCAGACAATTTAAAAAATGAACAAAAGAATGAAGCTCAGAGACGTGAGTCTGCCCAGCATCTGCGTCAGTTTATGCACTACATCCCCCATGATGCATTGGATTAAAGTGACAGCACCTCTGCACTGCAATGACTCTTCCGGCTTTTTCTGCTTCAATTATAAAAAAAATATAGACAAGATTGTGGATAGACTGTACATCAATAAGGTTAAATATTTCTTTTACCTTTTTGGATTCTAGTGTGCCGCAGGATTTTTTTCAAGGAACAAGTGTACCTTGGCTCAAAAAAGTTGAAAAACACTGCTCTAATAAAAAGGATAGTGAGGCAAAAGCTCCGACGTTTTGGTTTTTACTTTACAATTAGCTTCATGCAAGTCATTGTTTGGATATACTATTATTTTAGGAAAATATATTCAATTATGTTTATGCTCAAATAAATCTGTTCATAACATATATTTTCTATTTTTCTTTGCTCATGAAAGCGTCTGTGTGCCGTAAACAGATGCTCAAAGACTTGTAAATGACTCTCTAGCAGATAATATTCCTGAGGGTATGAGTGGGGTTTATTAAGAGTGTCTGATTCCAGCATGATATTACTGCACTGAGTGACTGATCTCCAGTGAGATCTTACAAGTGTAATAGGTAATACTTAAAGGGCTCCCCCATTATGCCTCCATTTCCTACTCTCTGAACAGTATGTTGGCTTTTTGTCACTATAATACACTTTCCAAGAGAGACAGAGGAAAACCCGAGAAAGAGCGGGTGATGATATAAAGCAACTCTTCCCAGTGGTACTGTAGCGAGCAGGAGCATTTGTTAATTTACTCCGCTCATGCTTAAAATGCATAATGTTTTGTGGGAATCCCGGGAGTCCATTATCTCCACTTTATTTTGAATTTGATAAGCTGCTAAAGTGCTGCTTATGCCAGGGTTGTTTGAACTCACTGGACACTCACAGGGATGATTTGTGAGATCGCTGGAGATTTCCCACAGAACGTAACATGGACGATTTGAATAGATTATTAATTTATAGCCAGTGATTACATTATGCGACTTGATTGACTTGTTCCAGGAGTTAACCTGCTGAATGATCAAACCAATTTATTTCTGGATCAACGATTCTGCTGGCTGCTCATGTTTCAGTGAGACTCTATATTATTAAACACATAACTGCTTATTTCTAGAAAGCAATATTTCTTGGGATGTTGAAGACAAACACTTAGATCTATTTTCATGTCTTGCAGCGGCCATGGACTACAAGAACCATATTGTTTTTGCATTTTTTTTAATTTCACTCCCACCACATACTCAAAGACTCACCAAATTCTGCAAACACTTATTGTTCAGTGAAAATGAATTTTTGGCATATCAAATGACAAAATAGTTCAAAATCAAGTAACAAAAGCACTTGTTTCCAACTTATCTAAAGTAAGTTTAAACATCTTTAGGGATTGGCTACGGAACCTACAGCTTGGCATGTTGTGGCAAACTGTGAAATTTGGCAAAAATTTCACACAAACACAGACAATTTAGGTCTACCCATGACCCACAAATGAAGTAGCCATCTTGAATAAAAAAAAATCACCTATACAAATTTAAACTTAAATGGGAAGCTACTTAGACAAAAAAAAATACTGGATTTAAAGTTTGTAGATTGGATGGCGTTAGCTTGGCAAACTCACAAAAGTGGCAATTCTCTGTTGCTTGATTATTTTTAAAGCATTAATGTATAACACATGAATCCCTGGCTCAAGCTGAACAAAAGGATGTAATATATGATATGAACATAGTAGGAATATGGGTGTGGCTAACAAAAAACCTTTGTTGCTATGGAAATACAAAAAATTATTTCATGCAATTCTTCTAAAAATTGCATAGATGTGTTTGTCACCTCCGTGCGGGCAAAAAGTGAAATGGTTGCTATGGAGATAAAACCAACAGAAAGCTGCCATTTCGATAAAAGAGTTTTTGTTGGTTGGAGGTCTGACCAGGGTGAGAGTGTGGGGTGTGTAGCAGCTGCTCAGCCATTGAGGGCAGATCAAAAGAGGGCAGCGGGGGCAGGTAGCAAATATGGTCTATCACCCCTGCTCTTGGCTCTAATTATATTTATGTCAACACTAGTCAGGCAAAAATGATGTTTCTATTCAGTTTTATCTTCAGTCTCCTTAAGCTGAGGGCTGTGAAACAAGATGCGGTTTCTTGACTCTTGAGGGATGTATCTCCTTTTTCATTTTTTTGGATGTAAAGCACATTGAGATTCATGTCAGTGCAACAAATTCTGGATGAATTGAGACACCTGGCTTAGTTGAAAAGTCTGGGGGTCGAAGATTGACACGCCTTAATTATCAGCTAAGCAGAAAAAGTTCAGCTTCAGTTCTTTTCCTCCAAATGAGTCACCTTAAAAGTATCTTTTTTTTTCTTTGGTCCTGTGTATGTATGCTGATGTGGCTCCTGTGCTGAAAGGACAAAATGTTCCAGTCTAAGAGTGACAAGGATTTACTGCAGAATGTTTTGCTGCTCAGGTCTTTTATGTTCCTCCAGATAGCTCAGCGATTGTGGGATTACTCTGAAAAAGAAAGGACAATACTTGCACAAAATCCAGAGAATTCAAGTGGTTTAGAAATTGAAGGCTGAAATGACATGCAGTCTCTATTTTCTTCCCCCGCCTGCAGTGCCTCCCTACATCCAACCTTTTGAGTTTCAGCGCTTCACCATCGGTCAGCGGGTCTTCATACCGTGCGTGGTCATGTCCGGAGATCGACCGCTAGACATCACGTGGCAGAAAGACGGACGCGCCATCCCAGCCAGCCTCGGCGTGACTGTCGACAACATCGACTTTACGAGCTCGCTGCGGATCTCCAACCTGACACCTGACCACAATGGAAACTACACCTGCATCGCTCGGAATGAAGCTGCGGTCGTGGAGCACCAGAGTCAGCTCATCGTTAGAGGTGAGAGCACAAAGACAACAACTCTCACGGCACCTTGTGGGCTACTGTAATCTGCAGTGTGTGGGCAGGCATTTCTCCGAAGAGCCACAAAGCACAAATACATCTTTTGAATAGGATAAAATGTTATGCACAACAGTGAGTTTTTGTTTCGTTTGTGTCTTTACAGTTCCTCCTCAGTTTGTGGTGCAGCCTGAGGATCAAGATGGGATCTATGGGAAAACTGTGACTCTCAACTGCTCTGCTGAGGGCTATCCACCACCCACCATTGTTTGGGAGCACTCCAAAGGTACATTGAATGGAATAAAAAAAAATTAATATGAATTTAAAATGTGCCTGTATACTGTAGATGCATTGTGTGAATTAGGAGTGTGCCAAAATATCTATTTTGCGATATATTGCAATATTTGGCCCACTGATTGATTCTTTATGGGTTCTCACCAAGTATCGGTCTTTTATTTTCATTTGAAGAGGCTGTGAAACATTATATTCATCATCCTTTAGTGAGACGTTCCTTTGGAGGTAGATAGGGGGCGCATATTTTAAGACTGGCTGTCTTGGTGTAACAGAGTCAGGTGGTTGGATCCTTATGCAGTATGTATTAAAGAGCTTGGGGGCAGGTGCTGGTCAGACACGGCATGGAGATTTCAGAGGTGAGGCAGATATAGGCGAAGGTCAGGCATGGCGTGGTGTTGTCAGAGGAGAGGCAGATGGAGGTCAAGTGCAGACAGGAGTCTAGTCAGGTCGAGGTGTAGAGTTCAAAAACAGGTTGGTAACAATGAGGGCAGAATATAGAAACGCTCAGAATTGTAGTGACAACAATACTTCGCACTGAGCTTGGTTTGGTGCTCTGGCTTTAAGCTGTTGAGGGTGATTGGAGATGAGAAGCAGCTGAGGAGCTTCTGGGAGGAGCTTCTGGGGCTGATGGGAAATGCAGTGTGAAGAGAACAAGAAGTTACTAATACTCTGTGCGCAGGTGGCCAGAGGGGGAGACAGAGGGCAGCCTCCTGACACTTGGCTTGGTGTCAGTGTTTGGCAAAGACATCGAATTACTAATTTTAGCAATGTTGCACAAAAGTGTCTATTATTTGCTACACAAAATAAGACACAAGTTGTTCATTTTGATTGTGTTCAAGCTCAAAAATAAATGGGGACAATTTTTCTAAAAAATATGTGTTCTTCTATATAATGTGAGAGTTATGATTTTTACCAATTAGAACAGTATCGCGATATCATCGATATTGTGAGCAAAGTATCGCACCCAGTGATTCCCAACCCTAGTGTGAATTCAGTATAAACACACAAATTGGCCCTCTAAGCCTGAACCACTGGCTTTCACACTCTCCACCTTTATTGTTAAAAAGCATCACAGTGAGACAGAAACTAACTTGGATGGACTGGAGGGTGGCAGGTGAGTTCAGCCATTTGAACAGGATAGAAGAGAGGCTCCATGTTTTCTCCATCATCCACATAACCAAGGATGAAAGCTCTCATCGGCAGAAGAACAACAATCAACATATTTGTCAGACAGTGCGTCTATGTAAGGCTCTACCATCAAAGCGAAGAACGAATCGGCTGTTTTTCGCTTTGATGGGATTTATGTGTTCTCTCTTTCTGAGTGCGTGTTGAGACAAGCAGTCCGATTAGCTGTCTGACCGCTTCTAATCAGTATGGATGACCGACATGAGCGTCTTTTCACTTTTAATGCTCTAAAAAATGTTTTCAGTCTAAGTTGGAGGAAGCATTAATTTATCTGAGCTGGCTGGAGTCTCTCTGTAATATGACATATTAAAAATCACAACCGTTTGGGAAGCCCATTAAGCCACCACTAAGCATTTTTTTTAGCCTCTTGTTGTCTGGCAGATCTTTGGTGTAACAAAGCGAGAGCTGTTGCAGGTGAAAATCTCTGAGATATAGAATGGAAAGTAAAGGTCAACACCTATTAGCATACCAGCGAGAACCATTTGGATGTGTGCTCTGCATAATTCCCCATCTATCCCATCACCAGGGGCACTAAAACAAAGTCATCACTTGACCCTTGGTCAGCATGGCCTCATGAGGACATTTTAATTAAGAAAAAAACCTACCGCTCCCAAATCAGTCCAGTATGGAGACTCTACCTATAACACAAGCTAATGTAAAGTCTGGCAGAGTTCACACATGGGAAATGCTATGTAAGCAAAGTGTTGAACTGAGCTTTTATCATATTTCTGCAAAGCTGAGTGCATTAAAGACATTAGCCTCACAAGGGTCTGGCTTCAAAGTGTTGTTTATGGATAAGAAGCATTTGAAGAGCACTAAGACTAGCTTTATAACAGTGTCTCTTCAAGAGAGGAGCTAATCTTAGAGGCTAACAGCACTTTAAAAGAAACATTAGCAACTTTAAACGCATGCTATCAGCATCTTCATTTACCACCCTGACGAAAACAAAAACATATATCTACAAATATAAATATACATTAAAAAAATGTAACTTCAACAATTTAAACAAGATATTTCCAATGACAGATCTGTCACCTTCAACGCTTAATACACCCTTTAGAAAAATGAGACACACATTTACATTTATTTTATTGTTACTATTATGTTAAATATAAATAAAAGTTTTTTTTTTGGCATAAATAGAGCATTAACATAAAGATAAACTAACATTTTTTTTTAAAAGTGAAAAAGTTTATAACTTTTGATAGAGGTTCCTGTAACTTCCTTTCAAAATAAGAGACAGTGTGTAGTAGTGGATAATATAATGTCAGCAGGTATTATTATTATTATTTTACTGTTTTTTGGTGCATGTCAACCAGCACTTTGTAAATCTAATGAAACATAATGAAAGTAGAGCTTACTAAGTTACCCTTACTGTATTTTTTTAACCATAAGATGCACTTAAAACCCTCTATTTTTTTTAAAAAAAAAAGAAAATCTGCCTGTTTGTGAATAAGTTGAATAAATTTTGTGTGAGTTAAGTTAACTTCTTTCTGCTTTTACTACGTACTTTTTTAAATCAAAATTTTTGCATTTTTCTTTAACCAAAGAGCCATAATTGGGGGGTAATAGAGCCTCCAGATTCTCAATTTGCAGACCCTGGTCCTTTGACTTTGCATTTATTTTTTTTGCATTGAAAGATGCATAATTGTGAGTTTTATAGCTGAATATTATTACTTCAGGTTATATTGATGCTTTTTTTATTTGTGGCCATTTTTGTATACTGTTGGTTCTCTGCCATCTGCGTATTTAAACATAAATGTAAACTATATGCTTAAATTCATTGCAAAGAAAGTAAATATTCCAATATATATATATGTTCTTACTTCTTTCAAAATGTCTCCTGCTCAGCTTGTAACGTAATGAAGGAGGTTTAGGGCCACTTTGTCCTTCTGCCTGTTGTTTTCCCTGCACCAATCTGCTGTCCTGTCAAACATGAGCATTATGTCGCTCTGATTGCATCACTCTGGCAGCTTGGTTTCATTCTGCCTGTCAGCTGTTTGGTGATTTAAGGATTTAGGCCTGATGTTAAGAGTTGTGTTTACAATCCTCTCTTAATCTTATAGACCATGTCATCAAATCTGTAAACACAGAAGCTCCGTCAAATTAGTGCAAACGGATACGTGCTTGCTTGTATACAAGTTTGCTGTTTTTGTGTCATCATTCATTCAATTTTTTTTTTTTTTCCTTCGAGTGTTGTCTTTGAGCGACATGAATTTGAATGTTTAATTTCAAGCCTTTTACTAAAGTTGATTGATTTTCTTGCTTTAGGTGCAGGTGTACCCCAGTTTCAGCCCATCCTTCTGAACAGTGGTTCTCGCATCCAGCTACTGAGCAATGGCTCGCTGCTGATCAAACACGTGCTGGAGGATGACAGCGGCTTCTACCTGTGTAAGGTCAGCAACGACGTTGGAGCCGATGTCAGCAAGTCCATGTACCTCACCGTCAAAAGTAAGAAAATGTTATTTTTTTTCTCATAATCGCATCTAAGAACATATTGAAAAAAATAATATTAACATGAAACAAATGGAAAAACACATCAAAGGTTTGGAACAATGGGAGATAAATGTGAGGGTTAAATATTCACTTAGATAAAAATCACATTTTTTGGGTTTTTGACATGTTATTGTGACATTTTCCCTCATGACGGAGGACATTTATAAAGCTCAAAAACGCATTTCTGAGAGCTTCTTTATTCAAATTGCTGTGAATCAGGAACAGAGAGAAAAAACACAATTTAAAAAAAGGCTTATTAGTGAAATAGAAAATAGACCTGGCTGGCCACAAGATCCCTGATTCTGATGCATCCATTTGTAGACAAATAGATCCGTGTACATCTTCATTTTCCTAGTGTGAGCTGATATCTGGTTTAAAACTGAGCAGCTGGATAGCTCAAATATTGCTCGCCATTTTTTTTTCACCTGTAATGTTATATTGGTGTTATGAGAGGCTGTAAATAAGGAGCTTTCAGCAACGGGAAGGGGGACGGGGTTGCTCTGCACTAACTCAGAGGTAATTTCTAGAGAACTTCTGCTGCTCTATGGAAACTATGTCTATGAAAATGGCTAAAAATGACATAATCATAACTAAAACTCAAATAGGAATGCTGTTTAAATGACTTAAAAGATGATCAGAGTGGGACTTCAAATCAAGTTTTTGGGATCAGAATTTATGATAAAGTGGTGGAGGATAAAAATCCACATTTTTCCTCAGAAATCTTTCATTTCAAAGCCAGTTTTATTGCTTCCTTACTCGTACTGAACATGCTCCAGTTTTTTTTTTTTTTTTTTTGCATCTCATAGATTCCTTCAGCAGCCTGTATGTTAATGCTGAACTACAGGTCTTCTGCCACCACTGAGCATTAGCATGTAGCTCCCCTACAGCGCCAGGAATGGCTCCTCATTTTCATGGAGCTTAGATGTGAGTGGGGCTTATTTTCTCCTTACTGCAGTTATCAAACTGGAGCACGGGGCTCCCCACTGGTGAGCAGCCCTCCATCTATCTCTGTCTCTTCCTGCTCTCTGTCTCTTTTTTAGTTTTTGCCTCACTCGCCTAAAGTCTAATATATAAAACAAAAAAAAAAAAAAAAAAAACACTACATATTATGCTGGAAGATATATTATGTGTGGAACATGCTCTCTGTTTGACCTTGACCCCTGGTCAGACTGTAAAAGATAATAATTGACTTACAAGTCACCTTCTGGGCAAATCAGCATTTTTTTTTTCATATCATTTATATCTTTAGGCGTGCCGTGGATATTTGTGTCATTGTAATTAAGCCTAGCAGTGTATTAGGCAGGGAAGCTGTCAGTACTGCAGCAGAATGCTCAGAGACAAACATGCTGTGTTTTCATAGGTCAGTTTTCTGACAGTGGCACCCAGTTGCTATGCAGCAAGCTGACCTATAGCTGAACTAAACTTTTTTTTTTTTCCCTACCATGCAGAAAAGAAAACTGTATGGCTGCAGCTACACTCCAGCAGCACTTCAAAAATAACACGTCTGAAGAGGCAATCCTGTAACTGAGACAATGCAGACGATCGCTTAAGACCTGAATTTGCTACATTTTTTCGGCTGCATGATACCGGAATGTGCTGCCGTGGTGAAATTGAAGAGATGAAGAAAGCAGCTGGACTAAGACAGACAGTAATTCTCATAAACCACTCCTAACCCAGTGCCCTGATTTCGACTCTCAGAGAGGAGGATGTCAAATCGATCGTTTTTGACACCAAACATGTACCCTGAAAAGATGCTTGTATTTTCACGGCACGGTGTGGAAAAGTCAGGAGCAGTTTTTGCTCATTTGGCTTCTGAGGCGTGCGAGTTTCCACACTATAAATCTGCATTCTGCTCCAGCTGCATGTCTAGAAGATGGATGCAGAAGTCAGTTATTTCCACTCTGCTGTCATGCTTAAATCTCTGCTAAGTGTTTCTTTTAAAGTAAAAATATATATATACTTTTCGGGGTTTACAAATGCTCTTTACTCCATCTTTGGAGGCCTTCATATTGTGCAAAAATAGTCCAAATCAGTGGTTTTATTGGTTATATTAGCCCTTTAACACCGAAGCTCCACTGTTTATTATTTACTGTAACTTTTCAAATGTTAGCACGATCAACAAAAAGCGACTCGCGCCACTATTTTTGTTGCACTGCTAATATTAGCTTGGGGTTGTGAGGGGCTGTAATCAAGCGGGAGAGCGTGTAAACAAAGGGATGATGGGATATTAGTTAAGGGTTACAGTCCTGCTCACACCTTAGAGGCAAATTTCCATTGAACTCCTGCTGCTTTGCAGACACTATGTCTCAAAAATCCACACTTGCTTTTTGATTTTGGCTAAAATCGGCATCATCATAATTAAAAGACCACTGGGAACGATTTTACAATAGAAGAAAAAATAGTTGGACTATATTTTCTATCAAGCTTTAAAAAAATCTTTAGCATAAAAGCACTGAGTAAGATAAAAATGGGTGACTCCATTCATTTATCCAAGATAGAAACATCTCACACTTGTCAGTGCTCTTTTATGGACAAATTATTTTACAGAGACAAATAATGTTTAGCAAACCTTTGCACTGCTGCTTCTTGTAATTTATCTGCCAACATTTACTGATGCTGGGGCCCTCTGCATGCTAATGCGGGCTAATACAGCATGTCAGCGCGGCTGATTTATTGGTCGAAGTCGGATACATGATAATATTGCTGTTTTTCTTCAGCGCTGCCGGCTGCTTAGTCATGACATGCTGGCTCAGACACATGCTGTTCACTAATCAGCAGATCACATTTCACAAAATGTACTCATGCATTCAAGATGCTTTCAATAAAAGAGTACTTACTCACATGAGTGGTCTGAAAAAGCAAGCCCATTACTGCTCCAGCATTCACACCATTATCTCCATGTGTTTGGGTGCATATGAAATTGCACATTTCTCGTAAAAGTTAAGCATTGCATTCTTTTAGGTACATGCAGAAGGGCTCCTTTTTTGTTTTATGTGGCTCTGTAGTCGTGCGTTCTGTTAGCATGCAGCGTGCGCCTGTGCATGCTTGCTCGTGTGTGTTATGAGACGTTAGAACTCTTGAGAGCATTTCTGCCTCATTTAAATCAGTCAATACCTCAATTAGAAGCCAACATTGGACTCAGGGGAAGACCGGTCTGCATGTTTCTCTGCTTTATATGCACTCTCAGGCTGTTTTTGGCTTTTTCATACTGAGAACAAAAAATGTTTTAAACCTTTGTCACTTCTACTTTAAAATAAATCTCCAAGGTTTTTATTTATAGAACATTTAAAAAACCAACACAATTGCGATTTTTGTCCAAATCAAAAATTACATCTGTCATTGCAACGAAGTAGTAGTATAACTATATATATTTATTTATTTTTTTTAATAAAGTAGACAGGTTTCTACACTAATTCCACCAACAATGCTCATTTTGCAGTGTTTTTTTTAATTTTTTTTATTTGGTGTATGATTTTTTAGTTAATTTAAAATAATTTAATTTCCTGAAATATATTTTTTAATTCTTTTCTCTCACATTTGAAGTCTATCTACAAATTCCTCATTTTAAAAAAGTGGCCCAGCTTGGAGAATTTGTGGCTAACAATTTTTTTTTCTACAAATATTATTTTGCAGGACCTACAGTAGTCATGTGACCTGTTCTTTATTTCTGTTATTTTTATTTTAATAATCTATTAATTTTTAGCAGTGTTTAAAAAACTGTCACCAAGGATGTACCTCCTTCAAAATCTAAATATTATGGACTGATGTTTCATTTTTTTTTCTTTCAATTCAATTAGAGGCGTTACACTGATGTTTTTATTGGTTAAAAAACCCCAAATAGATTAAAAAAAAAAAAAACTGACCATAACATGTTATTTAACTGTTACTGAATCTTCTATCGAACACAAAAATAGTAATTTATTATTTTCGTTTATTGTTCAACAAAACACACAAAAAAAGATGAACATTAATTCAATGTAAGATTGTGTAGAGTGTCAAAACAAAAGCTACTAAGCAGAAAAAGGCTTTCAGCTGTGCTTCAATCGCAAAACAGAGATTGAAGGAATATAGACCACGGGAGAGCATCCTGACAGCTGGGTCAAAGGAAAGACCCAGCTTTTTTTTGTTTCTTTAAATCCTCTCTTTCTTTACCCCCATCCTCCCAGCTCTCCTCGTCTGTCCTGCTTCTCCCTCACACTTCCCTTTCGCTCTGTCTTTGTTTTATTACCAGACCCCTGTAATATTGCTTGATATTAAAAAATATACATCAACCGAGCAATTACAGGCTATCAAAGAGAACAGGTTTGGCCCGGGGCGCCGCACGCTGGATTCACTGAAATGAGATGAGATCGAGATATGAGAAAGCTCCTCCTGAGCACGAGGCTCTGAAATCCACCCGAGATAAGTAAAGATCATATGCATACATGCATTGATGCTCCGATGCAAAGCTCAACAAAGACTGAAGCTAATTCTGTGGCAAATACACTGACAGGCCTGTATAATTCCTGACTTCAGACTCACATGTTAAGTTCATAAAGTAGATTATGAAACAAACAAATTCTATAAGTCCCACAAAATCATTCAACATCCTGGTGAAGTCTGAAATGACAGACAATTAATTGTAATAAAAAAAAGAAAGCAAATCCCAGGATGAAAAAAAATGAAGAGCCAACCCATAAACCGTGAGTTCCTTCAATAAAAAACAGAGAACAATCCCTGAAAACGGCATAACATTTAAAAAAGGAGCTGTGGAGACTCCCTTAATGGAAGTCACTCAAAATTCATAGATGCTTCGCAAAATAAATCTACGGTGTCCTGTGAGGGGGGCAGTGGGAGGCGGGACAAAGCTTTGGGGAGCCGGGAAGTGGGCGGGGCTTCAACTGCATCATAAATTAGTCTGTGATTTAAAAGATTGCTTTTGCTTTAAGAGTATTTTTTATGTTTACACTTTTGTGTCTTAAGAAATGAAGGAAATAAATAAGCAAACTCTAAACAACAGCTGCAGAACTTTACTTTTACACTGTCAAAAGAGAGACACTAAATAAAAATAGGATGTGAATCTTTCGAAGAAAATCACAAAAAATTAGGAAAATGATCTATCCGTGCACCTAGTCATTTTTACTGAACCAGAAATCCTAAAAATATAAACAAGTGGTTCCATAAAAGCATTTAAAAAGGGAAAAATATGCTCAAAGGATGCCAACTGCTAGATAAAATTATTAAAAATTAGATGTACAAATCTGCAGCTTAATAACAATTTTTTTTGCTAATTCTAAGCAAATGGTTTATATATTTTTTAGTTTTTATATATTTAATTGTATTTAATTTTCATTATAGTGACAAAATTAGTGCAATAAGTGGAAATGATACATTTTAGAACATCATGATTTCATTAAATTCACTTATTAATTTATAAAGCACCTTCCACCACCACCCAAGGAGGCCCAAAGTGCTGTACATAAGAAAAACAGAGTACATTATAAAAGGCATGAAAAGAAGATGTTAAAAACATAAAGACTAATTTAAAACTAATATTAAGATGAGAAAACAATGTTAGCACAAGATGGTCCATCTTCATAAATGCTCCTAAAATGTAATTTATGAATTAATTATACATTTAGCATTTCTTAAATCAAATTATTTGATTTTTTTAGGCATATGTCAAGTTTTTTTTTAATCGACAAGAAAGCAAAACAATTTTGACTCATAAAATAATTTCTTTTTGTCTAGATCTTCGCTCTTAATGAGACAAAAAGCTTGGAAAGGTGTAAAGCAAAGATACACTAACACTACTTCAAATAGCTAAGAAAAAATATTATTTAAATCTTTGCAAGAATCAGTCAGTTACACTATGAAAAGTGAAACATTGGATCAATTAACAAAAGTTCTGTCATTTGTTTCACTTAAAATTATTAATATTCACCAAATAAATATTTGAGTTGATGGTTTACTCAACTTATAAATGTAATTTGATAAAACCGAATGTGTTCAAATATAACAAATCACAGAGCTTTTGTTAAATGATCCAGTGTTTCACTTTTTACAGTGTAACAGACTGCTTCAAAACAGAAAAAATGTAAAAAAAATGTTCAATATTGTCTTGTGGATGGGCTATGTGCCTGTGTGCATATTGTAGTTTTATCAATGTCCAAAGTGACTTAAAAGTCTTCCTATTATTATTTATTTTTCATAATATATTCTCATTTTTGGAAAAATTGTGATCGTGATTCAAAATATCTCTAAATATTTCCTGAAGTTGACTCCCACACTGTCATATTATAAATGTTACTTTATTCTGTTTTTCTCTTTTTGCTTGAATGTTCATTTATTTATACCTGCATTTCATATGAGGAGGGACATCTCCGTCTAACCCTAATAAGCCTCTGAAAGTTTTATATGGTGCAAAAGTGAAGTTTCCATGTCAACAATTTCTCCTCCACTATCGGAGGTCAATTCATTTACCTCAATATTTGTTTTATTTTTTATTTTTTTCATCCACATCTGGGCATTCCTGCAACCATTAGGAAAATCAACATTTAGAGAAGTGCAGATACTAGATTAATAAGAAATTCAAATATGACAATAATGGAATTGTGATTTCTTAACCTTTGTGACACTTATGTTATAATTAGTCTGCACCATCACGGTGCCAAAGCCAAACCGACTGCTGTTTGCCACAGAGGATTAGTGGACGTACGCCAAACTGCATTTTTCCTTTCATTACTGATGCATGCTTCAACTAAAACAGAAGCTGTGTCACAGTTTTTCTTCTATTTTTTGATCCTTTTTTGCTACTTTTCACAGATGTGCGGTAAAGCCAGGACGATTGTGTTCATGTGTCCGTTTATTTGTGCTCTCTGAAAGTGAGCGGTGTTGCCGTTGGTGTTCGGCTCTAAGCTGCATGTCTGAAAAGCGCGGGCGACTGTGAAACAACGGCGCGGCTAACGGACTCGTCTGCTGAGTATGAATAATCAAAGCGGTCCTTCTCATCATTAAAGCATGACTCTCCTGGTGGGAGCCTGAGGAGTGAGAGAGAAGCAGTGAGTGAGGGATCATAGTTAGCGCTGCAGGGGTACATGGTCTATCCCTCTTCTACCTCGTGTACTGTGACTTTGACCCCCCCCCCCCCCCCCCCCCCCATATACACCCATAAAGACCCACTCCAATGAAAATCATGTTTTTGTAGCATTTTTCTCATGATGGAAGATGTGTAAAAATTGCATTTCCGAGTATTTCTTTATTCAAATTCAAATTAAACTGGTCGGATCAGAACCTCCCTGCTCTGTTCCATTCTGATGTATCAGGTTCATTAATTAATTTTGTTTTTTCCTTGTTCAAGCTGGTATCTGGGTTAAGAGCGTACAGTGTATAATAGCCTTAGTAGTGCTCGCCATTTTTGTTGCACCGCTAATGTTAGCTTTAGGATGTGAAGGGCTTTAAGCTAGTGGGAAATAAAATATATAAAGCACAAGATAAAATGATCCAGATATGAACATGCTGCCAAACAAAACAAAGCCTGGATATTAATATAACAATGTGTGGAATAATCGTAATGTAATGTTTCTAGCACATGACCACATCATAATAATATATATAATATAATAATAATAACATTAAATGATCTGGTGGGCCGGACATAATCACCCAGAGGGCCGGATCTGGCTCCTGGACCTTGACTTTGACACATGCGGACTAGACTATGGTGTGAACAGACGGCTATAGTTGTGAGTGACGGGGATGATCCCTCCATCTCTGAGGTGAATTACTTGCTCTCCAGAAACAATATGTTCAACGGAAGCTTTGTGATTAATATAGATCAAAAGATGATTGGAGTGGGACTTTTAAGCATTTCTGCACTGATGTCTGCTCCTCTTTCCACCATTGAATTACCTCACGTCAGTTAGTCACGTTTACATCTGCAAGCTACCAGAAAGGAAGAAGACATTGAGATCATCCCATCCATCCATCTTCTTAACCTGCTGTGTTCCTCTTGGGTTCGTGGTCGCTGCCAGAGCCTAACCTGGCTACTGTTGGCCGAAGGCGGGGTACATGCAGGATCACGCAATCACACACCCATACAGTCACACCTAGGAACACTTTAAAGTAATCAGAAGACGGAGAAAAACCCACACATGCACGGGGAAAGAACCCCGCTGGGATTTGAACCAGAGTGCTCTCACTGTGTGAGGCCTAATCACTGCACCACTGAGCAGCTCCAACAATTTAGGCAAATTTTCCAGGCATGAACATACTGTAACAAAAATGTAAGATCAAACAGTCCCTGCAAAGCCAGGCTTAGCCTGCAGGGAAATGTTTCAAATCTCAACAGAGTCAAACTCAACAGGTGTTTTTTTTTTTTTTTTTTTTTTTTTTTATCAGGGTTTGGAAGGATAAATAATAACTTCTAAAAAAAATAAATAAATAAAATCAGTTGTTCAGAGCTGCATCTTTCTTCTTGGAACAGATGAGATGGAGGTGGAGTTATCATGTCATAATTTAGTCATTTGAACAAAACTTAATCAAATAAACTAGGAAAAAAAAAACACTTCACAGCAATCATACATCCTTCGCATCCTTCTCTTTATCATAAACTCTGTAAAGGAACGTATTCTAGATGCTAAAATTTGGTTAATACTACTTCTGGGGTCAGGGTGGGATGCTGGAGCCAATCCTAGTCATCTTAGGGGTATCAAACTCAATCAGCACAGTAGACCAAAATTCAAAGCGCACACGGTCATGGTCCAAACAGGATAAAGATTTAATGAATACAGTAAAAATAAAAATGTAAAAACTTTGAAAATATAACTTTTTAACATAACTATGAACAAAAACAGTAAGGAATAATATTCAAGAATAAATCAACTTAAAACTTTAATAAATTTCAATATTTTACCTTTCACAAAAATAGATTGTGTCAAAAATTATACAAGTTAGAAATTAACGCAAGATAACATTGGGCCATTTAAAACAATACATTAAAATGATGTGGAGGGCCGGAAATAATTACTAGGAGGGCTGGATCCGGGCCTTGACTTTAACACGTGGTTTAAACTATGGATTTTGCAAGTTCAGCGTGATTTAACTATTTTGTCTTAAATGTGAGAAAGTTGATTACAAATGTCTACAGACAGAAATAAAATCAAGGAAACATTTTTTTTTTAATTGAACAAAATACCTCCACACAATTGTGAGAGATTAATATCATACAGGGAACAATTACCTCAAGTGATTGCTGATGAAAGTGGTTCAACAAAGCACTAAGAGGAACTACACCTCTCCCTCTGAATGTGGGTTTTATTTTTGTTCCCTTTATACAGTAGTTCATGTGACTACTTGAGACTACATCCCTTTTTTTCATCATTTCCTTAAAGATGCATCTTTAAGAGCGGGTTCACTCCACCAAGCTGTGCACGCAGCGCGCTGAATGACACACTCTCACACAAGCTAGAAGATATGTTGCTAATGAGCCCAGTGTGCGGTTAAAGCGTGGAGCCAGACCTGCTTCACAGTCAGACTGATGAGGGTTCAGGCAGGAGTCACGGCTCCTTTCTTCCTTCCTCCGCCTCATCTTCAGAAAGCAGCACGTTACCACTCGCTGTCGTTATCAAAGCGGGCGCACGCTCACCTGAAGGTGATCCTCGTTCTTTAAGCATCGGGTGAGTCAGGCAGACTCAAACGGGAGTTGATGATGGTCCCTGGAGTGTTAGAAACAGAGGAAATTCACTTTCCTCTGTTAAAGACAATTTACATTTACATGATGGAAAAAGACTTTGCTAAAGTGCATTTGACAGGGAAAAAGATCAAAGAAGATTGTCAATGAACTGACCAATTTTCCCTGTTATTTTCTCCTGTTCTCCATCTAGTCCCAGCCATGATCACCTCCTACCCTAACACCACTCTGGCCACGCAGGGAGAGGAGAAGAGGATGAGCTGCATCGCTCACGGGGAGAAACCTATCATGGTGCGCTGGGAGAAAGAGGAGCGCATCATCAACCCCGAGACCAGCCGATACGTGGTCACTGTAAAAGAAGTGGCCGACGAAGTCATCTCCACGCTGGTGGTGAGTGCTTCACTTCAATCTGAGTGATGCATTTGAGTCTTTGCCAATCCTCCTCATTTTATCGGGACAGACAATCGAAACAAAATGTTGTCGTAGGAAGTACAGAGTTCTTTAGGCTTGTTCCTGGCTGTGCTTTAGATCAGAGGTCCCCAAACTTTTTTTTGTGAGGTCCACATAACTATTTCCTTCTTTGATGTGGGGCCAGGGTTGGATTGTAGGCTAACAGAAAAAGTGCAGCAATCGCAGCCTAAACGTGAACATTTACGGTTTTTCAGAAAGCCACATATATACAAATTTATAATACAGCATTTGTATAATCTTTATAGAAACTATTGATACCAAAACTTTTTAAAAATTAGATATATAGCATTACCTGCAATAATGCTTGTGTGAATGCTGTAAGATGGATGTGGCTGCTGAAGATGCTAGTGCTGATAGCTGAAGATGCTAAAATTGATAGCTAATAATGCTGAAGCTAATTTCTGAAATGGCTGAAGATAATAACTGAAAAGGCTGAAGCTGATAGCTAGCTAAATATTAGCAAAATATAAATTAGCCTAGAAACTGAAAAAAATTCTAAATTAGCCAAAACTGTGAATATGTAGCTGAAATATTAACTAAACTCCAAAATAGTCTAAAAAAATTAAGAAAAACCCTAAATTACCCAAAACAGCTAGCATGTAGCTGAACTATTAGCTACATGTCAAATAGCTTAAAAACTGGTAAAATGTGTAATTTAGCCAAAACAGCTAGCCCATAGCTGAAATTTTAGCTAAATGCTAAATTAGTCTAAAAAAACTGGTAAAATATGTAAATAGCCAAAACAGTTAGGCTAAAGCTAAAAAATATTAACTCCAAATTAGCCCCACAAAACTGAAAAAAAATCCTAAATTAGCTAAAACAGCTAACATGTAGCTGAAATAATAGCTGACTGTCAAATTATTCTAAAAAACTGGCAAAATGTGTAATTTTGCCAAAACAGATAGAAAAAATATTAGCTAAGTTCCAAATTAGCCTAAAAAAAGGAAAAAAAATCTAAATTAGCCAAAACAACTTATGGTTAAAATATTAGCTAAACTTCAAAGTAGCCTAGAAATCCTTAACAGACGAAAAATTTAGCATAAAAAGAGCTGAATATTTTAATAGCTGAATGAGCTAAATAGCTGAAGAGCTAGAGACATCCAAAAAATTTATGGAAGAAAAATAGTAATAATAAAGAAATAAACAATAAGTGAATCACTATTAAACCAATAAATAGTCCGTCCTCTCCCATCATAGTTCAGACTGCGGAATTGGAGAATAAAAGTCATGTTCTACATGGTTCTCGATCTGCGTTTCAGAAACTGTGTGGGGGGCCGGGCCAAATGTAGAGAAGGGTCTGATCCGGACCGCGGGCCATAGTTTGGGGACCCCTGCTTTAGATTAATAACCTTAAATGTGATGCATTTTCTCTCCAGATTATGCCAACAGTCCGTGAGGACTCTGGCTTCTTCTCCTGTCATGCAATCAACTCCTTTGGAGAGGACAGAGGCATTATACAGCTGACAGTTCAAGGTTGGTTTGTTAAAATGTAGAAAGAAACTTTGTCCAGGAGTGTTTGTTTTTCTGTGCTGTTGGTGTATGTCAGGGGTCTGCAAACTGCAGCTCCAGAGCCCCATGTGACTCTTTTACCTCTCCATATTGGCTCTCTTAGAAAAATAATAACTTTTTATCTTTAAAAGTAATTGTAAAGTAAAAAGTGAGAAAGTAGTACAGAGTAAAAACAAAAAGTGAAATAACTCAAACTTTATTCAAGACATTCACAATGAATCATCAACATTTTTACATATTTTTGTACTCCATGTACCACAGAAAATTGACCAGAATAATGGTGAATTTTCTGTTTTTGAACAAATTCAAGGAATTTAAGCTCTCCTTATAGTTTGAAAAATATGGTAAAGATCACTTAGGTAGCTCTGATTTAATTTTGAAAAGTTAGATTAACAAAGTTCACACTTAAATGAAACCAAAAACAGTAAAATAAACAGTTTTTTAATCACTACTGACTTACACTACCTACTACTACATTTGCTGCATTGAGATGATTGTATTTGGTACAGGGTGTCTTTTATTTTGAAAGGGACTCATGTGAGCCTATAAACAAAAGCATACATACAAATCAGTGAAATAAGAGTTTTTGATTCCTATTGGGTGTTTGTTGGTGAGAAATAACCCAAATGGCTCTGGAAGTGCAGAAAGTTGCAGACCTCTGATCTATGTTTTAACCACTGACTGTACCAGGAAACTAGACCGGTGTGATGTCGTCCATAGAAAATGGTTTACTTCTGGATGCTCCAACAAAACAAAGTTAATTCCATTGCCTGTTTTTTTTTTTTTTTTTTTTTTTTTTTTGCTAAATGGAGGCCGCCATGTTGAATCCATGAACTGTCTGTGAGCTGTGATTGGTCTGTGTCAATGTATGGTAACTACTCGCCAATCAGGAGTGAGCTCATTGGAAGTCCACACCCCTTCCACTTGAAAACAAGCTCAGGAGAATCTGTCAATCAAAGATGCCAAATGATTCAAGTGGGGGCCAGTTGGTATCCATCCATCTATTTTCTGAACCTGCTGTTTCTTTGCTGATCACAGGGTTGCTGGAGCCTGTCCCAACTACTGTTTGAGACAATGGAGTATACTTACATAGGAAGGCCCAAAGCGCTTACAGTCACAGAATCATTCACACACACTTTAACACGCTGGTGGTGGTTCTGCTGCCAAACACTGGCACCAACCTTACAGCAGAAGCAATTTGGGGTTCAGTGTCTTTCCCAAGGACACTTTGACATATGGGAAGGCAAGGCGGGAATCGAACCTGAAATCTCCCAATCAGGAGTCAACCGCCCTACAGCCGCACCACGGCTGCCCTGTTGGGGAAAAGCAGCACCAGCAAGCACTGGCTACATTCATTGAGGCATCTGATTGTCCAGATGAATACCTGAAAAAGCTGCATTGTAGAAAAAATCATGAGAAAAAAAAAAAATATCCAGAACATGGTAAAAAAAAAGTATCAGAGCAAGAATACCTATTCTGACAAATATGACATATAATGGCTGTTAATTTCTCAATAGAAGTCTATGGGGTTTTGGCCTCTTGGAGCCCGTGTGTACTTCCTGTTTGGAACACCAGGGGGTCACTCAGTCCAGCTATTATATACAGTCAGTGGTTATGACCCTTGGTCTCTGTCTGATCTCTTGTTGGAATCCTCACAGACAGGTCCACTTGTGTGGTCTGCATGGATCTGTGTCTCATATTTCCTGTTGTTGTGTCCTCAGAACCCCCTGATCCTCCGGTGGTAGAGATCCGTGAGGTTAAAGATCGAACCATAGCGCTGCGCTGGACCATGGGCTTCGATGGCAACAGCCCAATCACAGGGTATGATATCGAGTGCAAGAACAAATCAGGTAACTGAATCAAACGAGGATCAAAATGTGGTCATTGCGCTAAAAAATAATAAAAAACTGATTTCTTTTTTTGTACTTGTAGCTTCATGGCTATCCGCTCAAGTAACCAAAGATGTGTCACCACAGTTAAACCAGGCAACAATTATTGACCTCCATCCTTCCTCCACTTACAACATCCGCATGATTGCCAAGAACATCATTGGCAACAGCAACCCCAGCAACGAGCTCACCATCACCACAGATGAAGCAGGTTGGTGAGATGATCCCGTTCAGGAAGGCGGTGTAACAAGGGACTTCTAGGTTTTTACAAAACTTTTCCTGCTGATAGGATAAAATCTGTTTCCAAGCTGTAACTGGCCAGAATGGGATCGATCCAATTTGCACTCGTCAGTTTTATTGGTTTGAATTTACTCAAGAAAATAAAATGTTGCACCTCAAATCAAATCAAATCAAATCAACTTTATTTATATAGCACTTTTCCAAAAAGTTCATTTTTATCAAAGTGCTTAACATAAAATAAATAAAATAATAATAATAATAATAATAAAATGTTAAAAACAAAGGACAATGCCCTCAAACCCCACCCCCACCCCTCCACACACTCGCACAAACACACACCGACATATTTCCACACCTTGAAGTTAAAAACAATAAAAATAACTTATTACTAAAAAGCTGGAAAATAGAAATCTAGAAATCTGGCTTTGTACTGCAGTGAGGAAACGATATTTTAGGGACCTGTCCACACAAGTGAGCCCCCAATCAAGTTCACGGAGTACGCCACTACAGGACCCCCCAGATCCTAGCAAAGAGCCAGACCCGGGAGGTCCCACTGCGGCGACCCAGTTTACCGAGAAAGGGCAATCACTGATGTGGAGGATCCCTCAGAGGAAAACACTGGAGTTAAAAATGTAAAAGGAGTAAAAAAAAAAAAAAAAAGATAAAAATTAAATGAATAAAAACAGATATAAATACATACACATACACATGCACATAAAATACACATAATTCAGTAAATATGAATTAAGTAAAAAGAGAGGATAAAACAAAATATTAGAAAACTCTCAAAAGTTTAACTAAAAGCCAGATTAAAAAGGTAGGTCTTGAGCCTTCCTTTAAAAACATGAACAGTCTCTGCAGCCCTGAGGCTCTCTGGAAGGCTGTTCCACAGGCGAGGTCCATAGTAACTGAATGAGGCCTCGCCGTATGTTTTAGTTCTAACTTTTGGAATGACTAACAGGCCTGTTCCAGAGGACCTCAGGGTCCGCGAGGGCTCATACCTTAAAATCATATCAGTTAAATAAGAAGGCCCGATGCCATAAAAACATTTATAAACCAATAAAAGAATTTTAAAATCAATTCTGAATTGCACAGGGAGCCAATGCAGCGATTTTAAAATGGGTGTAATGTGTTCCCGCCCCCTGGTCCTCGTCAGCACGCGTGCGGCTGAATTCTGTAGCAGTTGAAGGTTTGAAATCCTTTTCCTGGGAAGACCAGAGAGCAGGGCATTACAGTAATCTAATCTACTGGAAATAAAAGCATGCATCAACACCTCTGTGCTGGCAAGAGAGAGAAATGGGCGGACTCTGTTGATGTTTTTAAGATGGTAAAATCCTGTTTTTGTTATGTTTTTGATTTGTGGAATAAAATTCAACTCAGAGTCAAAAATCACACCCAGGTTTCTCACACAGTGAGAAGTTTTATAGTTTTTTAGTTTAGATAAAACAAACTCTCTCTTGTCTTCAGAACCGATCACTAAAACCTCAGTTTTGTCCTGGTTCAGCTGTAAGAAGTTCTCTGCCATCCATGACTTAATGTCTAAAATACAATTTAAAAGAACATTGACTGACTCTTCGTCATCAGGAGACACAGCAATGTAAAGTTGTGTATCATCAGCGTAGCTGTGAAAACAAACGCCGTGTCTCCTGATGACGTCCCCAAGGGGCAGCATATATAAATTAAAAAGTAGTGGGCCTAAAATTGAACCTTGGGGGACCCCACAATTGATTTCAAAGACCTTTGAAGAGTAAGTATCCATACTTACATAAAATCTACGATCTGTGAGATAGGAATAAAACCACTTCAGAACAGTACCAGAGATGCCCAAACCTCTCAGCCTATTAAGTAAAATCTTGTGATCTACTGTATCAAATGCTGCGGTCAGATCCAGCAGCACCAGGACTGAGAGTTTCTGGCAGTCCAGGTTACATCTGATATCATTTACTATTTTAACCAGGGCTGTCTCTGTGCTGTGGTTTGTCCTAAAACCAGATTGATATTTTTCAAATATACTATTTCTATTTAAAAACTCATTCAATTGTGTTAAAACTGTTTTTTCAATCATTTTACTTAAAAACGGTAAGTTGGATACTGGTCGATAATTACTTAAATTGGTGGGGTCTAAATTACTCTTCTTCAGCAGAGGTCTCACCACCGCCGTTTTAAAGGCAGAGGGGAAGACACCTGTCTGAAGAGAGTAATTTACTATGTTTAGGAGCTGAGGTTCAAAGGCATCATAATATGTTTTTAAAAGTGATGTGGGATTGGGTCTAAAAGGCAGGTAGTTGGCTTTAACTGGGAGAAAACTCGACCAAGTGCCAGAGCATCAACCAGGACAAACTTTCCAGTGTTTCCTCTGATAAATACAATGCTATTGATTCATTAAAACCATGGTCTGTTTGAGTTAAAAGACTAGATCTAATAGCATTGATTTTACTCCTGAAGTGGTCTGCAAAACTCTCACATGTAGCATCTGATGCTGTCATGGAGGACCTCTGAACATCTCCTTTGGTTAAAGTGTCTATTGTTTTAAAGAGGAATTTTGGGTCATTTTTGTTTTGTATAATTAAGTTTGAGAAGTGGAGGGTTCTAGCTTTTTTTATTGCATGGCTGTACATCGTTTGTTTTTCTTTAAACATTTCCAGGTGTACAGTTAGTTTAGATTTCCTCCACTTCCTCTCTGCCCTCCTGCATTCACGTTTCATGGCTCTGATGTCTGTATTTATCCATGGCGCTGTAGCTCTAGCTTTCACTGTTTTAGTTTTAAGTGGAGCTACAGCATTAATTGCTAAGGTTAGTTTTTCATTAAAATACTCAACCATAAAATCACATGATGCAGGTAAAATCTGAGCAGGAGTTTGATGTAAAATGTTGATAAAATCTGCAGCCACATCAGGAGTTATATATCGTTTCCTCACCGTTCTCACTGGAGCTTCCCGTTGCATAAAACTGGTGATATTGAAAAATACACAACAGTGATCTGACACAGCCACATCAACAACAGAGGACACACTACAGGACAGGCCGTGGGTTATGACCAGATCCAGAGTGTGCCCCCTGTTGTGAGTAGGCTGAGTGACATGCTGTTTAAAATCCATACAATGTAAAAGGTTAAGAAATTCGTTTGTGACAGCATCACTATCTGTGTCAACATGTAGATTAAAATCACCAGTCAATAAAATTCGATTATATTTAGAATGTAGAAGTGATAAAAATTCAGAAAATTCTTGAATAAAACAAGAGGAGGTTTTTGGTGGTCTATAGATGGTAACACATAAAATAGGCGGACTGCTAAAAGAAAGTGCATGATGCTCAAATGTGGAGTAACTATTTAGTGTGACTGTTTTAGTTACAAATGAGCCACGAGCAATCGATGCAGTGCCACCGCCTTTTTTACCTCCCCTGGTAGAAAATAAAAAGTTAAAATTTGGTGGGGAAGCCTCAGTGAGAATAATAGGAGCATCAGTACCAAGCCAGGTTTCAGTTAAAAAAAGACAATCAATATTGTTATCTAAAATAAGATCATTAACAATAAAAGATTTGTTTAAAAGAGAACGAATGTTTAAAACAGCAAAGTTCAGAATGGTATCAGAGTGCAGATTGATTGTTTCATCTTTTGTGTCCGGCATTATGTTTATGGGATGGAGATGTCTAATGGTGGATCTGAGCCGGAGAGGATTGGGAATTCTGTCTGTTATGTGGACTGGGATAGGTTGATCAGCTGAAGATGGGTTATGGCAGTGGTCCAGTCAATTGGTGAACAGTTTGGAGGAGCAAAGTGTAAGTTCAATGTTCATGGAAAGTAGTTTAGATCCTGATCGGTTTGGATGGATGCCGTCTGGTCTGAAGAGATGTCGTCTGTTATAGAAGGTGGTGAAGTTATCAACATATGGAATATTGTTAGAGATGCAGTGTCCTTTAAGCCAGATGTGAAGTTGACGCAGACGGCTGAATTTGATGTCTCCAAAGCGGGGAGATGGAAGCGGACCGGAGATGATGCACTGCTTGTTTTGCTGTTGGATGGTGTGGATGAGGGTGATGAAGTCCTTCTTGAGGGTCTCAGACTGCTGGAGCTTCAGGTCGTTCACACCTGCATGAGCAATTATTGTGTGAACGGAGGGGTTGTGGATGGCGAGCTGGTGGGCAGAGGTGGTGATCTCACGGACGACCGCGCCTGGGTGGCAGAAGGTTCGACTCCCGTTGACGCGGACATGTCGGACCATGGAGGTTCCCACGACGAAGGCGTCCAGGTGATTCACGCGGCCGCCAATCCTGGGCGCCGAAGTAAGCGGGACTGTCGCGGCAGGTGAACAAGCGGGAGTCGGCGTCGGCGTTACACCTGCTGTTGGAGGAGAAGCGGCCGCTGCTGCAGGCGGGACCCCGAGAGGAGGAGAGGAGGCGGTGGTCACCGTGACGCCTGCCGCGGGAGGAGACGCAGCGGAATTTGAGCCCGACGCCCCGATCGGGACCGCGGATGGAAGCCCGGAGTTGTTCGATCCGACGGGAACGTCGATTATGTTCGGGCGGCGGCGGGTCTCGGGGCGTCTACTCACTGCGTCTCTCAGGAGCTGCCGGCGTTTGGCGGAAGATGAGGCTCCAGATGACGGGCGGCCTTCTCTCCTAGTCCGCGAAGCAACAGGGTGAGGGTTTTCCCCGCTGAGTGGAGGAGCGGCGGCCAGGAGGTCCTCAGATGACGGAGCCGACAGGACTTCAAAGCGGTTGGTGAGGACGATGTCATCGCGGTGCAAAGCTTTCTTTCTCCGGCAAACCACTTCAGTCCATTGTTGTTTCGGTGTGGAGCTCGAGGAAGGCCGCGGCGAGGTATCGGGGTCCCAGAGCACCGTGTCGTGCACAGCCGCTTTTAACGATGCAATGTGCATGGACTGTTGATGCGCCAGGTCCAACAGAGAGTTCAGAAGATCACTCTTCGACTTCAGTTCATTGGAGAGCCTCTGTATATCTTTTTTGAGGTTAGTGATCTGTTTCTTGGCGTTTGAAGTATCACTGGCGTCGGTGTTGGGAGACGCAGGTGCAGCGGCGGCCATCTTGGTGATCAACTCAGTATTGATCCATCTTTGATACTTAAGTTTATTGTGTCACAATGTATGCAAATATTTCCTTTGGGGCATTTTGATGTTATTTAATATCATAATATTACATTTAATTTTTGAACTGTTAACATTGGTGGGTTAATAAAGTGGAAATGCAACATTAGCAAAAAAATTACCTTAAATAGAAATAAATTATCACTACATATCAAGTTATTTAATTCTAATTTAAATGATGTTCGAGCAGGAAAACCTTTCCAAAGAGTATTAAGTCATCCTATACAACACTAGTAATATTCATCGAGGCCATCATTTGCTATACATTAGGAAACAAATCATTCCACTGTTGCTTTTAGGAAGGTCTATTAGTGTTCAGCTCTTCTGCATTGCCTGTAATATTTCCCATTATGGCATTTTAGCACCTAAAAATGGCACATTCTGTCGCATTCATGGCCAAAATGAAGTCATAAAGCTCTCCTATAATCTCTGACACTATAAAGGGGAAACTGAGGGAAGTTAAGGGTTTATTTTTAATTGGTGTTAAGTAAAGAGTAAAAGCTCGGAGGCACATGAGTGAACAAGAAGAACTGAAATGTTCAGCAGGAAGATTTGTATCTCAACAGCACCATCTAGTGGAAATTGTCTGCCTTTTTTTTTTGTAATGAGATTTTCCTTCATGGTGTTTGGTGGTTTGCTTACAGCTCCAGACGGGCCTCCACAAGATGTCACTCTGGACTCCAACTCCCCTCAGAGCATCAAAGTCTCCTGGAAGGTGAACTTTCAAATAGATTATCGTTTTTTATTAATTTGACATCCAACTGTTTTTCACAAGAAAAGGATAAATAATTAGGCAAATTTAGTTTAAATTTGATGTTTTTCTCCCTTTTTTTCATCTTCTTTGTGCAGCCGCCCCTTAAGCACCTGCAGAATGGTGTAATACGCGGCTACCAGGTCGGCTACAGGGAGTACAGCCCAGGTGGAAGCCACCAGTTTACCATTATCAGTGTGGACACAACAGGAGACACCACAGAGAGCATTGTTTTGGACAACCTGAAGAAGTTCACCCAGTACAGCGTGGTGGTTCAGGCGGCAAACAGAGCCGGCACCGGGCCGTCTTCACAGCAAGTGGTCATCAAGACTCTGGAAGACGGTAATGAGACACTGTTTGTGGCTTCAGGGCTTGTTATGTGCACTGACGACAAGATCAAGTGTGAGAAAATGATTGTTTCACATTTGTATTATTTATTTTTAGTAAGGAAACCAGAGTAAGTCGGAGAAATGTTTAAAAGACTGAAAAAAAAAAGACATGAGTTGAAAAGAAAGCGTAGGAGAAGGTCTCCCTCTACTGGACATTATGGTGAACTACAGTCTATTGTTCTGTAGTGAAACTGAAGAACTCAAGCTCTGTTTTTTTAAATTTAGTTTACACAGTAATACAACTTAAAAGTTATTTTGTTTAACATGATCACCTCAAAAACATTTTATCCAGATGCCATTGTCCCTAGAGCAATAGGAGACATTTTCTTTTTGTTTTTCTGCACTTTTGAGGATATATTTGAAACCTTTTAAAAATTGCCTGATGTCCAGAATTTAGATTTTCACTCACACTGAACTCTGTGCTCCTTTTTCTGTGCGGCAGTGCCGTCTCGTCCCCCTGAAAATGTCCTGGCTGTGGCCAAGTCTCCTGAGATCATCTCGCTGTCCTGGATGCCTCTTCCCAGAGAATCTCTCAACGGAAATCTGCAGGGCTATCGAGTCATCTACTGGGCTAACCTTCCTGATGGAGGTATTAAAATGTATAAATCCTTATGTGCAATAATGTTTGCTTGATTTTAAATAAGGAGCAGTTATTTATATATCTGAGGTATTTTGCTGCTGTTTGTTCTTCCCTCCAGCAGGGGGAGCTGTGGTTTTACTATCCAATTTTGTTTTGTTAGAGAACAAAAATATATGCTTTTTTAAATTGATTGTTTATCAATGTTCTCTGCTTCTTCAGTTGACTAAAAAAAAAAAAAAAAGACACAAAATGATGCAATAAATGTCGTCTTCTTTGTCAGAACTGGGTGAAATCAGAAACGTGACCACCAATCAGCCGTCTCTGGAGTTGGACGGTTTGGAGAAGTACACCAACTACAGCATTCAGGTCTTAGCCTTCACAAACGCCGGGGACGGAGTCCGCAGCGAACAGATCTACGTTCGCACCAAAGAGGATGGTACAAGAAACAGGAAGTGACATCACACACTAGCTCTCGTGACAGTAGACTCCAATGGTGGTGCATTGTTTGGTTCCACAGTTCCCGGTCCTCCTGCTGGAGTGAAGGCTGCAGCCTCCAGCAGATCTGCCGTGTTTGTCTCCTGGCTCCCTCCGCTCAAACTCAACGGCATCATCAGGAAATACATCGTCTTCTCCTCCAATCTTCATCCCATGGTAGTGACATTTGTTTACCCTCCACCTCCCTTTTTTTAATCTTCTGGGTTCTGTTTGAGAGAAGTCGACTGAAGTTGCCCATCAGTCCTGTACATTGAATCTACTTATTCATTTCTCTTTGACTGCTTTGCAGGTGATGAGTGAGTTTGAGGCGTCTCCAGATGCGTATTTCTACAGGATCCCAAACTTGACTCAAAACCGGCAGTACAGTATCTGGGTTGTGGCTGTGACGGCTGCCGGTCACGGCAACAACAGTGAGAAGATCACAGTGGAGCCGCTGGCCAAAGGTTTCCTGAATTGACTTCTGCTATTCTTTAGTTTGGTGTTCGTACATTTCAAATAATGGCTTTTCCAAAATAGGCGCGCCTGTCTCCGGTCAGTGTTTGATGAATTTCTTCTGGTAGCTTTTATTTTTAAATGTTGCTTGTTTTCTGTGTCGTGCTGCTTCAGCTCCAGCCAGGATCCTGACCTTCAACGGCACCGTCACCACTCCCTGGATGAAGGACATCGTCGTACCGTGCAAAGCTGTCGGTGAGCCTCTTCCCACCATCAAGTGGCTCAAAGGAAAGTACGTCAAAAACATCTCCGTAGACCTCAAATAAACAAAACACGCATTTGTACAAAAATCTCAAGCTTCTTCTCTTCTTGGTTTCTTCAGCACCAACGGGACTCCCACTCCTGTCGTAGTGGATGGCCGCCGTAGCCTCCACGGTAACGGGAGCTTCATTATTCGTACAGTGAAAGCAGAGGATTCTGGGAATTACAGCTGTGTGGCCACCAACACCTGGGGGTCAGACGAGGTCACACTCAACCTGCAGGTCCAAGGTAAGTGACCCTTTGATTTCTTCTCTGATTCAAAAACAAACTTTTTTTTTTTAATTAAAATACATAAAAATACACTTTTAACTCATTCTTAAAGTTCAAAATAGTAAGAAGGTTTGAGAAAACACAACGGAAAAGATAGCCAAATGTAGAACTGGATTAAACTATTTTTTAAACCTTTTTTTAAATCTTTCAAATGAAACAGATTGGAAAAAAATAATAAAAATACAATAAACGTTGGATATTTTGAACCATATGGGATCAGAAATATATCCAGTGTTCAGTGTTTTTGTTTTGGAGCCACTAAAGTTGGCCCCAAAATAGAAAAGACTGCTTTAGAAAACACAATCCTTTTAAACTTACCTAACAAAACTATTTTGGGAACAATCGTCCACTAAATATGGCACTTCATAAATTAATGTAAAAAGCTACGTTATTATATTGAAATATTTATTTAAAATTAAAATAAAACATAAACCTAGACAGCATTTTCTTTATTGATGCATATACTCTCTCAGAAATTTGTCTTTAGAAGAGAATAAAGTCTCAGTAAAAAAGTCTATTTTTTACATTTATAGTGGATAAAGGAAAGCTAAACGGAGTATTATGGACATTTCACAAGCACATTCTTTTTTTTCCAATTACACCTAAAAAGTTGTAAATTTACGAGAAAAAAAGTTGTAACTGGTAAATACAAGAATAAATTTATATATTTATGACTTTAAAACTTATAGGCTAGATTTATTACTTTTTTTCTTGTAAATTTACGTGTTTTAAAGTCGTAAATGTATGACAATAAAATATGTAAATCTACGACTTTAACACACATAAATTTACAAAATAAAAAGTGATAAATTTTTCAGAAAAAAACTCATAAATTCACCTGTTTTAAAGTCGTAAATTTATGACTTTCAAAAATGTGAATCTATGATCCACATTTTTAACAGATGTAAATTTACAAAAAATGTCAGAAATTTATTAGAACAAAGTTACTAATTTACGTTTTTTTCTAGTCGTAAATTAATGTCTTAATAAATTGTAAATCTGAAATTTTGACACACAAAAAAACTAAAAAAAAAACCCACAAATGTATGAGAAAAAGTAATACATTTATTAGAAAAAGTCATACATTTAAAAGGAAAAGTAAGAAATTAACGATAAAAAACTCCACAGTTGAGTGTTTATCAGAGCTGTGCTCAAAGATGAAAGTTGTGGAGCATTTTGTGAAACTTTATTTCCAGATAGATTTCAAAAGACAACTCAAAATCAAATTATTAGTGTTTCCGGGGTTTGGTTTCTGTAACGCAGAGCTTCATATGTTAAATGAAGAGCTCAGTGACACACGTTTAAAGGACCGCCACTATATTCTGCCCTTATCATTCAGTTAATTTGTCACCTTATGTCTTGTAACCATCATGTGCACATGGGATTGAAAAGTGTTAGAACTGTCTCCTCCTCCAGATGAAATGTCCCGTTTTAACAAAAAAAAGCAAAACAAAGAGGGATGAAAATGACCTGTTACTTTAGCATAAGAACTTTGAAAACTTTGAAACATTCAGATTGCCTGTTCAAATCCAAGACGCTTTGAGCAAATTGAGTTCAGCCGCTCTGTTGGACTGTGTGCTCACTTCCACTTTAATCACACATTTTTACAAATTAAAATCTCAAAAATCACTTTTTTAAACTCTTTCTGGTGGCCCAAGAAAACTACTATTGTACTCAAACTTGAAAAAGCACAAAAAGACATTCTGTCTCAATCCACGAGCTGTAGTTTAGAACACTCGTTTTCATTATTGCATTGCCTGAACTGACAAGAATCCAGTCCAAATCATCTGAGATGAACTTTGACAAGAACCTAAAATCTTTTTGTGTGTTTTGCTGTCCACAGTCCCTCCTGACCAGCCCCGGCTCACAGTTACCAAGACGACCACCACATCAATCACACTGTCATGGATACCTGGAGACAACGGAGGAAGCTCCATCAGAGGTGAAGCTGACACAGAAAACACAGTAACAGCCCACTGGAGACACTGAAAGCAGCTCCTCAGATAACGGCTGAGCAGGACTTCCAACCAATAAACTGTAGATGGGATTCTCTGCATAGTTGCTGTTTCCTAATAGAGTTTAGCTCTACACTGATCTCCAGTCACATTTTCCCTTTAGTTAGGAAAAGAAAAAGGGTTTTAAAAATTTATGTTCCTGCCTTTTTTCTTCCATATGGAAGACAATCAGATCTTTAAGTTACTATGATATTTCCTGTAGAGATTTTTTTTGGAGTGAATCATTTTTCAGAGACCACACTAGGTGCTTAAAGGTGGATAATAGAGTTGTAAGAAAATATTGATTCAGTGAAATATCACGATACTTTATTTGGTGATACTTGTATCGATTTAAAATACTGCCAAGGCAATATTTGATTATTATTTGTAGTTCAGTATTACTTTTGTTTTCCACTAAAATATTTCTTAAATTAACAAAAGAACAGCACCGTGAATTTGCTCTGGTAAAAATAACTTGTTTATGAGATACAGTTGCAGTGCTTCGTGTTCTGGTCATTGACATGTATTTTATAATTTCACGTCTCTGAAAATGCATTAATATTCAGATAATTCATATGTCATATTTAAAAATATTGTAAAATAATGAATAAAGTAATGGTAAAATTAACTAGATTAGTTGCATCCCCTGCGATTATAGTGTGAATGCTTTTTGCTGAAATAGTCGCTGAAGATGCTGAAGCTTTTTGCTAAAAATGGTGACGCAGTTTACAAAAGGTTAAATTTGCTAAAAAACTTGAAAGACTTGAAATTTCATGAAATAAAATTAAATGAAAAGTTCTGAAGTTGACCTAAATTTCTCAAAATTTGGTAGTAAAAAATGCTTAAAAATCCCTAATACATGCCAATTTTGCAAAAAAAAAAAAGAAATTGTGTGTTGCTTAAACATGAACTAAACTCCAAATTAGCAGGAAAAAAAACTCAGTTGATACCAAATTAACCAAAAAAAGCTGGCTCATCGCTTAATTCCAAGTAAACTCCAAAATAACCTACAATTCCTCAGTAAACTAAATTAGCCAAAAACGTTAGCCTGTTGCTAAAATAGAAGCTAAACTCAAATTTTTAAAAATTACTTTAAAAGATGAAAACACAGCCCATGAATAAAGTTAAAGACTTGTTGCTAATCTACTTAAAATTTTGAAATTTGAAGACTTTCTCCTTCTTTTCTTACGGGGCATATTTTGCTTGATATTTTAAAAACTATAAAGTTTATGGATACCAAAAATACAAGCAGTAATGTCCTGAACAAGCTGAACATTTTGATATCAAGATTTCTGAAATTGCTGAAAGTGTGATTTTTTATTTTTATTTTCTTGCCGAAAAACATATGCTAAGGATCAGGAGAATCGTTATATCGTCTTGAACGGTCTTGGAATATATCAGGATACGTATCGTATCATGACGCATGTATCGTGATACATTTCATCGTCAGACACCTCAAGTGAACAACAGATGAAAGTGAGGGCACTTTCTCTTCCAGTTTCTTTCTTTTTCCATCATTCCTGTTGTTAATACTTGATTCTCTTAGAGAATAACTCCAACATAGTATTGTGCAACTTCCTGTTATGTCACATCCTGTTGTGCTTCAGCTTTTTTGTCATTGCCATACTATCATTATCTGTTGCTCACGTCCTAAAACCTCGATTAAAAAAGCAGCAGGACAGATTAGGTGTGTTTAGGGGGCAGATTAAAGTGTTCCATCTTAAAGAGAGAGCAATCACTGTGAGACTATTTGCGGTGATTCATCATCAACCCTCCTAATCAAGCCGCCCCTGCCTGCAGAGCTGCGGTCGCCGTAGAAACGGTCTAAGACTGTGACATTTGTTTCCACGCTCGCGCCGTCATCCATCACTAAACTGCTCATCCAGACCCAACCACTGTCTATGTGCAGCAAACTCGAGGTGCGGTTGGTCACCCAGCTTTTATCTTTACGCTCAGCTGCTAACAGAATTCTAATTCTAATTACAGACCAATAAAACTTATCACCAAACTGCAGGACTCCATTTTCTGCAAAAATAAGAAGTATATTTTGCTCTAGCAGTATGTTTTTCTCATGATCTCCCTCCTCTTCAGGTTACATCCTGCAGTACTCTGAGGACAACAGTGAGCAGTGGGGCAGTTTTCCCATCAGCCCCAGTGAGCGTTCTTATCGTCTGGAGAACTTGAAGTGTGGAACATGGTACAAATTCACCCTGACCGCACAAAACGCTGTGGGACCAGGACGCATCAGTGAGATCATTGAAGCAAAGACTCATGGGAAAGGTACCGCAAATGTATTTTATACATGTTTAATTTTGAGCAAACAAATCAATTGGTCAAGTACACTTACCTTCATCTTATAAAATTGTTTTACTTAGAATAAAACTTGCTAAATACAAATTTTAAAAGAATTTTGTCTTCATTTTTTCCTGTTTTCTCATCAGAGCCTCAGTTTGCCAAAGAACACGAACTCTTTACCAGCATCAACTCCACCAGAGCGCGGCTCAACCTGGCAGGCTGGAACAACGGCGGCTGTCCCATCACCTCCTTTATTCTGGAGTACAGAGCCGTGGAGTCGCCCACCTGGACCACGGCTCAGCGCACGTCTCTCACCAAGAGCTACATCCTGTACGACCTGCAGGAGGCGACCTGGTACGAGCTGCAGATGAAGGTCACAAACAGTGCCGGCTCAGCAGAAAAACGGATCACCTTCGCCACTCTGAGCACTGATGGAAGTAAGTAGGGAACAAAAAGGGCCTATCAGTGGCTTTTGATTGAAGAAGTATCAATGAAAACTTGGATAGAATGATGAAATATATCAAACACAAGTTTTTGAAACACTAAAGAACTGATTTTTTTTTACTTTTATAATAATTTAGTTTATAATTTAAAATTGCAGGCAATTTAAATCACGTTAATTTGTTCAGATTGGGATCATTCTAGCAAGTACAAAAGAAAGACAGAAAAATACTGGCAAAAGAAAACATTCAGGGATGAAACCAATTTAGGGTGATGGTCTTTTAGTCAACATTGGTCTTTGTTGAGTGAATATTCAATAGATTAGGAATATTTATGCATAATCTATCCTAAAACATAGTCTATCTTCTTTTTGATTTTCTCCCAGAATGGTCTTATTTTCATAGTTTTAAAATGGAGAATTCCCATCAACACAACATTAAATCGCTTTTAGTTTTCCTATTTACAGAAATGAATCCTGAAACTTTAGGTAACAAGATTCCTTTAGGTACCTTTAAGTATGCGGTTCTGGTGGTGGCAGAGAAGAGGAAGGAAAAAAGATCTCCTGGAATTCCTATATAATCATTTTAAAAGCTGATAGGAATGAAAATGACACAGAAGATGATGTTAGAGGCAGCAAGAGCTGATTAAAGTCTCTGCGTGTCCATCTTATTCCACTCTGCTGGTCTAGTTTGAGACACCTGATAAGATTATTACAGATAATTACATAGTTTTTCAACGTGGCAACTAAAAAGACAACAACTGTGTGAAAAGGTACAAGCAAGAAAACAAATAACAAGAAACACAACTTTATGAAATTTTATATTTACCTGCTTCATGGAGACATAAAGTATTTTAATGAAAAAATAAACAAATTATATTTATAAAATCCATGTAATCTATATTTTTCAAAATTAGTCTTTTAAGATTGTAAAGTAGTCAAAAATAGTGAGTGTGGATTCAGCCTTAAAGCTAATGTTTAATTTGAATCATTTTAAAAATAAGATAAGATGCAGGTTGTGGATCAGCAGAGATCCTAGAAAGCCATTTCAGGGACGTTTTGTGTAATGCATGACAAGTTTATGCCACTTTATGTCAGTCACACAACGGTGCTGTTCTTATAATGGGAGGGAAGGGTTCTGAGGTGAACTCCAGACCCTTCATTCACGTTCTCGGGGGATTTGGGCTGAAACGTGTGAGCCGCTTGTTAGATGGTCTTGAGTGGTTGCTGGTGTTTGGGGAGGAAGGTGCGTTGATGCTGTTGTCAGGTTGACAGGAGATCAATAGCTGACATCAGCACAGACTCAGCAGTCACACAAAAACCTGGCATTCTAACAAAAGTAAACAACACACAACCAAGGAAAAAGCTGGAAAAAAGTCACAAATAATATTCATATAGAGAGAGATACACATAGTGTACACATTATGATATATATGTATACATATTTACACACACGTTTTGTGACTTTTTGAACGCATTCGACAAATAATTTTTACAGAATTAAGTTATTTGGAATAAGGGAAAGAGTTTTCAAACAAACACAAAGAATAGACAGTTCTTTGAATGTGAAAGTCCCACTCCAATCATCTTTTGATCAATATTAAAAGTGTTTTCAGTGACCTGCTAATTATGATGATGCAGTTTTTAGCCACAATTAAAAAAAAACGGTTATTTTTCTGCATAGCGACAGTAGCTCAGTCCCCTCCAAGTTACTTCTAGTTTGGAGCGAGGCGCTTAGGCCTGCCAAGCGTTTTTCCTCTGCATCGCAAATAAGTTCTTTTACAATCGGCACTGTGCCGTCTGCTCCTGATTTACAACAATTTAAATAAAGAAATACTCGCTTAATTTTCTTTATATATGTCATTCATTATCAGAGAAATGACACAAGTTAAAAACGCCATAGAAATGGGTCTCAAAATCCTAAAAGAATATCAAATCTACCTTTCTTTTTCTTTAAGGCACCATTCCTCCCTTGCTGAAAACAGGAGACCCCATCTCAGATAACATGTCAGGCAGTGGAAGTCTAAAGATAGTGGTGACCATCACCTCCATCCTGGTGGTGGTTGTGCTGGTCTTCATCATGCTAATGGTGCTGAAGAGGAGGAGGAGGGAACAGAGGCTAAAGAGACTCAGAGGTGAGTTTAAGCTAATCAACTCTGTCTTTTATTGTGGTAAAAGAGTTCCATTTATTTTCTGAAAAATAAAAGATCCCATTTTCTGCATAATGTAGTCCCACTTGTAGTCATTTGCTTTGAATTGTGTTCAGACGAAACATGTTTAGGGAGCTTTATAAGTGGATATCTTCATCATTTGATTTAAAATAAGTAGTTGTGTTTTAGTGAGAGGAATCCTCTGAGTGTATGAAGCGTTTCTTCTGCCTTTTATGTAGCAGCCTGAAGTGTTACGGTGTTAAACTGCCTCTTTGCTGACTTCACAGATGCCAAAAGCCTGGCAGAAATGCTGATGAGGTATGTATTCTTAATTTTGATTTGTGAGTACTCTTTTCCTTTTAGCTGGAACGTAAATCAAAGGGTCACGAAGTCTGTTCGTAAAAAAAATCATATCCATTGCATTTTCACTGTTCTTGCCTTCACAAAGCTACTTATCAATTTACGAGTAGATGAATCAGCATAAAAGTGCAGAAGACAGAGTAACGAATAGTTTTTCTTTCTTTTCCCCCCATCGTCAGTAAGAACACTCGAACCCCCGACACGGTGAACAAGCAGCAGCAGACGTTACGAATGCACATCGACATCCCCAGAGCCCAGCTCCTGATCGAGGAGAGGGACACCATGGAGACAATCGGTAAGAAGCTCAGAGACAGACGAGCTTAAGCCTTAGTAAAATACTGGGGTTGACCTGTAGACCTAATGGAGGTTGCAGGTTTTTGGCTGTACGGGCCGGATGAGGGTTGTAGAGAGGAACGACTTTCTCTTAAAGGCGTACTCCAAAGAAATCTTGTTTTTAGTGGTTTTAACAGGCTCTTGTGGCTGTTAATGTAATAATGGAGGACATGTACAAAGAAAATTAAGCTTAAGTATCTCTTTATTCAAATTGTTGTGAATCAGGAGCAGATTAAAATATGTAATTTAAAAAAAAAAAAAAAGATATTTGTGATGTAGAAAAATATGCTGTGTAGTCCACATGCTCCCTGCTCCACTTCATTCTGATGCATCCACTTGTAAATAGATCCATATATGTCTTTGTTTTCCTCGTCTGAGCTGGAATCTGGTCAAAACTGTAGCGCTGGGTTCACACTGCACGCGGAAGCGAAGCGAAGCGGAATGGAGGCTGCGCCCTTGTTAACCTATCGTGTCGTGCACAACATACGCGGGCTGGTCCGTGCAGCGCAACAATCATTGCGGCGTCTGGTCTATTTTTTGCGCGAGCACCAAGCAATCCTGTCAGGAAGTTACGCCAACATACACAAGAAAATCCGGTCAGCTTCAAAATATAACCAGTATAACCTATTGACAAACCCAATCATATTTTCATATTTAAACAGACTGTAGAGATGAAAATAAACACACAAAAAACAAGCACACACAGCGACACTGACACACACACAGATCAACGTAAGGGGGTCAATTACAGTGGGGGGGGTTGTCTAAAAGCACAATCAACGAGAAAGTGGCAGAGAGCATTTGGCAACAAGATGGAAAATGTCAAATTACTAGTAGAAGCTGTAAACAACCACTGCTGAGCAGAAGCGCTCGTCAACGATCGCAAAATTATACGTGTGTAGCGTGAACCGGAGGTGAAACAGATACCGCGTCCACTCCGCACACACAGCTTTACAGCGCTTCCGTGTCCGGTGTAGACCCATTGTGAGGCAATGGGACCCATTTTTGTTGCACCAGTAATATTAGGGTGAGTTGTGTCACGAAAATGGAATGTTATATATATGCGTGCAGTAAGTGTGCAGTGAAGTATTAAAAGTTGAATCCACTTCTGTCATATTCTGCAGGTGATGCTGTCATAGTGTCTTTACGCTGCATTCTAGTCAGGTGCCAGTACAGACCTCTTACTGAGCGTGTGCAGATGCTGCATACACAGGTGTTGCATTAGCGCCCGTAGGATGCACACATAAACTATGCTCTGATTGTCTAACTGACTTACATCTTTGCACAAAGGAGCGCTCACTTATAACATGAACAACACACTTACAGGCTGTTTGTGCAGTCCATAGGATCTGTGGGATTAAAAAAAAAAGACAAATCGACTCGACGTGCTGTTGTTCAAGTATTTGTTACGACCTGTTGCTCGACCTGTTCACACATTCTCATTTGGCATCAGATTAAGCAAACTACTGAACCAAGCGTGAGTTGTCGCCACTTTTGTTGTGTACTCTATAGAAATAACAACTTTTAAATAAAAAGCTGCACGTGTCGTTATTACATCTCTGTCGGTTGCATAGGCCTCTCATTGAGTCACATGGCAACAACTTGGCGACATAACTTATGCCCTCAATATACTGTATAACAAGGTTTGTCTATTGTTCGTCCTCAGACAGCTGTAATCATCATCTGGTGATGGTTAAGGCTTTAACTGTTACCACAACACTCAGAACTTCTCTCCATCTCTGCTCTCCTGCAGATGACAGGTCAACTGTGCTGTTGACAGATAATGATTTTGGAGAGACCAATAAGCAGAAGTCTTCCACGGTGACCCACACAGTTCACTATCAGTCTCTGTCTCAAGCCACCGGCCCACTGGTGGACGTGTCCGATGCCAGGCCTGGAACCAGTGAGTCCCACCACCGTCAGTGCTCAACATTTTATTTCCTTTACTACTAACAAACTGTTGTTCTCTTTATGCTGTGCTACTAACAATAAGATATGTGGAGTCTGTGCTGTAAGATTAATGCATGCAACAGTGATTCAATGGAAATTATTATTTGTACTTAACCCTTTTACACAGGAACTTTACATCGATTAACTCACATTGTGCTAGTCTGTTACAACCTTTGTCATGGACTAGAGCCGGAGTGTCAAACTCAATCGCACAGAGGTCGAAAATACAAAACACACCTTAGGTTGCGGGCCGAACAGGATAAACATTTATTAAACACACTCAAAATTTTTAAAACTTTAAAACCGTTACTTTTTAAATGTAATTATGAACAAGATATATAGCATTACCTGCGATAATGCTAGTGTGAATGCTGTAAACTGAAGGTGGCTGCTGAAGATATTAGTGCTGACAGCTGAAGATGCTGAAATTGATAGCTGAAAACGCTGAAGCAGATAGCCAACTAAAATATTAGCTAAATTTCAAATTAGCCGAAAAAACAAACAAACCAAAAGGGTTAGCCAAGCTAGCAAGTAGCTGAAAAAATACCTAAACTTCAAAACAGCCAAAAAAATTAGTCAAAACCAATAGTAAATATTCACCTAACTCTAAGACAGCCTCGAAGGCTTAACAAAAAGGTTTAAATTAGCCAAAACAGCTAGTATGAAGCTGAAATATTAGCTAAACTCTGAAATGGACTAAAAAAAACAGAAAAAAAAAGAATTAGCCAAACAGCTAGCATGTAGCTGAAATATTAGCTAAGCTCCAAAATAGATACCAAAAATCTTTTTAGTAAATGCCAAAATAGTCCAAAAAGTTAGCAGAATGCCAATTTTTAAAACTGTAACTTTTTAACATAATCATGAAAAATAAAATGGCAGGATTATTATTCCAGAATAAATCAATGTAAACCTTAAATAACTTTCATTATATATTACTCTCCATAAAAATATATGTTGTTAAAATTATACAAGTTAAAATTAAGCTCAAGATGACATCGGGCCATTAATAACAATAAAATAAATTGATCTGAAAGCAGCCAGATATTATAACCCAGAGGGCCGGATCCGGCCCCCGGGCCTTGACTTTGACACATGTGTACTAGAGTTTTGGTTCGTAACATGTGTATGATCTGCCTGTGAGTCTTGAGTTGACAAAGATATGCTATGTGGCGTTTAGGTTCCACCCAAGCGGAACGGGTGAAGCATGCTCTCATCAATTTATCTGCTATGTTTGTGTCGCTCAATCGCAAACCTGAGGGAACAAATTACAAATTTTTAAAAATGTAAAACACACACGCCGAAAAAATCCTAGACCAGCAGGAGTTCACATATACAGACGGAGGCTCAGAGTTAATTACAGTCCAGCACAATTGCACCAAGCAAGGGGAAATGATTGATTCACTCAGCTGCACCGAAGCGTTGCTGACCCAGCACGTTTTCCCTCTTTGCTCCTTGCCTGCAGCCTTCATCATTTCATCCCTACATTGCTGCTGATTGAATTACTGTCTGACTTACCAAGGTTAAAAGCACTCCAGCCCACTGTCAGTAATGACGTCTATATGTCTGGATCAGGCAGAATACAATTCTATCTTTCTATGGAGTTTGGCGTCTGTAGGAGTGTGCAGTCACTGTTTTCTCTTCATCGTGTCAAAAAAATTGGGATTCTTCGCATTTCAAAAATACAAAAATATTATTATAATTTTTTTAAATAGTTTTTACTCTGAATCAATAAATTAGTGACTCAGTGAACTATTATTTTTATGGGTTCATCCCAGATTTACCTCCTTTTTTTTAAATATTTTTTTTTTATTATAAGGCTTTTTATACATCCTGGTTAAGGTTAAAGGTCATGTATCAGTCTGCTTGCTGTGCAAATTTAAAAAATAAAACTCGAAAAAAGAGAAAAGTGTATAATTACCCCCTTTTTTTTCCCCCAACCTTTCAAGACCCCACTGCCAGACGCACTGCCAAAGCTGGTCCTGCCACGGCGCGGAGCCGCTACGCCAGCCAGTGGACTCTGAACCGGCCGCATCCCACCAGCTCCTCACACACCCTGACCACCGACTGGAGACTCCCCACCCCACGAGCCACCGGATCTGTGGACAAAGAGAGTGACAGCTACAGCGTCAGCCCATCACAAGACACAGGTAGAGGCTTTTGGAGATTTTTTTAGGGATTAGCCTAACCTAAAGCACAAATACAATTTAAGATCTTACTCTGAGTTAAAGCAAAACGTTTATGTACATGAAACCTGTGCTAAACAATACTTTTATGTTTGTCAGATCGTGCACGGAGCAGTATGGTGTCAACGGAGAGCGCATCCTCCACCTATGAGGAGCTGGCCAGAGCCTACGAGCACGCCAAGATGGAGGAGCAGCTCCGCCACGCCAAGTTCACCATCACCGAGTGCTTCATCTCTGACACCTCATCAGAGCAGATGACCGCAGGGACCAATGATTACACAGACAGCCTGACCTCCAGCACGCCGTCTGAGTCTGGCATCTGTCGCTTTACCGCTTCCCCGCCCAAACCTCAGGACGTCAGCAGGGTCATGAACATGGCTGTTCCCAAGGCGCACAGGCCGGGTGAGGAACAGGAAATCCACTTGTTGTCTTGAGTTTGTCCAAAATTAAATCATCTCCTCTGATTGGTCATCAAGTAAAAGGTTTTTGAGCCCTGCATTGCAGAACTGAAAAAAGGGAAGAAACTTTCTATGACCGTTCTGCTTTGAAAATTGTTGAAACTTCATGGCACTGCTCATATTAGTAATAATTAGGGATAGGAATCACTTAAAAAAAATTAACAAAATGGAAAAAATTAATCATGATTAATGGCCATTTTTTAAGTTACAGTATTTGCCAGCCACTTATCTGCTAATGATCATAATACGAAATCACACGCAAAATTGAACGTTGATTTGTGATCCTTCTGTACACAGGGTCTAAAACTTTTAAATTCTTTTCTATTTAAAAGACTAGATTCATTCTTATTTAGTATCATTTTAATCAGCACAACCTCTCCTATGTGACGCTATCATTATTTTTACATTTTTCCATGTTGTTTTCACACACTAGACATAAAATCATGTAAAATAAGAAAATTCCATCTGGAAAAATTGAATTCATTTTGCAGTGGAATCCCAAAACATGTCTAAAAAACTGTTTTTAAAATATAGAATTCAAGTTTTAGGTGTAATTTTATAAAACTAAAAGAATAAAATTTTTCAACAAACTAATCAAAATGTTTTTTTATGGAAATACAAAAAAATCCAGGCTAAAGTCACCAAGCAGCCAAATCCTCAAGACGTTTGAGGTCGTTAATAAATATTGGCAAATTAATTATGATCTAGTAATAATACATTAAAAATGTAATATTTTTCATGCTGTTTTTCTGTAAATCAAGTCTTGCATGAACAGCCGATGCTGCCTCTCCTTCTGGAAGGCTTTTTTTATTACAGTGCATCAGCTTTTGGGCGATAGTCTTACCTTACATGACCCTGTTCCCCTTCAGGTAATAGCAGATCAGTTATCAGGTCTGGCGCAGTGGGCTGCTGACCGCACACAAAGCACAGGCTGTCCAAACAGAGAGACACCTTTCTCCCTGACACATGTTCACCGCTCATCCATCAACTCTCCTGCTGTCAGGCTATACGCCGTCTGAGGCTCTGGACTCGTCCTGTCTGAGGATCAGCGGGAACGGGTCCACGTGTGAGCGCAAGCCCAAGCTGTGGCAGGATTTTCACTGTGGCCAGACGAGAGTGGAGGCCATCAGATATGCTTCTTGAGTTTCAAGTGTCTTTGTGTTCAGGACGTCCGTACGGCGCAGAGCAGACACACATCAGCCACCAGCCAGGGAGACAGGGCAGCTGAAGGCTATCTGATAACCTGATCTGAAACTATTGTCCCTCATTACAAAACGACACTTTACTGCTACAGTGGAGTCATTTCATGGTAATAGCAAACTCCTAATCTTTTAGTCTGCGGTGGTATCGCTCAACACTAAGACCCAAGTGTCAGTTTCACTGAGGATACAGGGCAGGTAGGAATTCCAACACACAAACTGATAAAATTATAATTAATAGGTTTAAAGACCCACTCCAATGAAAATTTTTGGAGTTTTTAACATGTTCTTGTATTTTTCGCATTTCTTAGCATTTCTTTATTCAAAGCACGATGCATCAGGAGCAAACAAAAACTCAACATTTGAAAAAGCTCTGTAATGATGCAGCAACTGAAATAGGCATCCATTCTGATGCGTCCACATGCAGACAAATAGATCCAAAACATCTTCGTTTGAGCTGGAATCTGGCTCAGATCTGTATGGCTGGATATCTCTGATACTGCTCACCATTTTTGTAATGCGGTTGTTGCTAGCTTAGGGTTGTGAGGGACTTTAATGTAGTAGGAGAGAGTTTAAACAAAGGAATGATGGGATATCAGAGTAGGCTAACTTCTGTGCCCACAACTGCTGTGCTTCAGAAAATGTTTTAAAAAAGGAAATAGGCTTTTTGGTTTATTGTATACACAGGGATCCATGGAAGATAATGTTCCTTTAAAAGAAGCAGATCTCATGAAACAATCTTTTTTTTTCCCTATATGACTTTGTCTAAAAGTATAAAAACAAACTTTCAGTCACTCTCGACCAATTCTGCACAGAACCCTTAGTGACATCAGTGTAACAGAAAAATGCCTGACATGTTTTCTGTGATTTACTTGGTTTGTGGTATTTTCCACACAACTTTATTTTTAAGGAAAAATGGGTCTGTGTCTTTATGGGTTAAATTCAACATTCCACACAGAACAGATCCTCAGGACAGGGGTTAGTGCAAAGTCACTCAGCATTAAGGGGTTGGATTGGGGGTTAAACCACTAAATGATTCCCAAGCGCAGCTGTGTCTGCAGCTCACCACTCCCCTGAGGGATGGGTCAAAGATAGATGACTTTAACTTCAACTTTGTATGAGGTTTTTCAAGAAACTGATAGGAAGAAAGCTTCAAAAATGACAAACTGGAACGTTTATCTATAAAGAAATGCCAATTGTTAAAAAATAATTTCAAAAAATCTAAAAGATGTTAAATGTCCCTTTAGTTGTCAAATCAATCTTTAGAATTGGACTTATTGTTGGTTTGGTCAAACATTCAGCACTTGTCATTTTGTTTAACTGGTTAAGAAGACAAGTGTAACACAAGTACGTTTGCAAATCTCTATTTTTATTAAACATAAAATAGATGTAGTGAGTGTAGTAAAGAAGAAAATGGGAATGTCATTGAATGTATTCCCTATTTTATAGTTTATTGTGTTAGTATTATGGTTTGGGCTGTATCTAACCATCAGAGTTAAAAACATTTACCTTCTATTCAAACGTATGAACTCTAAAGGGAAACGTGAGATTTATTTCTATTATTTCTAGCATTTTATGCTCCAGCAAAAAGGATTGTGCCGAAGATGATGGTTTTGTTTTAAGGTTTATACAAAGAATTAAACCAAATCAATAACTTCAGGTGCTTTCAGAAGAGTGTACAAAAGATGTGATTAAAATCTTTCCGAAATAACCGTCTAAAACTATTGTTTCATTCAATTTCAAAACAGGAGGACTGTGTGAACAAATACCACAGCTTTACTTTTTTAAACCACATCACACTCACTGATGAATTTTCAGGCTCAGCGATTCCCATGGAAACTCTTAAATCTATATTTAATTAAACTCACGCCTCAATATTCATCACGTTTGTTGGCACAAATGGTACCTAATATACTACAAAATAAATGACTCATTCTCCCTGTGAAACTAGGAATCCATTCTCTAAGGTCACATATTGGACTGAATCTGCTGCAGCAGCTCTTCATCAGGACCCGCAGGCTGGCCAGGAGTATGAGTCTAACGTGTGTGCATGTGTGGGCGGGGAATATGCAACAGTAGCACCATGTGTAGGCGAGCCAACGTGTCAATGACTGATGTTAGTTTCCCAGTAACAGCTTGTTGATCTTCGTCTACGAGAGATAAAAATCTCAGCAGCACCAAGAGAAATGTCTCTCACTAATCTGGAACACCTGCACTCCCAGGTGAAAAATGGAAGAATAATGGCAAAAATTAGACCATTAAAAAAAAAAATTGTATTGAAGTTTCTGATGGTTTTTTTGAGAACCCTTTCAGTCTGTCTTCTGTTGTTAGTTGACTTTTTCATGCTGTTTTGGACAAACACACGACTATCAGGAGTAAATGTTGTTATTGGGTGTTCCAGCACAGCTTTTATAAAGGTTGTAAGTCATCAAGAAAAGATGAAACTCCTGCAGGTTGGAAACAGCTTTGACACCAGGCTGCATGGCGCCTTAGATGAAAAATGAATTTGGCGCCCCCTGCGGGGTCTTAAAGTCAGGCATCTCAGCTGGGGCTCAAACCAAGATACTCCGCGCTTGAAGACACACGGTAACTGACTGTACCACGATTAAGCCAATGTTTTAGAGGAAAGTAGGAGGGTTTTAACTGTCAAAGGTGTTGGAAAAAACACTAGATTGCCAATTTAATATGCCTCTTTCAACTGAAATCGCGGGGGTTTTATAATAGCAAAACAGACAAACCCGTGCTTGAGCGACTCCAGAGTGACTTATATCTGGTTTTCTTCTTCTTGATTTGACATTTCTTGCTCCTGTGACTTATACTCTGAAAAATTCGGTATTTATAATTTTGTTGTTTTGCCTCTTTGTTTTTACCTGCAAAGCACTTCGAGCTGCAAAAATATTAGAAGCACTTTTTTAATAAATAAAGCTTGATTGATTGATTGATTGATTGATTGATGTCTTCCAGGTGGAGAGTTGGTCCACTTGCCGCCCTACCTCCGCATGGACTTCCTGTTGAACCGCGGCGTGCCTCTCCCAGCCCGAGGAGGCGGGGTTAGTAGTGCCAGCGGCAGCAGCAGTGGAGGAGGTGGCGGAGCGGCGGCGGGAACAAGCGGGAGTGGCGCTGGTGCTACGGGAGAAACGAGAGGAGGCGGAGGAGCCATGGGCCAGGCCTGTCTGGAGCCCCAGAGAAGCCGTACCCTGAAGAGGCCACCTCCCATGGAGCCCACCCCAATGGAAGTGCCCTCTCCTCGGGACGTGCAGCAGTGGCAGCCAGGAACTGCCTCCACCCTCCCGCACAGGGATATCCGGGAAAGGGGAGAGGCCCGGGGTGAGGTTCGGGGAGACGCCCCCTCCACGGGAGATCTAACCCAAGCACAGGCTGCCAAGCTCAGCACCTCCCAGGAGTCGCTCCTGGACTCCAGAGGACACCTGAAACAGAGCAACAACCCTTATGCCAAGTCTTACACTCTGGTATAACACTGGGACCCAGCAGACTGCTTCAGACTCCAGGACTTCTGCAGACACGGCCGAGGAGAAGGGTCAGGAGACAGACGACAGGCACAGGATAGGATGGACAGTTTCCCACAACAGAAAATGTTGTATATAGCGCCGTTTCTGACATGCGTCTCGAGTGGATGCTTTTCTTTCAGACTGTCTTTCTTTCTGTTCTTTCTTCTCTCTCTCTGTTTCTTTCACACTTCTGGGTCACTCACAGCTCCTTCTTCTTCTTCTTCTGATGGATTTTCTCTCACAGTTTTTTATTTGATACCTGAGTATTCTTTTATGCTAAAGTGACAAAATAAGAGGATTGCCAAAATGATTTATTTAGAAGTTCAGAAAGAGAAAAAAAACTATTGAATTTATATTAAGGACAATTATAGTGATTATTATTATTATTATTATTGTATAAAAATGGAAAACATCTAAAAAATATGAGGGGAAAAGGAGGATAACTCTGGAACAATCTGCAGGACTATGTTGCTTTCTTAATTTATTTTTATTTTCATTGTTGCAGTGTAATGAAATATGTGACTGGGAAGCCAGAGATCTTTTTTTTCTTTTTCTTTTTTATTTGGACTACAAAGAGCCAGGGGGTGACGAGGAAAGGGACGCCGGACACGACCGCCAATGCTGACCAATCGTAATGTTTTTCAACCTTTCTGACAACTGCATGGCGACTGATCAAATGACAATTACTTGGAATGGCTGGAAATCCAAAAAAAAAAACAAAAAAAAAACAAAAAAAAAAAGAAAAGAGAGAATTTTTGTCACACTAAGAAATTATACAATGTGAATATATATAAAGAGATCACTTTTATTTGTGGATATTATGGGGAAAAATGATTTGGTTAATAAAGTCCTTAGTCATGTTTGCACACATCTGAGTTTGATATGTGAAGTTCTGCACCTGTAGGGAGTTTTCCTGAATTAAAATGTTTGTTTGTCAGTGAGTTCCTGGAGAACAGAAATCAAGTTTTTAATACATTTAATACACAATCAGAGTCTTGTAAGGCTTAGCTCTGGGTCAAATTCATTGCCTGACTGACATTTACCTGAGCCAGTCTATGGGACAGTTGGTACCGGACCACAAAGGAAAACAAAAACACAACCTACAGTATCTAACAAAAGTGAGTACACGTTTCTGCAGATACTTTGTTTATATTTTTTTTTGGAATAACACTACCAAAATGATTTTTTGACACAATGAAAAGTAGTCTGTATCCACCTTGGATAGCCCTGTAAAGTTATTTTTTTCTGCAAAATAAATCGTAACGGATCACATGTTAAAGTCAAGGCCCTGGGGCCGGATCTGGCCCTCCAGGTAATTATATCCGGCCCCCACATAGTTTTATTTTATTGTTATCTTGCGCTAATTTTTAACTTGTATAAGTTTGACAAAATGTATATTAAGAACTTGAAAGTTATTTCATGTTTAAGTTGATTTTATTCTGCCTTTTTATTATTCTTAATTATGTTTAGTTTTAAAAATTGGCATCGTGTTAGCTTTTTTAACTATTTTAGCATTTATTGAGATTTTTTAAGGATATTTTGAAGTTTAGCTTATATTTTAGCTACATTCTGGTTAATTCGGCTAATTTAGGCTTTTTTCCGTTTTTAGGTTATTTTGAAGTTAAGCTATTTTTTTCAACATGTTGGCTGTTTTGACAAACCTAAGGTTTTTTTTTTTAATTGTTATTATCTTTAGGCTAATTTGGCATTCTGCTAGTACTGTAGTTTAGCCGGCTATCAGCTTCAGTGTTTTTAGCTATCAATTTCAGCATCTTCAGCTATCGGCACTAGCATCTCAAGCGGTCAAATTCAGCTTACGGCATTCACACTACCATTCTCGCAGGTAATCCTATATATCTAATTCATAATTATGTTAAAAAGTTATAGTTTTTAAAATGTAGTTTTAATTTAGTTTTAGAGTGTTAAATAAATGTTTATCGTGTTCGTCCCGGGACCTAAGGGGTGTTTTGGATTTTGTCCCCCTGTGCAATTAACTTTGACTCCTCTGTAATAGTGGCATCAATAGCCAAACCCCTGGCAACAAAAATGATTGGTGTACTCAGTTTTGTGAGATACTGTACATTTTTCAGTTCCATTTATAATCTGATTCTGAAGGAAGTTTTATTTTGAAAAACTACTTGATTCTCGACTCGTTCTTGACGCATGTCAAGTCACTCGGTCATGAGTCGAATATCCGTTCGCCACTTTCTTAAAATGGTTGCTCCGACTGCCAAGTTAACAAAAACAAACGTATCTGGAAAGTTTGTTTTCACAGGAAAGAGCCACAGAGGAAACAAAGGAAGAGTCTTCGACTTCAAAATAAAAGAAATCTGCATTAAACAGACAAAAAACAGGAATCTCTACTCCAAATATGGATATTTTGCAACAGTTTTTCCCTCACACCATAATAATAATCTAGGATATTCTGCAACCGGCTATCTAATGTCACGAGGATGCTGCTAATAAAGTTTCTCAAAGGGTGTTTTGATTATATTCAGAAAATACCAGTTTTAGTGACTTTTTTGTATTTATTCTTACAAGTTGGCATCTGGTGTTTGAGCCTCCATTTTAACAGCTATTCTATGGTTCCTATACAATATCTAGAGTACGAATAAAGTTTAAAGCGGGGTTCCCCAAACTAAGGCCCAACTCCACATTTGGCCTGGCCCCCTGAACAATGAATGGGAATTCTATAACATTTGGTTATGTGTGGCACTCTAGAAAGACCTAAAATGTGTACATTTGGACACACCCTGTGATTATTACAATTTTTATGTTAGCCTAAAGGTTGACCCGCTCCCACATCAGAGGAAAAAAAAAGCTACATGGTCCTCACAAGAAAAAGTTTGCGGACCCCTGGTTTAAATAAGCTTTATATCTTTTACGAAGCATTAAAAAAAACTTCCCCCCTTAAAAATGAAGAGAAACTGGAAGTAAATAAATATCATATGCCCACTTTAACTCCGTATGGACAGTCTCTGGCAATATCGTTCCAGATTAAACTGGTTTGTGGCCTGAATAATGTTGGGGACCGGTGATCGGCTGGTGCTCCTGGTTCTGATTTTTACCTTCACTCAAGCGGATCTCTCTAAAGAAACTGCTGCATAGGCTGTTTTGTCGGCTGCATCCTCCTGCTGACCACTCACTCCAACCTTAGCAGCAGGAATTCCTGTTTCATGGCTGAGCTCCTTAGGGCAGTTCAGCAGTTAAGATAGTCAAAAACTACCCAAACACACACTTAGAAACTCATCTACTGATGAAAGTTATAGTGTAAAAAACTATTGAAAGACATAAAAATAAAGGATATTCCCTCTTGGAGTATAAAAGGAGTTTCTAGAGCACTTGTGTCAAAGTCAAGGCCCCGGGGTAATTACATCTGGTTATCCAGATCTTTTTTTTTTTATTATTTGCCCTGATGTCATCTTGCGCTTATTTCTAACTTGTATAATTTTGACAAAATATATTTTTATGGAGAGAAAATATTGAAAGTTATTTAAAGTTAAAGTTGATTTATTCTGGAATAATATTCCTGCCTTTTTATTATTCATAATTAAGTTTAAAAAGTTACAGATTAAAAATTGACATTCTGTTAGCTTTTTGGACTATTTTGGCTTTTACCAAGATTTTTTATACCAAGATTTTTTAGGCTATTCTGGAGTTAAACTGTTATTTCTTCTGCGTGCTAGCTGTTTTGGCTAACCTTTTTTTTTTTTTTTTTTTAAGTTTTTTAAAATAATTTGGCATTTAGTTAATTTTTTAAGATGGCTATCAGCTTCAGATAGCCATCTTAACTTCAATAGCCAGCTATTAACTTCAATGCTTTCATCTATCAGCTTTAGTGTTTTTAGCTATTGACTTCAATGTTTTCAGCTATCAGCTTTAGTGTTTTTAGCCATCAATTTCAGCATCTTCAACTATCAGCAATACATCTTCAGCTGCCAAATTCCGCTTATAGGATTCACACTCGCATTATCACAAGTAATGCTAAATATCTAGTTCATATTTATGTTAAAAATTACAGTTTTAAAATGTAGTTTTAGTGTTCAATAAATGTTTACCCTGTTCCTCCCGTGACCTAAGGTGTGTTTTGGATTTTGGCCCCCTGTGTGATTGAGTTTGACACCCCTGTTCTCGTGGATATTTCTTCACACCTAATTGTTCATTTGACCTCTTTTTTTCTTTCTTTTTTCCTGTACAGCTTCCTTCTTTTTATGTTAAATCTCCCATACCTAATTGGTCTCTACAATTGGTTCTGGACACTCTACGGACCATCTATCGCAATGATAGTTCTGTTTAATGTGAAATTAGGTGGCATCCTGCAGAATATTACCAACAGCATTTAAATGCATCAAACTTTCACTCCCCACTCAACAAAAAAAAAACATGTTTTTTTTCTTGCTTTTTTTCTCTTTACCCCTTTAAAACAAGAGCTCCAGTGTTTATGTTCTTTGATTTACTGATTAAACTAAACCAGCATTAGGGATGTCCAGCTACGCCTTCTCAACACGGCATTGATCTCTTTTAACCAGAAGTGTCGCTCAGCATTGGTTTGAGTCGCCTTGTTACATCACATCATTTATTGAGCGTATTGACAGCATTTCAGAAGACCCTCTTCATGTGACGTCACACATTGCTGGTCAAGTGCAGCGTCGCCTCTGGTGTCTATGGTTTAGAATGGCAGAGATGACAACTGAACACTCTTTAAAGCAATTTAACGTAAATAATAAAAGGTAACTTAACCAATTGTAACCGACATTTGTACCATATCAGGGTTTTTCCTGGCTTAAAATAAGGTGGCGGTGGTGTCAGATTTAAGATTTGTATACCCTAACTTTGCCCCTACCCAGCCAAATTAAATCTTAAATGAAAAAGTTTAAATTAATTTTTCATTATTTTTTTTGTATTAACTGTAGTGTTGAAATAATAGACAACTCCAGAACGACGACTGAGCCCCCACTCTCGCCCTCTGCACATGGCGGTTACGTTTTTTTTTTTTTTTTTGCTGTACTTAATCAATCAACAGCAATATATGATTATGCCCAAAACGAATAAATAAAGCAAAAATGTTATTTTATTATTTTAAGTGTAGCCTATATATGTTATTTATTCCTTTCAGATAAAACATACAGAATGATTGATGAAAATGAAACCAGCCATTTACTAGTCAACTTTTAAATATTTATTATGTTTTTCTACATTCAAACAAAAACGAATCAACACAAAACATTGGAATCCAGAATAAAAGTTAAAATGTGCAAATCTAAAACAAAACTAAACTAAAAATATTTCCCTTAAGGTCGGCATGGTTGAAGTGGTTTCTTCTGTTTGTAATGATCTTCCCTTGTTTTGGAGAAGGCTGTCAGGGGCCCGTTTCAAGTAGCAGGTTCAACAAATTTAGAGTTGAAACCTGAACTTCGAGTCACTGGACTCAAAATTCCCGAACTTAGAGTTTTCGGTTTCAGAACAGCTGAAAATGTTTGGTTCAATCAACTTGAAGTTGTTAGAACCAGAATCAGGTGCGAGCGTCGCGAGCATTAAAAGCCCTGATCAATGGAGCAAAGACAGCACGATTCACCATGGCAACGGGAACACACTTCCGAGTTTTGTGGCCACTTCCGGCGACGGAAATTGATAAATTCCTACAAGCATATGAAACTATAAAAACATTTTCAGCAAGAAAGGCAACCCAGCTGCAGCGGTAAAACAGAGGGAAAATCTCTGCAGAGTTAATGCATACGTCTACATTTGAATCATTTCAAATAACGAATAAATAATATCAGGAAGGTTATTTTGTCACTTGTTAAGTAAGGAATGGTTATTGATCTGTTAATAATTTAACCAGTCATCTCCGTATCGCATGAATGACCGTTTTCCTTACCCCCCCCCCACACACGCACCACATGCACACACGGATATCACTGCACGCTAAAATGAAACACTGTAGCTGCCTGAGATATATTAAAAATAAGCATTTATTTAAATGTAATTCTCAAGACTTAAAAAATTTTAGCTGATAAGTGGTTTTTTATTACATAAAATCGATGTGCCAGGTTGGGATTTGAACTTGGGGCGCCAGAAGCAGAGGCAGCGTCGCTGACAATCAAGCTATACTTGTCATGTGAGATTTTGTATCGTTGACAAAGCCTACCAGTTTTTGAGATTTATCATTTAGATTTTTAAGAGTTTCAAATGATGAAAATAAAAATCACTATTAATAGCAAATCCCTGGAATAACTCACTATTTATAATGTCGCTCAAATAAAACTGAATCGTAGAAACTGCATCAATAGACTCGTGTCCTCAAATCCTCTCCCGACATAAATAACATTTCCTCTGGATTAATCCAGCCTCCTCTCTACATGATCCTCTATGAATGGACATGTCATTTTTTAGTTTCTGCTGGTGGAAACGTGACGTCTCTAATGTAAATGTTCTCTAAATATTAATGAAGAGCTCATATTTGAACATCTTTCACTTTAAAAAGGGGCGGAGACCAAAGAGAACTCTAAGTTTCCTGAAGAAAACCTGCTCCAGACCAGGTTTCGTTCACAGACTCAGTTGCCACAGTGATTGATTCTGAGTTCAGCTTAACCCGCTTCTTGAAACGGGCTTGGTTTCGCCCACTTTCACGGGTTTGAGTTATCTCTCTTTCTGAAACCGAAAACTCTGAGTTTTGCTGAATTTGGAGTTCGCGAACTCAGAGTTCCAACAAAACCTGCTTCTTGAAACGGGCCCCTGGTGTCTGGTTGTGGAGCCTGTTTTGGAATTATTTTCCTGCAGACTCTAAATTCCATTTTCTTAATCAACAACAGTCAAATGGTTCCCATGGTTTCGTGTTACTGTAGTTTCTTGTCGTGTCTAACGACTAAAACATCATAGTAGAGAGGATGATCATCTTGCCAATTGTATATCCAAAGCCAATATTACTATCCAACATATTTGCCTCATAGTTGTCAAAGCATTATCCAGATAAAATATAAGTGCTTCAAGAGGCATGGAGTTGGCCATCTGTACCCAGCATTACCATCACTAACAACTCAGAAAAAACAATCATGAATTGAAGAAGACAGAAGGAAAACATTGCATTTGGAGATAATCAGGATTAAAAGAAAAATATAATGTTGTATACTCTTTAGGATTCAAGTTGAAAGGAATTTATTACAAAACTTGTTTGGGAAAAATGCATCAAATGTTCACAGCCATTAATGATAGAGATACAGATTTACTAAATCTATAAAGAGTGTCAGGAACAACCCAAACTGCAGGAGGATATAAATGAACGTTTAATAAATACAATTAAATAATCCCAGTTAGATTCAGCCAAATGAATCTAACAAGAGTGACACCAATAAAAACCTGACAATTAACAACTGCAACGCAAACACTTTCAGACACAATTAACTAACGAGCTACAGCTGTGGTTGATTAACAACTTGAAGCAGGTGTGACAGCAGTGTTACAACATAAAACATGAAAATGACAACAAAAAAAACAACAAGTTATAACTAAAAACCCAACTGAAGGGTACCACCCTTACACACAAAGGTCTGGGTAAATTGTATTTATTTTTAAAGGTATTTGTGCATCATTCTCATAGGCAAAAGAATAAAAACTGATCTCTGTATTGTAAACATAGATTTCCAACAAAATGAGAGTATACTTAGATTTTTATCTTTCTTTTTGTGGCACATTTCCTTCCCCCAATGAAATGCTATTTGATAAGATGAAAACAGTTTGATGCAAACTTTATGTTTTATTAAAAATAAAAACCAATAAATATAGTAGTTAAAATATTTTTCTATTTTAAATTGTTTATGTCATGTCCATAAGTGAAAAAGGACAAAAATGTTAGGATTTTGTTTTCATTGTTTGCAGCTTGATTGCACAGATTAAATTGAAGTCTAAAATATAGTGATCTTTATATTACCTTTGTTCTTCATCATGCTTTATATAAATAGCATTTTTACTTTAAATAAACAGCACTTTCTAGTTTTTTGTTGTTGTTTTCAAAAAGGCGAACTTGCCCCATTTCCATACACTATTAAAAAATGAAAACATTGGATCAATAGGTAAAAGTTTTGTAATTTCTTACATTTAAATTATTTTCATCAAATTTAAATTTTCAGTTGATGGTTTACTTAACATAAACATTTAATTAGACACAAACTAATAGTTTTACAGTGTAGCAAAAACTGCATTCAGATCAAAAAACATTTTTTTGGAATATATCTGCTTTCCTTTTCCAAAATGTAAAAAAAAAATGAAAACAATTTATCAAAATAAAAAGCAAACCCACAACTACTTTAACAGACAAACATTTGCAGATTCATGCGTTCGAAACCCCAAATCTGTTTTTTCCTAGCTGACTAATAACTAGCAGAACATTATTCACATGAATATTTTTCAAAAATGCGTCTAACTTCTGATCAACAGATGGCAGTGTGTGGTCACTGAATCCAGACTTTCCAAGCAAAGAGTGGACTTTAAAGCAGCAGAAAGGGCTGCTTCAGTACAAATATTGTTTGTGACACCTACAGAAAAGCATCAAGGGCGACCGGCAGTCTATTCCGGCATGTGCTTGCCATTTGCAGCAGCGCACCACCTTGAAGGCCTTAAATTATTCATGCCAGAGCTGACACTGGGACCTGGATCAGGTTTACGCTGTCACGCTGATCCTCATGGAGCCTGAGAATGTGGATGAGAGTGCAGAGCAGGGACAGGCTGCAGGAATAGAAATGCATTTACAGAGAGGAGAATCACAGCCTCTCTTTGGGGACACCAATGTCACTCAGAGCATGTTTTTCCTGCCTCTTGGCAGAACACATTAGTGGTAAATGTATGCATTATTCAGCGCTGCATTAAGTGTGCATGTCGGGCAATTAAAAATAAAAAAGTCTGCTGAAAAATGAACTAACTGAAGGAATTTTGATCCATCATTTAAAGCATTTTTGCTCAAGAAACTCCTTTTTCTTTTCTTTTTTGGAAGACGACTAATTGAATTAGTTTTTAAGTCTGTGGATTCTCCTCACTTGAGAGCAGCAGACTAACAGACAGAATGTGTTTCTTCACACTGAGAATACTTAATGAGGTTTTCACTTGCACTTACATTTAGAAGAGTCTGGTATTGACTGTTAAAGTGTGACTTGCCTCAGAGCTGCAGTCCATTATTCTACCTCACACTGTACTGAAGGACCAGAGGAAGATCCAACCTAAAAATCTTCTGTCACGGATGGATGACTCTTTCATCACTTTTTCTCAGTAAATGCATCAGATGGATAAACTCCAATACTTCACTTTGGAGTCATAGATTTAATTTTTCATGATTTATTTCTTAAATAGTCAAAAACATTAACAATTAAAGATGTTTGAATTCCCTGTTGGTCCAAGTTGCTATATTTGACATTTTCAAAACTGTTATTTGAACAATGTGGAAAAATAAAAACTAACATACATTAACTGTTTTTTTTTTTTTCGTTTTCTCTCAACTGCAGGAATTAAATATATTTTATTATCATCAACTCGGCCTTACAAGCATTTCTCAAACAAAACAACAACAAAAAAGCTAAAACTGAAGTTGGTCTTAATTTTTCTGTCACTCGCAATTGGCTCAAAATTTTATATGTATTTAATTTTTTACATATAAACAATAATTTACTTTACAAATGAGTTGAAACACTACGAGTTATAGCTATTTTTCTTCCATGTTTTTGCTTTATCTGCTGCATTGACTGTTTTTGGAATTGCATCATTGTAAGAAAATCTAAGAAAAACACATCAAACTCAGTCTGGAACAATAATCAAGAATTGATTGGAAAATTATACATAAAAGACATACATACAGTATATATGCAGACCTGCATCCATAACAACATCTCCATAAATATACATCCACAAAACATATAAATCCAAACTACCCCTTCAACATCATCCATGTTTCCCATGATGTGGCAACAAATGAATTCCAGAACAACTTTGGCAGTTTCGTCTACTACACTATCACTGATGTGAATACACCACCACTCGTCTGCTTTGAGGCATCATCAATGTCAAGAATTCCAAATATTCTAATTTAGAATTAAAATTCAATTTAAATGTTACGAAAATGTATTTTATACATAAATAGATAGCTTGCTGTTGATGGAATAATCCATTGGGGACGGGGAAGGACAAAACTCTTTCACTGGAGCAATTATTTCAATGATTTGGGGTTTTTATGACAGAGTTAAATATTGATACATGTGGAATTTCTTTTGGAAATTTTTGTGTGTGTGTTTAGCGTTCAGCTTAGGGCCCCAAAAGTGTTCGGGACCCCAGGCAAGCACCTACCTTTGCCTGACGGTAAGTCTGCCCCAGACGCACCCATTGTATTATTTAGAACTGAATCAAGAGGTTTCAAAAAGTTTTCAGCTTTGAAATTCTCGGTTTAAAACAAACATAGTTGGAGTTATGATACATAATTGTGATCACTCTCAGAATAAAACCTTGGAAACTGTTTGATCTGAATTTGTGCATTTAAAAAACGACCAAATTTACCACTTGAAATTGAGTTTTTGGACAGTTACCGGTTCATTGAAGAGTTATTCTCCAATGTAATCACAAATAATTCTGTAATAAAAAGAAGCTGGAAAGATGGAATTAAAGCATTGCCAAAAAAACTTTTTTTTTTTTAAAGATAAATGATTTAAGCAACTATAGAAGAAAGCTCAAAAAGGCCCTGGACTACTACTTTGCACTCATACATAGAGTGCATGCCACACTGACTCCAATAGATATTAAGTTCATTAAATAGAGTTTGATTAATTGCCTGAAAGCGAGTGGGAGGAAACTCATTTGAGTAATTCATTTCTAGAGTATTTCATTTCTAACTGCATGTATTTTTGTGTTTTAGTAGATTCAAAATATTAAAATTAATGAACTTCCGAGTTTGTTTTTGTGTCCTCATAATGGAAGAAGCCAGTAGCGTCTCAAGGACTTCCTGATTTGGGCTTTTGAAAGGAAGCTCTCTGGGTTTTCCGTGAAACTGCCTGATGAGGCTAGCACGGGTGATGAGGAAGAGACCGTTATGCTCCCAACTGGGTTTCATAATGAGGTGCCTGAAGAGTAGGCAGGAGGCTGGGGGGTAATTTGTGGGGCATGAAAGGGAAAGACTTTCCCCCTGAGTTCACACAACCCTTCGTCAATCAGTCAAGTCTTCTCTTCTTTCTCTGCGGCCTCCTGAGAGCGCTGCTGCTGCCGCTGCTGCTGCTGCAGCGTCTCCTTGACATCAAACTTGCTGCTGTGTTTACACCCCCCCTCCCCTCCCCTTAGATCCATTATTTTCTTACACTTTTTGATCCTTCTCAGATCATGCAATTGATCAAGCAGCCTTTTTGTCCTTCGCATCAAACAGAGACTTGAGGATCTCTGTGAGATAATTGTTTCCCATGAACTTTTTGAATCAGAACAAACCAACGGCGGCGCTCACGTCACCCAACAGGAAACCCAACAGGTTTAAGGCTCACTTTGGTACGATTCAAGACAATAAAAATACCTCATTATTTTTAACCTTAAACTATAATAAAAGGGGAAAATAGCAGAAATGTTTAAGAAAAATAACAAAGCTAATGAAGAGTTGTAGAATGCTGGTCTTGTTTGGTCAGGAGGTGAACTGCTGCTCGCATTTACTTACATTTTCAGACTGTAGACCCAAGGATGCACAAACCTCTGGTCAAAAGGTCCAATCAAAGCTGCAAGGATTTCCATTTTTATTCTAAGAGGGTCCAGAAGAGCTGCCAAACGTATATTCCTGTTGAATGGGTGTTTTACAGCACTGCACAGCACTTTCCAAAATCATGTCATTCTAGGTTTAAGAGCCTCAGCATAAGAATAACTCCAGAGCCAAAGCTATGAAGGATGTTCACTGTTGAGAAGACAGAAAATCAAAGACAAAGCAGACTTTCCAAAGAATTTAATCCTAATGATTTCAAAATAAAAAAATGGTATTTGAGTTGTATTTACAAAGTTGCGTCCTCGCCTCTGTTTAGAACAGCGGTGTTGAACATCCGGCCCGTGGGCCGCTTGACAGTTTAATCCAGCGCAGTCATAAAGAGAAGAAAATATTAGGATATTGGGAAAAAAAGCAGGTACGGTTATTTAATTTACATATATACACCAAAAAGCACATTATTTATGAAATATGAGTTATGTGGATTCCTACACTCTTAACCAACAATCCGATCTGGAAGACACATTGAGTAGTTGTATTTACACACAGGGAAAATCCCTTATAAAACATTTATGTTGCTATCATGCATCCATACACTTTTATAGTTAACGGAATAATACAAGACCGTCTAACCCAGCCCTGCGGGCACTCTCAACCCCCCTACACACACGGCTGCGCTCAGTTCAACCACAGCCTGCCTGCGGGTGCACACATTGCAAATACGTATTTCCCATTCAGGCACGTCTTGAAGAGAAAAAAGAGAGATGGCTAAAGAAAGATAAAAGAATAAGAATAAGAATTAAAAAAAGAACATGCTTGCGGGAAAGAGCCACGCCAAAAATTTGTGGGGGTGAGGGACCAGGGTCTTCCGCAAATAAGGAGAACTCCCGCACCCCATGATCTGTACTCCTGAAAATAACCTCTGATCATGTTTTAGTAATCATGTCTCTGTCTGTTAATGAGATCATTCATAGATTCTTCCAGCATGGTGAGGTTCACCATCTACTGCAAGAGCTGCGTCTGATTGGCGGACACTTTCAGCGGTACATCCATCTCTCTGTGGCCCAGTTAGTTCAAGGAGGAAAAGACTAAAAGTAAGAAAAAAAAAAGATGACGAAAAATTATTGTTTCAATACAATTAAGAAATATATAATGAAGTTCAGGAGAACAACAATCAGATTGATTTTGGACTCCTCCTACTGATGACATCAACATGTCATGGGCTAACCTGATTGGTTGACGTGACACAAGTTAAAAAAAAGTTAAAGTCCCATTAATTGTCACACACCTCAGTGTGCGAAATTTGTTCTCCGCATTTGACCCATCCCCTAAGGGAGCGGTGAGCTGCAGACACAGCCGCGCTCGGGAACCATTTGGTGGTTTAACCCCCCAATCCAACCCCTTAATGCTGAGTGCCAAGCAGGGAGGCACTGGGTCCCATTTTTACAGTCTTTGGTATGACTCGGCCTGGACTTGAACCCATGACCTTCCAATCTCAGGGCGGACACTCTACCACAAGGCCACTGAGCTGGTAAACAAATTTACATATTTCAGCCAAATATTTATTGGGCATAAGAAGACAATAGATTGTCCTGAATTTACCCAGGATAAAATCTATCTGCTATTAATTCTACCAGTTTATGACTTTATGAGCCACTACCCTAGAACTGCCACAGCGGTGGTAATTTATCAGATAAAGACATCAGTTTCTGCTCAATTTTTTAGTGTCATGTATGCTTCAAGTTTTTTAGGAAATACTTCAAAAATACTATTATCTTTTATAATGACATTAAGCAGTGTTGTAATGCAATACGCTGAAACTTGAAGTGTTGTAGATATTTAAGATCGAGGTAGCACATCTCTTAATTTGGAGGGCGAGCAGCATTCTCATGATCCTGATAGACAAAGAGGATGAGATTCCATGGGAATAAACAAAACCAAATCTAGGACCATAAACAAATGCACGGGAGCCTGCACAGACAAAGAGGTTCATAAAGGAGTGTTCTGCTTTGCTTTGGTAACTATCAGATTATTACTGTTTACCATTAAATGTGAGTATGTAGGCTGCAGCTTTTACCAACGTTATGTAATCACAGTGTGACACCAGGCTTCAGTGGCACTAAAAGCCTCTTGCAACCCTTTTGTTTACCCTTTAAAAAAATCACTAAAGAGAAATGTGGAATTAAACGAAAAGCTTCAGGTTTGAAAGTTAAGATGAGATTTTGAGCTTTTATGACGTCTCACAACAGAATGGTCTTTAAACCATATGGATTAACTAAATTGAACAAAATACAATGTTTATATCTAGATATTTCTGTATAGTAGAGTTTTCAGTTACACTGGGTGAAGTCTTTTCAGTAAAAAGGTTATTTTTAGCAACTGCTTTCTAGGGGTTGACTCACAATCATAAGGTCAGTGGGGCAGGAGCTCTTCAGGGAGAGGCGTTTCTAGGACAGCTCCTGCATGGAGGCGCAGACGGTGATGTGACTGACAGGAGTCAGGATGGATGACAAAGCAGCAACCAGGGGGGTCTTACTATTAAGCCCATTCTCCAAAGAGCGGTACGGTCCAGCTCTGTATTTTGAGCGTTTCCATTATAAAAATGGACACATTAAGCCAGACCGATCTATGTAATTATTCTTGGCCCCTGTTGATTGTCTGTCCATTAAAAAATGGAATGGACTGGTTGGGGCGGAGCTACTGTCATCACATGACGAAACCCTTTGACTGGCAGGAGGTCATTACAATGGAAAGTGCCAAACCATTTCCAAAAAGCTTTCATAACTTTTTCAGCTGTGTGCCTGCAATCTTTTCTCAAAAAAATGAAATGTTCCGTATATACCAGGGGTCCCCAACTAATATGGCGAGAGGTCCAGTAACTCTGTCAGCTTGGTAGACCGGGGTCCGAACATGCAAAAACATTCAGACAATATTTGACCTTTCTGTTATTTTATTTAATTACAATGTGTAGTTAAATTTGTAAATAAATATTTTAGCTTATTGTCTCAATAAGTATTTCTCTCATTCATTTTTGTGCAAAAATACATACATGTACATACATTGTAGAGGGAAAAAAAATGCACATAAACTTGCTTCTGTGTAGTGCAATGTGTGTGCACTTTCACAAACTTCAATATTCTGCTGTATTTCACTTAAAGTGCAGTACAGGTAACATGGCTCGGGGTCCGGACCCGGACCGCAGTCCGCCAGTTGGGGACCCCTGGTATATACAAAGTACCAAAAGGCAAGTGGAAAAAAAGTTCTGCTGCATGACGTCTGTTGTTGTTGTTTGCTTCGGTCTCGCTGCTGTCATAGTTCTCTGATGCAAAGCTACAGTCCAACTTTAAGTGGAATTTCTCACCTGAAATTCTATGACAGGATGTTTTTTCATAAAATCACTTATATTAGGCTGTTTTCAGTAATACCAAAAAGACAACTAATTAAAAAGTGACAGCCAAAAGTATGCACTATTTTACTAGGGCCCTATTTGTGTTAACTAGTGACAAAAAGACCACTAGTTAACTATTCACATGCACATTTTCTACAAGTTAACTAGTAAAGATTGTTTGTTAATTAGTGCGACCAAAATATCGCACTAATTCACTAGAGACATGTAAAATGTTAACTAGTTGAGTAGTGAGACATGAAATTCTTACCAGTTAATTAGAGAGAGAGAAAATTTGTACTAGTTAACTAGTGAGCTTTACAGGAGCCTTGTTAGTAAATTTGTAGACAACTTGCATGTGACTAGTTAACTAGTGGGCTTTTTAGAGTGTCACTAGTTAGCACAAATAGGGTCCATTAGTAGTTTACACTTTTGGCTCTCACTAGTTAACCAGTTGTACTTTGGGCATTACAGCCTGATATCAAGGATATTGATTTAATGATAAACCAGACCGGGCCGTACTGTACCACTCAGTAGACACAAGGAAACCTTTTTTTATGGCAACCCTTTTTGTCTTTTAATAGATATCCTTGATATTAGGCTGTTTTAAGCCCAACGTCAAAAGTACAACTTCTTTACTATCTATTAAATAATAAAAAGGCTTTAAATACTTTTTCAAATTTTATACATGTCTTTAAAAATGTCTGATCAGAAAAGTGATATCACTATGGGTCGTCATCCAAAATGTCACACCTTTGCTGAACTCACCTGATGTTACCTTCCTCCTGCTGATGGGAGATTCTGGCAGCATTATGGGCCTCCACAGCACTGCCCACCCACGTGTCGAGGAGCAAGACCCCACATTGCTCCTGCTGGTTACAGTTTGACGCCATGTATGGCAGCTGAGCCGCCATCAGTGAGGGGATGTGTGCACACATGGGGCTGACTGTAAAGAACTTTGGGTCTAAAAGAACCACCGCAATGACTAAAGTGTTTTTAACATGATGTTCTTGTGGTATTTTCCCATGACGATGGACAAAACTGAATTTCTGAGTATTTTTTTATTCAAATTGTTGTGAATCAGAGGCCAATTCATTTTTTTTTTTTTTTTTTTTTTTTTAGAAATAGCTTATTTGTGATGTAGAACATGTGCAAAATCACCCAATTCCACTCCTTCTGATGCATCCAGTTGTAGAAAACAAGAGCTATGTACGTCTTTGTTTTCCCCATCTGAGCTGGTATCTGCCTCTAAACTGATATAACGCAATGTTTTTGTTGCACCAGTAATGTTGGAAGTATGAGAGGGGTATGATGGGAAATCAGAGAACAGTCTAAAGCTGGTCCGGAAAATGAGGGCAGCATTGCACCACAGTCCTGCACACAACTCAGGCAAATTAATCTTAATTATCTGATGAACTACTGCCACTCTACAGAAACTGTCAGCAAAATAGTTTTTTTATTTTTGTCTAAAACAGCACATTTCTAATTATGTAATTTTTACAATGGTTCAAAAGGTGATCAGAATGAGTCTTTAAGCAAGGTTGTAGGAATTGCAAGCTAAGGTTGGGTGTCACTGCTGAAATACTGAATTTGATTTCTATTTTTACACAATTAAATATTCGAGTTTAGCTCAAATTTCTGTTTCAAACACATTTTTGTTTATTTATGGAAATCAGTTTTCACTTAATCAGTGATTAAAACCCATCAAAAATTGAAGTTTCATTAAATAATATTTCAAATATTGAGAGAAAACCATTTTATCACCTTAAAAACAAAACACACAACTCACAGATTTGCTCTTTATTAAATACAATATTTTTTTACAAATTGGACAGTGGGTAAGAGTTTCAAATTGTTCATTTACCCAGAAAACCTTGCTGTAACTTGAGCGTCTTTTGTGCTGAAAAATTTGATACATATCTGTGATCACAACTCCAGATATGAATGGATGAAGATGTCGAAATATTAACAAAAGCAGCAAATGCCTTTTCCCAGTGATTGTTTATCATAATGCCAAAAAATGTGATAATTTCACCATTTAATATGAGGCGTTTCAACACATTTGGCCATCATGAATGTGCTGAGATCATTAGAGCATCAGGAACCTGGAAAAAAAACCAACATAAAAATTGCAGCTTTTGTCGATTTAATCTATAAACTACACAAAGATAATCATGTTTAAATCTGGTTAATTGTGATTATTGCAGTTGATGCTCGAGATTGCAGTTCAAACTGAAGAATGCTATGTTGATTATCTCTGGAAACGGCGAGCCCAGAGAAGACTGATGGCGTTGACGGAGGAGTTCCAGCTTGTGGGGGGAAACAAAGGAAAAGTCTGATTTGCAGCAAACCCAGCGGTAGCATCACTCATTAGTACACACAGCAGGATGTAGTTTTTGTCAGCCAAATCCCTCACACTCACTCTCACAGACACACTCGTTATTTAGAACAAATTCGTGATACTATTAGCGTGACAGCCTCCTAATGACTAATGCAGTTTTAATGAATCAAAGCAAACAGAATCATTCACATCCACATCTACAGGGACCATTAGATGACCCAGCAAAAGACGCCCACTTCAAAGAACACGAGTGATGTGGAAGTACAGTTTGTGAATCTTCACAATACTCCATGAATGCAATTGTCTATCTTCAGGGAAATGTGTGGGTGAGTGACCCCAAATGTCAGATCTCACAGGAACACAATTGCTGTGAAATCTGTTAGAAAGCAAATCGACGCCTATTTTCCTTTTCATCCACTAAAATCTGGTTGAATACTTCAAATGTAATGAAAGTAAAAGACATGCTCATGATATGCGTTTGCTGCAGACGCTGATGATTTATTCTGCCATCTGCAGGAGTGATATTTGCCTCTATAGGCAGCACAGATGGCGAGCAGCAGACTTCGCAGTGCTATTCTCGGTGCATGTGGAAATTCTCACTATAGATACAGTTGGGGTGCATGCTTTGATAGAAAAGGGAGAGAATGAGAAAAATATAATCTCAGTATCTATGTGAAAGAAGTTTAATTGTTTTAAAGACAAACAGAAAGAGGAACATTTTCTCTGCTGGTTTTTAGACTTTCAAATAATCATTGGGGTGAAAATAAAAAATACATCGAGTGACATTCTTTCAGAGGAAAAGGAAAAAGGTCACTGAGCTGTTGCTTGAAAGGGAGCAGGTGACTAACGCTGCACCGTGCAGGTGGTGAGCACAGCAGCAAAATGTCACAAAGACACTCAACTGCTTTTTTTTTTTTTTTTTTTTTTACAAAATAATGTTAAAACTGAATGTAAACACTTTCTTTCAGGGATCTTGACAGTGTGAGCCATCTGGCAGCAGATACTAAGAAATTGGGTGCACTACTCAAAGCGCTTTAATCTTCTCAAGCTTACAAAGCTTATCTGCAGGATCAATTCCTCGTGGTGCAAAGTTCATTGCTTACCATGATAGGACGGGCTCCAGCGACCCACCAGTGAACTCAGACCTGAAAGACCCACTCCCAGGAAAATGGTGGTTTTTACATGTTCTCGTTACAGTTTTCTGGTAATGGAGGCATATATTGATATAATTAAGTGGCTGTAAGCTAGCAGGGATGGGAGGGGGGTGGGGTTGCTCCATGGTAATGGTACCGCCCTCAACTCTGAGGTGAATCTCTAATGAACTTCTGCCGCTCTGCAGAGACTGTGTCCTTTAAAAAATGTTAGCCAAAAACTGAAACACCAAGGTTAAAGGACCTCTGGGAACGCTTTTACAAAAGATTATCAGAATAAGACATCAAAGTTTGGCACAATTCAACAGTTTTTTCTTTTTTAAAATTTTACTTTTATGCCAATTCCTGTAAAATTTCTGTATGCCGTGATGTGCATAATTTCACAACCAGGTTTATTTTTAGTTACTAAAAGACACAGATAACAAAGCAGTGAGGAAAATAATCACACTTTAAGAAAATACAATGTTGTATCGAGGCTTGGAAAATAGTTTGAAGTAAAAACAGTCACTCTTCACATATTTTACATTTTAAGTTACTTACTTTTATTGTTATTTTACAGGATTTGGTTCCAACTCTTTAATTAATTGCAATTCTCATACTGTCCGCTAGGTGGCAGCGCAGCGCGATAGTGATGGAATAAATGCGCCCCAGAGGAAGAATAAACCCTCTCAGTGAAATGCTACCATCAACTCGACACGTGTGCTGTCTCTCTGTTCTAAATCACAGACCACATGCCCTCAGATCCTTGACTTAGAGGAGCAACAGCTGCAACTTTTAAAGTTTTTATCAGCTGTAAAAGATGACAGAGGCTTTGTCCAGATTTTCTCACTACTCAATATTTGGTGCACGACATAATTTTCCATTTGTCCAAATCTATAGTACCAAAATCCAGAGCCCTGGAAATTCTCCAATTTTTTTTGCAAAAAAACTATCAATGTTCACTAGATTACTCGTCATATATCGTCTCAGTACCGGACCACGTCCCGAGGGTCGGGGGGTCCTGATTAGCATATGCATTTTTTCCCTGTTTGTGGCCGGCACCCAGGAACCCTCAGACTGGTACCGGTTTGCGGCCTGTCATGTCCCCAATGGGCAAACCTGATCTGAAACTTTTTTGTTACTGTTTGAGTTTCAATGTTTATGTCACGGTGCCTCTGTCAGCCTCCTCCCCCTCCCCTCTCATCTCCACCTGACTGCTGATCATCCCCAGCTGCGACCACTCACCTCATCACTTCGTCTGCCTTTTTAAGGAGCTTCAGGATCACCATTCCTCGCCAGTCCGTTGCCCCTGATGGTGCATAATTGGTCGCCACGTCTAGTCAAAGTCTTGCCACGTTTATGTCCAGACTCTGTCTAACATTTATCTACTCACCCTCAGGAATCTGTCACCATGAGTGGTCGCTAATATCAGCCTCAACCCGGATCCCCAGCTTGGTCTTCTCTCCAGCGGTCACACCACGAGCCTCTGCCTCCACTCTGCCGTTCCTCACCCAAGACGACATCCCTTCCTGTTGTGGACCCTACCAGTGACGCCACAGTCTCAGCCCCTCGCCTGGAATCTACCTCCACCTCTGTTCACGCCCTACCTACCTTCATTAAATCCTTTACCTGTCACGCTCGTCTCTCGCCGTGTCTTTTCCGGGTTCCAGCGTCTGGGTCGCTAAAGTGTTCTGTAGCCATGACAGTTTAAATTAAAAAGTTACCTTGTTGGAATGTTCTTTATCTTCACAATTTTGTGTTTCCTGTCCTGTTTCACAGTATAGAATTTCTCAGCATTTGCAGGAGCCCTTTTTCTAAATGTTCAGTTCCGATTGGCTGCAGGTAAGTTTGCAGGAGGAGTTCCTGTCTAAAGAAGTGTTGAAAACGGTTTTCCCTGATTTTTATGGGACAAATAAATGAAATTGCCGAGCTACAGCGTTTTCTTTCTTTGGTGTGCCTGATTTCTATTTACACCTGCTTAGTCCACACATAAAATTCAGTAAATTCAGACAGGATTTACAAAAAAAAGTACAAACAAATAATCTGTTAATTTTTTATTTTTTTTAAAGTGTAATTGAACTGCTTAATCTTTTTTTTTTCTTCACGGAGTTCATCCCTGGTATATGAATATTGCTCCTATCATTATGTTCACGTGAAAAAAAAGACATTTTAACAACCTTTTTATCAGTCTCTACTTATCAAACACACAAAATGGAGTGTGTTTCACTTTTTCATTTTATAAATTAATAGTTTTTAATCTTATGTTCTTCCTTTTATCTTTGGGACCTTAGTTATGTGTGATCAAAATGAAAGCTTGACTTAAGCGAGACTTCTATTTATTTCAAGACATCGCATACAATAGCTATTAGAGTTGTTGAAGAAAAACCGAGTTGATAACTCTGCAGGAAGAGTAAAAAGGAACAGAAGCTAATGTCTTCTGAGTAAAACAACTTCACAGCATGGCAGAAGGATCTAACAAAAGAATGATGCAATGTTTCGGAGCCAAAAATACAAATGAAAAACTACTGTTGAACTTGAAATGTTATTTTTTTTATAAGAGTCTTTGTCTATTCCTATTCACATTTTCTCATGATGACTAATCCACTTCAAGAGGGAAAAAACGGCTCTTTTGTGCCAGCTGCTCGTGGCTGAAATCTTGGCTGTTCCGTCATTTAAACAAAGCTAAAAAAGAAAACTGAAGCAGCTGGAAGGAGACGACCATAATCACGCGCCAAGAAAACTTGATGCAATTTTAGAGCACCAGCTATTTAAAGTTAAGTGAAACCAAGAAAATATTTTTAAATAATTTAGCTTGTGTTGACAGGCCAAATTTAAATACTTTATTTGTGTGCTTGTATTTTTGTGCTCAAAGCCATTAAGCGGTGAAAAGAATAGATCCAGCCGAGCTAATTCAGTAGAGCTTCTATTTATAGTTTTCTCGTTAGAACAGTCAGTCTTTTTTGCATGCAGCAATTCAGCAACCGCATGCAGCTTGAGTTGTCTGACAGATGGGGAGATATTCATGCGCTGTACACAGTTTCCACACATAGGTTTTATTATTTTAATGTACACAGAGAGACAGTCTTCATAGAACCATGCAGGTAAGAAAAAACACTTCAGGGTGAAAGAAAAGCTCCGAGCTAAGTTCTCTACAAACAGCCTTCACGTCAGCATCTGCTGCTGATACACCTGCTCACAGATGCTTTCCAGGAAACATCGTCCCGAACCAACAAGTACAAAAACATAATCTAACACAAACAGCAGTCTAGACCTTATGGTGGATGCAACAGATATGGCAGGATACAAGCCAGAATGCTTCATCTTATTAGTTTAAAATATTAAATAATGGTCATAATATGACAGGATAAAGAGAATTTGCAGACATTTCTTATGGTTAACCCCCCTTGCCCCCCGGCCCGATAGTCCCAAGAGTTTCCACAGGTATGAATTTGTTTACATGCAAATCTCACACCATCGCCACTGTGCTGCCCCCGTCCCGAGCCCCACACACGCCCACACAGTGACGGAGCAACATGGCGCTCACTAGGACTTCTCGTTTTGCTTCTTCTTCTGGAACTTCCTGAACTGGGACTGGATGGTGACCGCTGCCTTCTCGGTCTCCGGGGCGTCCATGTCGATGTCGAAATCCTCGGGGACGTCTGTCTTGGACTCAGCTTTGGAAGACAAAGGGAAAAGTTGGTGTGAGTCAAAATGGCGTGAGAAAACGGAACGTCCGTTCAGCTTCAGTGGCTTTCACAGACATTCAACAAACATGAGGTCAACTTTTTAATCAACAATTATTCCAGAACAGAATCAACGCACATGTTGCGACCTGCCTGGTGTTACGAAAATATTAAAGAAAAAATCAAAATAAACACTAAAGGTGTGATCATTAAAATAATATGAAAAGACAGTAAAAAGAACCTAATTTAAATCAAGCATAGATAAACAGTGCGGATGTAAACTGAATACATTCTAGTCAGATGCAGCTGAGAACAGGTGAGACTGAGTATTTCAGCTGATCTAAGGTTTTCTGTTCCAGATCTGTGGAGCAGCGAAGCTGAATGCAGTTTCTCCGTGTTGAGGTCTGACACTAGGAACTGATATTAGACCAGATCCAGATGATCGGAGACGTCTGGCTGGAACATACTGGGTCAAGAGGTCAGTCATGTGTTTTGGTGCTAAACCGTTCAAAGCTATATAAACCAGTGACAGAAGTTTAAAGTCTATCCTCTGGCAGACAGGTAACCAGTGGAAAGACCTCAGAACTGGACTGATGTGGCTGACTTTAGCTCTGAATCAGCTGCAGTTTCCTGAAGGATTTATAAAAACATAAATATAAAATATAGGTCTGTGTCCATCACTACACCCAAGTTTCTGACCTATCCTCTTTTATTGTACAGCACTTTGAGTCTGTGAGGGCAATTTAAGAGCTTTATAATTAAAGCTTATTGTTATTATAAATGTTCACTATGATCTATCACGCATACCAGTAGATAAAAATGTGCCTGAACATTTTTGCTCTACAGGTTCACTGAGTGGTCTATGACCTTGGAATTTTGTACGACACCTTCTTGCCCCGTACTGGTTTGCCCATTTTCACCCGCAGACAGTTCGTATCGACTCGTGAGGAACAGCACTCGTAGTCATCATGCAGTTCCTTTTCGCAGTAATTCCAAAATTAGGTTTTATGCAACTCTGAATTCTTTAAAAAAAATCTGTTAAATCACATTTTTGCATAAATAGAAGTTATTTATTACATAAAAAACATATTCTGTTTCAGAGTGGGCCCCAAATCATTTTTATCCAAGGCCCTCAGTGTCTGTTCCTTCAGATATTCTGTGTCGATTTTAAAAATACACAAACTGAAATCACTGTTAACGTAAAACCACAAAGCTTTCGGTGAAGGTAATATATTTTATGTTGAAAAACACTAATGATGTGTAGAAACTGCTAAATATATAAATTTTGATTTAATTTGAGGAAATTGATCCCTAGGGAGTCACATAATTAAATACTTTTTAGGTGTAGGACTGTGACTCCATTAGTTTGAGCAAAACATTTGGCAGATCATTAACTTGTAACTTGCCCCAAACTGAAAAAATGTGCCTGTTGTGAAATATCCTCTAGTGTTTCCAACTTTAAGCTAAAAGTGAGCTATTTCCTGTTTATGTTTCTCCTGCAGACGATTGATCTGCTTGAGTTTGATCCACAGAACTTACTGCAGAGAAACCCACGACAGACCAGCAGAGAAGCATGGAGGCGACTGTAGTATCGACTGTGCGGCTAATGCTCGGGTTCCCTCGGGGCTGAGCCTGAGTGCCTCTTTTGTGCCGCTCGAGGAGGAAACACTAACAGTTGTGTCATCCAAGCTTTGAATCCTGCAATAATTGATATTGACTGTTCTAACCCTGTGATTTCTGCTATTCCCACCTCACAGACATCGAGCTGTGCACTTTGCCATCCGTCAACCCCGGGCATTAGCTTCATCGACATTAAGGTTCGAAGCAGGGAAAATAATCGAGGAAAGGTTGATGTGGGTAAAGGAAGCATGCAAAGCTCAACAAAGTCATCGGAGTCAAAAGTTTCTACGGACAGAAAAGTTTGAGCGATAAAGATGTTTGCAGTGTTTCACCATGGTAGGATATAATTTTTAAACAATTTATTTTTAAATATTGATTGATCACTACGATAATAGGAACACTATCAACAACAAAAAAACTGAACACCAGCCTCTTTTTAACCTTTTTAACCGAGCTGATGTCACAAAGTGCGAACAGCCCTTTCAGGATGAGTCAGCTGCCAGAACTATCCCCCATTCTAACACAAACATACAATTTCTCCACAAAGCTAGCAGTGTACAGCCGCTAAGCTAGCAGGGCTCAGCCGCTAAGCTTCGCCCCATAGTTAATGGTGCTCAGCAACTAATTTTTGCCAGTCAGTTTGTGGTGCTTAGCCGCTAAGCTTGACCATTTAGCTAACGGTGCTCAGCCGCTGAGTTTTGCCGTTCAGCTAGCAGTGCTAAGCTGATAGCTTAGTCGCTCAGCTAGAGGTCTTCAGTCAACAAGCTTTGCCGCTCAGCTAATGGTGTTCAGCTGCTAAGTTTTGCCAATCAGCTAGCAGTGCTTAGCCGGTAAACTTTATCATTCAGCTACCGGTGCTCAGCTGCTAAATATTGCTGCTCAGACACTAGCTTCGCCACTCAGAAAGCTCAGTGAACCCCTGAACATCGCTACACTGTTTGTAGCGATGGCTAGTGCGGTGCTATTTAAGGCAGATATATGGTATGAACATCCATCTTTGCAAAAGTTTGGATGTTGTTTGTTTTCTTGAGCTCTATGATGACATCATGAAATGGGCGGCACCACAGGTAGAGAAAGACGGTACCTCAGATATCGAGTTGTTTTACTTCCGGGTAGAAAAAAAAAAAAAAAAACCTCACGAAAATGACTAATGTTTCAGAAATAATTTGTTTTTTAGTTTCCCAAAGGTAATATATGATCATATGTGTGTGGATATAGTTTTCTCTGAAAGACTTAAGAAAATCATGGTATGGCCCTTTAAAGTTCTGACTAAAAGTGAGAAGTTATTGTTCTTTTAGATCAATTTGTTTTGTTTTGTCAGACCACAGCCACACTGTGATGTAGTGGTTCAAATCTAGTTCAAGTCCTTTTCTTTTGTGACATTTGATGTTTTTATGCATGTCTGGGTCTCTGGTTTCCTCCCACAGTCCAAAAATATTCTTCACTGGTTATTTGGTTGCTCTATTGTCCATAGATGTGACTGTGTGTGGTTGTGTAGTCCTGTAATGGACCTGCAATCTATCCAGAATGTATTTCACCTTCCCCCAAAAGTGAACAGGATAGGCCCCAGCAACCTTGTGACCCCCAAAAGGAATCAAGTGGGTTTAGAAGATACTGTTGATGCAGAACTCTCCTCACAATTTGCAGATCATGCTTTCATGAATAATTGTTTGATGAAAACATTAAAGGAGCCCCACCATGATTTTCTTAAGCCTTTCAGAGTAAACTATAAAACGACATAATCTCATGGAGAACCTCTTGATATGTTTGCAGAAAGATTTTCTTTATCCCTGCATCAGAAATGTTATGCTACAGACAAAAACCACTCCCCACAGTCTTTAGGATAAGATGCTAGATGCTCCCCTGAACAGTCTTACATAGTGCCATACAGTTAAAAACTCCTACATCCTTTACCAAATCTATTGATGTTCTTAGCAAAGGAGGCGGCCTCACAGCTTTTGTCCTTTTTCCTGCTTTTAAGGCGCTTTGTTTCCACCGTCCAGGAGGGTGGTGAGTGCACGTTCATGCAGCTGTGTCTCTTTTGAACTGGCAAAGTCCCATTTTTCTTCTTTTCAGAATAAACACCATTACTCGTGTGAATGGACTCCCACTAAGGGACGGAAAGAATCTGAAGCCATAAAGGTCATTCTGTTGCTGCAGTACGGCGAGAACTGATTTCGAGGTCACATTTTCATTACATCTAAAGATTTTTTTTTTTTTAATGTCTCCGTATATATTTTATTTTACAGAAAACTTTCAAAAAAGTACAAGCCTGAAATCCACATAGATATTATGTATTGCTGTACACTAGATAATTTTCTGTAATAGCTGTTATTAAAATGCACCCCGCTATTTTTTCTGCAGTTACTGCTTTGCTTACTGCTTGCACGGAAAGCCTCAGGCTCTGTTTCTGTCATCTATTTAACGATGACGCCCACAGTCTAGCATCCTGAACTTTATGCCTCCATGCCTCAAACAAGACACTTTTTTGAAAATATTTTCTTTTCCACAATTCAAAGTCTTCTTAAAATAAACAAGAAAGATTTAGATAGTAAACAAGTGTATAATGCTGCTATAGTATTCTAAAATACTGTATGTCTGACGAGATAATGTATCTTAAAGGTTTTACATTCACTTATTTTTTGTATTTTTGACATTCCAACACTTTTGATTTGGATCTGTGTGTCTGTGTTTTGCATTGTTCTGTCACCACTACAGAATTCGTAATGCTGAGGATCCAGACATCTAACAGATAAATAATCATCTCGCAAGAGGCAGAAGCGCCAAGGATTGAGCACCACAGATTCATCCAAATCCTCATGCGATAGGAGTCTGGCTGTGATGCATGACTCTAACTATAAGTGAATTTTTTTTTCATATTTTCAGACGTAATATTTGTTTTTTTTAAAAAAAAATCATAGAGTTCTTTGGTGCATTTTAATAAAATGCTTATAGGCTAGGTTGCTTCTTGTGTCTGCTACCTGATTGGTTTTTCTAAGTTTACTAAATTTAACCCTTTAACACCGGAGCGCCTGTGTTTAAGTTATTTGATTTACTATAATTTTTTAATCGTTAAGGTGATCAATGTTCCAGCAGATTCTGAAGGAGAAAAGCAACTTTATGCAAAAACACATTCACTAATACAGACCCATGCGTGACAAATATTTGAAAACTCACTCCATTGAAAATCATGTTTTCTTGTAGTGCTTTTCTGAGGATGGAGGACATATATAAAGAAAATTAGGACAAAAATTGAATTTTTCTTTAATCAAATCCTTGTAAAGTAGGGAGAAATGCAAAAAATGTCATTGGGTGTGATGCAGATGTAAAGCTTCCTGCTCTGCTTCATTCTGATACATCCGCTGGTTGACAAATAGATCAATGCAGGGGCGGAGCTACGGTGTTGGGGGGGGTCATTTTTTTGACTCAATATTAGCATCATTATTGAAGAAGAGGTTCTGGATGTCAGATGATCAGAGTAGGACTTTAAGTCCATTCGTGATCATTAAACATGTCCTTGAGTTTACCAAATAAATCATTGGAGGACAAGCAAAACTATACAGTACAGAAATCTGTATGGAATTGCAATGTACAATATTGTTTAAAATGTGGTAAAATTGAGGAAACTTCAAAGGCTAGAGTACTGTTCTATAAAAGTTCATAGGTGAGAGGATATTTTATAAACTTGCCAAATGTTCACTAATATTTTTGGATCTGAAGCTGAAAGTGCACGAAATTAAAGGAAATTCTACGACCCTGAGGCTCTTGAACATCAGACCACTGCAATCAATGCACAACACTCCTGGAGCACCGGCTTCATATTGATTGATGCTGTACATTTTTTTTTTTTAGTCAAACAGTTTACGTGTTCTTGTATTCAGATACAAATTCAAGTAAAAACAGGAAAATGTGGGCTGCAGAGCAATGATTTGGCTTCTTTCAGCACCAGAGAGAGAAATGAGGTGTTTAAACGTTACCATCATCTGACATTGAAATGAAACATAATAATCGTAAAACTGGGAAGAAAATAGGTCACTTCACTGCTCGGGCTTGTTTAAAGCTCATTTTTAAAGCATGACTTTGGCCCCTCAGGTTTGAATTTCTCCTGTTCCACATTAGCAATCAGCTACTATTGCTTCTTACACAGTTGTTTAACAGTTCTAAAATAAATTAGGGAAGAGAAAGTTAAAAAAAGCAAACAGACGAGATGTCCCAGATATTACTAAAATATTAGCATGTGTTGCCCTTTGATTTTGCGGTCAGTGAGTTTGGTTTCTGATGTATGTCGTAAAGTGGTAGCAGCAGATGTTAGCAGGAGAGGAGGAGTCTGTGCAAAGGACACTGATGCAATAAGAAATGCTGCACAAACACACAACATCTGTCAACCGGTGATGCAGAAGATGACTGAGCATGAAAAACTCTGAACTCCAACAAGTCTGCTCACTCCTCCAAGCAGCTTTCATTGAAGTTCATCTGCAGTTACTGAGCATTATGGAATTTTGTTAAAATGACACTTCAGATAACACAAAATAAATGCAGCAAAGCAGGAAAATAAATGATTCCCTTTTAAATGCTTCCAACACATTTTTAATTTAAGATTTCTAAATCATCTGTTTGTGGCCGCAGTCGAACCTGAAAGAGGTTGTTCTGGAAGACGGTGTTCTGCTGAGGCCTGACAGGGAGCAGGAGAGAGCAACACTCACCATTGTTCTGGATCCTCCACTTCTACATCTCTGCATTGGTATTATGCTGATGAAGCAGTTTTCATAAGCCGCAAATTCATTTTCAAGGTCATCCAACAACTTTATGTGTGTGCCTGTGTGTTTGTGCAGTGAAAGCTATGGACCTTTTAAAGATTTAGGGAGTAAAAGGAAAGTTTGAAATATTGGTTCTCCGCATCACATTGTCTCAAACCATTGAGGCCATCGGTTTAAAATTGTTAAATAATGTGACATGTTATCCACTGAATGTGTTAACTAGTTTTTGTTGAAAAAACTTTTTTCATTTGTTTTTGTCATCAGTTTATTCTGGCAAGTTGATTTCCTGCTGATTCAGATAAATTAAAGTTGACCAACATAGAAATATTTAAATTCTTTTCTAAAGATAATTTTAGATTTTCATTGACTAAAAAAAAAAAAAAATTGTTATGCCCTTTCATAAACTGTCCTTCGCTAACCTTCCTTTAATGCCTTCAGACTGCACTTTCTTTTCTTGATGCTGCCAAACTCCATGTCTTTAGGGGCAGAGATCTGTTGGTCATTCACATCTCCTTGACCTACCTGTTGCTGATTACCTGCATGTTCTCTGTGCAGCCAGACTTCCAGCAGCTGCTGTCACTCCCTTCCATCCACATCACCCTCATTACCCAGAGTTCTGAGCTGCAGACATTCCTCTGCCTCTCTATTTTCTTCTCACGTTGAAGCTACAATCTTAGTTAAAACCATTAACTGTATAAGAGAACTGGACTGAGTGAGTGTGATGTCACCCATAGAAAATGAAGTCAATTCAGTCACCATGTCTCATCATTACGGACTCTGCATTTGGAGTCAGACATCCTTAGTAAGCAGTGATTGGTCCAATCCGTTCTGAATTAATGTTTCTAATAATCAGGAGGGAGCTTGTAGGAAGTCCAAAACCTCTACCACTGAAAAGGGGGGTAACCTTTTGAGAGTTCAACATGGGGATCAGCACAACACATGACAATGGTACGTTCCATTTTCATGGAACCTGGAGCTTCCTGGAGGTGTTAGTACAAGCCTCAAGGGAACATCTACACACCTCTGCTACATTTAAGATAGTGCTGTACCTGTCAGGAAAACCCAAAAACCATATGGATCTACCTCTGTGACTATTAGATCAACTCATGTTTTGCTGATGACCCTCTATCTGTTTTAGGATGTTGAGTTGCCTGGGGATTTGCAAAGTCAATGTACATTTATTCCCTAGCTTTTTCTGTTTGTTTGTTTGTTTGTTTGTATGTAATACATTGCTGTATTGTCGAGTGTTACGATCCTTTGGTTGTTTACCTCTCTGATCACCACAGCTCTCCATCCTGACCGGTTTACTGTGAAACTCATCTAAAACTCCAGAGACTAACATAACCACTTCCTCCTCCACATATCTAAGATTCTAAAAATAAACTATAACCAGGGGCGTAGCGGTCCGGACCGGCGCTCCGGTAAAAGAATCGGGCTGGAAGGAGATCAGTTGTGTGGCTGGTTTTTGTTGTATAACACACGTATGAAAGAGAAATATTTAAATTGACATTTTGCTGTGAGCAGGCAGCGCTTCATTTGGATGTTTGCATTGCTTTCGTTGGTCTGTGCTCTCTTTCTTCCATTAACAGCAATGGGTCATCACATATTGACGATTGGGACCCCTCGTAGTCACGTTTTGGGGTTTCCCCATCTCATCATTTATTTATTTATTCATTCTTTTGACATGCTGGCTGTTCCCATTAAATCATGGGTCCCCAACTTCCAGGCCGCAAACTGGAATCGGTCCAGTATGGGGACACGGAGCGCACCAGGCCCCCGCTCACATCTGGTACCGGTTCAGGTTTGGGTCTGGTACCATGTCTGGTACTGCGTCCGATGCCGGGTTAGGGTACCAGTACCTCAGTTCCTGAGGGTTGCGGACCCTTGATTTTATGAACAGCCAGCATGTCAAAAAACAATGAAACCCAAAACGTCACTATGTGACAACTTGGGAATGAGAATATGTTGTCCGTGAACAAGTCCGCTGCACATGGGCTTGCATTGTAAATGGTGACATGGCGAAATAAAGCAGCAAATTATTTCAAAGAAAAACGTAAATTAAAAAGAACATGCAGAGCAGCAGTACCGGCATAACAAAAAATCTACTTTCACCCCTGCTTTTAACATCACAGGATCGCATGTTTATTTAACCGCTAAAAAGCAACAAGTTCTATTGAAAAAACCCTTTAATGCTGAGACGTTTCCAGCAATGACTACATAACAGACGCTCTCTGACCTACTGTAACTCTTCAACAGTTTAAGTCGGACAAAAAGAAGAACGACTTTTTCATGCCGGCTTTTGAATGGATTTACATTTATCGTGCGAGCACTTCACTACTGTGACGTGTCGCATATCAGCACAAGGCTGCTTTTCTCCACTTATGTTAATTATGTAAACAGTGGAAGAGTTACTGTAGTGGAAAGCTCCGGTATTGAAGGATTAAAGAGTGCAGCTTGACAGCCCGACTCTGAAGAAACATTTCTATAAGTGAGCAGCTCAGTCAGCATGAATGCAGCAGCTACTTCTATCAGACAGAGGATCCTTTTATAGAAACCCACAAAGAAATTATGCTGTAACACTTTAATATAAAGAAAATAATTCAATTTGATAGTCCTGTTAAAAAATAAATAAAGCTAGAAAAAATACATTTTATTTCTAGAGAGTGTAACCTCTAAATGTCTCTTGGAGTGATCATTTCTTTTTTGCCTGCATTCTCAGATCTGCTGAGTACACTTGAATTGTCATCCCGTCTATATCTGGGGATCTGCTGCTGAGTCAGAGCGACGCATCAAATCATCGCCATGATTTAGAGGAGGTGGAAGCAGGGAGGATATTGGTTTTTACACTGCAGACTTTATTTGCTTCACTATGATGGCTTTAATGACAGAAGCTCAACGATAAAAGGTGATTTGTTACGCACTTGCTACATGGAGTTGATCTTTATTTCCCGCAGGACTAAAGCCACACAAGCAGACCAGGTCTATCTGAGAGTTTCCTCTCAGTTTCCTCCGTTGTGTTTGTTTCTCTGAGCAGAACAGATCTCAGCTTTCACAAGTGATTTCTCACAATGCTGTGAAGCTGATCCAGTTTTATACTTCAACGTTTGGTTAGCTGTCTATTATCTCAACTTTTAATGAGTTGGTAACAACTAGTACTGTTATGCAATTCATTTTTTTGAGGGATTCAGTAATTGTAACCTGTAATCAATTAATCAAATTTAATAGCAATAATTTTACCTTAATAGTTGCTGTTGAAAGCTTCACTTTTAAGTGTCTTATTTAAATTTGTGATTCTGTGGTGCAGTAAAAGATCAAAATAAAACAAAAAATGCCATAAATCAAATGTTGATACACCTTATTCTACTGTTTACAACAACAGCAAGACAGTACAAAAGAGATAAGAGTGATTTCGTTTAATCTGTTTGGGTGAATTTGATGATTTTAAAGACCGAGATGAAGCAAAAAAGAGAATCTTAAAAGAATGGAATGAAACACCACTGAGTGAATTCTACTATTTAGACTTTTTTTTGCTTAATCATCTGGAAGAAAAACAAGCACTAAGTGAACTTTCCCTCTAAAATGATGCTTTTTTTTACCTTCTCATGACTATCCACGTTTTTAAATAAGTGCTGGAGCGGAGTGCGATCTGCGCATGCCTCGCGATGAAGGTGTTACCATGACAACGTGATAAACAATCCGTATTTGTAAAAAAAAACAAAAAAAAGACAATTAAAACTCAAAATTATATATTTATTCTCCATGTGTGATTCAAAGACCATGGGAGGTATGAGCGGTTAGAGACTTTTTTAAATCGCGCTCTCTTCAAGTGTTTTAGCACAACTGAAAGTAAACACTACTACCAACACCAACTCAAACAATGAGATAAAAAACAAAAAAAAAACTAAGGTGTTAAAATGTATCTGTAATTAATTAATGTGATAAAGTGACGGCTCTAGTTACAGCTAAGCTCTACGTGTTTGCTGGATTGCAGTCTGGGCAAGGAAGGGGTTGACTACGGTGGCCCTGAAGTGCAAATTACATCGAAATCAACTTTTTAAATATCACAACAATTTAAAAAAAAGTGAAAAAGATCACATTTACAAAATCAAAATGAAATTCCAGAAATCAAAACACAATGAAAAAAATGAAAAAAAAGGAATCTTTCACAATGCAAAAGTAATTTCCTGAAACAAAAATAAAATGTAAAAAAAGTGAAACAAAATAAAAAAACAGGAAAAGGTACTATGGGACATCACTGATTGGATGATGAGGGTTGCTCACTCTTTTAACTGAAAGTTATTTGGCAATATCTTAAAAGATAGAAATAACCACGGTAAAAGTTCCTCAACTGATCAATCAACTTTTTGACCACAGTTGATAAAACACTCAAACGTCATCATCCAACCACCAACGTCCCATCATACCTACTTTTTCTCTTTTCCTGTATGTTTCATTTCACATTTCATTCAGATTTCTGAAATATTAAATTTTTTTACATTTTGGTTTCTGGGATTTCGTTTTGATTTTTAAAATGGAATTTTGTTTTATATAAACACATTTGTTCTTTTTTTAATTTGGCGTTGTGTAATATACACATTTTTAACGACTGATTTGTTGATGTAATTTTCTCTTCTGGGCCACCGTAGTTGACCTCACACCAGCTCAAATCACAAGCCATTGAGTTTGCGGTAAATTGGTGCCATGTGGAGGAGTGACTTTAACTTGATTTGTGATTATTCTGTCACCTCTGGCCTTTACTTCTGAAAGCTTACTTCCAAGTCAACATCTGAATTAGTTTAATGTCCATCCACGTCATCTGGAGGACCTTTAAATATTTGATTTAGAAGGATTTTCCTTTGACTGCTTCACTTTTCAAAGTGTGATTTTCCTCACTTTGTGTAAATGACCCAAGTTTGACGCCTGTTTTTCCATTCGTGACCCACAGATCCCACAAGTTACACAGACAATTAATAGTCTGGATAACATTATGAATTAACCATCTTAAATGTGCGCTCCAGTTTCCGTGTCAAATAAACAAAACGACACCTCAAACCCCTTCCTGATGAGGATCTGTCCTGACAGAAAGCCCTGAGGTCAGGCCGGGAGTGTTTCTGCCTGCATGTGTGCGCTTCAGTCATGGATGCTGTCAATCATTTGACTCACGCCTTTCAGAACCAATTTCATAAACACGGGCTGTGGCGTATAGTAAACTACAGCCAACTTCTCCTCATTTCAATCATCTCTATCCACCTCTAGCAACAAACTGGAAAGCTGCAGGAAAAAAAAAGTTCAACTTTGAGGCTTCATCTTACCTTGTCCTCCAGCGGTCTTGTTGTTGCCAGAGGCTGCTCCAGATGCTTGTCTCTAAAATGTAAAAAGAAAACAATAAAGTTGGATTATACGTGCGTTGTAATTCAAAGTGAAGCATCAAATAGCTGTAAATCTGCTGGAGTTCGAGCTGATCTGCTGTTTGGAGCCGTGTCTGATTATTTCAGGCGTGCGAACGTTATTCAGGCTGCATATGATGTGACCTGCAGGCGGAGCGTCCCATGACAGTAAAAAGGCCTCAGTGCGAAATACAATATGATCCGGACTGACACTTTGCCGAGGTATAACTGTTTGCCATGACTTATGCAACCCTGCGGAAGTCACCAAGTGACAGATGAACCAAAGCGAATGTCCCATTTCCTCCAGACCGGAATATAGTTGACTGAATATTGACTCTGGATTTTTTTCTTTTATGTCAACAATTTATTAGGATGTGTAAAAATCTGTTCATGACATGCAGAATTCTAGTGGAGTATCTGGAATAATAAGATTGAAACATAAAGCGCTGATCAAAACAAGAATAAATGAAATATCCGATACTGATCGGGGAACAACATCCGATATCAACCACATGATCGAATCGGGACATCACTCTTTATCAATTTCTTTTTTTGTAAAACATTTCACACTCTGTATTTCATTTAATGTACTTTGAAGTGTTTATTTTATGTGTTGTTATTGTTTCCATGCAACTTTCCGAAGCTGTTGCATCTCTCTAAAACCTTTCGAAGTGCCTCTGTGTACATAAGATACTACACAAATAAAATCGCTCTGCCTTTAAACATATAAATCACAGGGGAGTGAGGAACCGAATGTGTAGCGTATGCAGCGTCAAACACACAACAAAGAAACTCTGAGGTCGAATGTTAAACAGAGGCTATTTCAAATGCTTTGACATAACTTAAACTCTTAGACTGTAACATTAGTCTAAGTCATCTCATGTTCCCAAAGCCAATTATTCACCCCAGCACAGCACTTCTTAATAAAAAAGTGTCTCTCCCTCTATTAATCTAAAAATGGGAGGCTAACCTCCAGAGAAATAAACACAAAGATTAGCCCAGTAACGTATGTATTCCCCATTTCTGCTAGTGTGACATTTAATTTCATTAATGTGCACTTCCATAGAAACTCAGCACAGGGGAGCTTGCAAAGTTTACACTTATATTAAAACAATAAAATATGACCCTCCTACTCCTGCAGGGAAATAAATGTTCTGCAATATCTTACAACATGCCGGCATAAATAGGAAAGTGTACACCAGAGAAGAGAAGCTAATATTCAAAGCAGTTGTGCGGTTTATGTGGGTCATAAAGCTTTGCACAGTTTTTACAGACGCGGGAAGAAAAAGGAGATCTTCTAAAAGCGAAGAGCGGGGAAAGTAATATTCAGTCACAGTGAGAAGCTTAGTACTATTACACCCGAGCTTTTAATAGACAGAGTGAGAAAGAGGAAGGACGTGATGAGGAAAAGAAATGATGAAGACGGTCCTCTTTCATTCATAGAATAATTTAAAAAAAAAAAAGAATTTTCCTCCAAAGCATCACCTTTATGCATCAGAATGTCCTATGCATTGATATGCAAAGCATGGCCTACTCATGATGACAATCGTTTTATCTCTCAGGAGGAATCAGCTGGATTGTTGAAGAAAATCTGATGAGACTTCACAGCCTCGCTTTTAGGCTGTAAAATATAACCTAAAATAATACCCACCTATTGGTAGAGCACAACATGTAAACTGAGAAAATAACTACTACGATAGAAAATAGGAGAAAACACTACAGCAAGATCTAACCTCATGGGGTCTCAATGGCACATGTCCAGGCCCATCTTAAGTTTGACCATTTGGATGATCCAGAGGAATCATGGGAGAAAGTCAGATGGTCAGATGAGATCAAAATAGAACCTTTTCTTAGTCTGAATTCCACTAAATGTGTTAGGAAGAACAAGAATGGCATCATGCTATGGAGGGGTTGTTCTGCATATGGACATGATGACTGCACTGTACTAAGGAGAGGATGACTGGAGTCATGTACTGCAAGATTTTGAGGATCAACCTCTTCCCCTCAGTTGAAGCACTGAAGATGGGTTATGGTTGGGTCTTCCAACATGACCCGAAGCACACAGTCAGGAGCAAAGGAGTGGTTCCACAATTTTTGTGGTCCGTATGGATTAGAAGCCACGGTTCGGGACACGCGTGTACCACGGACCACTCCCAACCCCTGTGCGCATACACACCTCGCATAATCTCAATTGTCCGTTCACATCGAAAGGAATTCGCATCAAATTCATGGAAATCATCTTTGTTTTGACAAGTGCTAAAGTAGCTGCTTCACATTTATCTCTGCGTGTGGGAGGAGCTTCCGTTAAAAACTTTTCTCGGCTTCATAATGAAGGACGCGGATCGATAGATATCAGGTGTATTTATTTAAAGAGCTGAATAAAACCATTGGTACTTTTTTCAATTTCTGGGTTCAAAGAATCTCCCAATGAGGAGCAGCAACTGTCCCGTACAGAGGAAACCCGCTCCTAAACGGACTCGCCGGTGCCGTCAGGGGATGATTGTATGGCAAGCCTAAGAGATCAAAAATCATCAGGAAAAGCGGATGCGAAAGCGCCACGTTTTACAGAAAACAATTATTATTTTATATATTTAAATATTCCCACAGTTAGTTTCAATAAAACAATTCATACCAAGAAATAATTGCAACTGTTTTATTTATGATTTAATTTGGACATTAGGCGGGTGGGATGACAACATTTATAATTTAAGGAGTACTCCAGGTACATTTGGTATTTTCAACACTATTTAAAAGCATTCTTTTCTATCAGGTTTCTCTCAGGCATTTGGTCTAAATTTCCTGGCTGATTAAATATTAGTCTATTTGTCTAAATTCCATTGAAAAATTATGTATCCATGATATGTTTTCTCAAACTGAACAAAGAAGAAACTTTCAAGAAATCCCTTAAAAGGAAATCATGGATTTGATGAATCAATATTCTATTTTAAACAATGACATGAAACCAACATGTGTCTAAGTAACTCAGTTTTAATTCAAAGCCATTGAATCTTCAACGTTTGATTAGAGTCTCAGAATCTTTAGCTCTCTGAGTCGATGCAGCTTCAGGCCTGATAGCATCAAGTGATCTTTGCTCCTCATCCATATCAGCTTCAACTCATTGATTCAACATTCCTGATGTTTGTTTGGCTGCACTTTGGTGGTCCATTTGTTCTCCAAATGAAACGACTGAACAGGATTAAGGTGGAAACCCTTTCAAAGCGGTCATCGGAGAGGAACTGTCCGATGGAATTCCCAGCAATGAAAGCATCCCGGTTGAGCCGGATAATAATTCATCCAGAGCGCTGTGCGGCAGAAACTTCATACGAAGCAGAGAGGTGGACAGAACACTAAAATTATACCCTGTGAAATTATCACTGTAATTACTTTGTCATTTAATCATGGCATGTTTACTGCTTGCTGGCAGATCGGTTTTCCTGAGCTCTCTCTGGGAGGCGATTTTTCCTGTTGCTGTGGGGAGGAGGAGAAGGATGAAGACAGCAGGATCGATACCCCCCACCCCTCACCCCATCCCACCCTGCAGCTAAGATGTACTGTATGAGAGGAGGGACCTGGAAGATGAACGACCAACTTCAAATATTGATGGTCTAGTGGGGAAAAGAGAAAGAAAATGGATTGGGAGTAAGTTTGGCTGCTGAATGTGGACAGTGATGTTGTCCTCAGGATCAGAGCTTTCCAAAAAGTTAGACGGGGCACAAGTAGGGGCAGCATGGATATGAATATAGGTCAAAACAGGTGATGAGAGACTCCCAATTAGAGAATATATGGGTAGTTGACCATTTTTACTGAGGAATCTAAGATGGATGCAAAAGAGATTGTATGTGGTGTCCCACAAGGATCAATGCTGGGCCACTTAGTGTTTTACTTTTAGAATAATGATATATTTCATGCATCAAAACGTTTAAAATTCTTCCTATTTGCGAATGATACAAATATATTTTAATCCACAAACTTATCCAAAACTTATTCATATGGTAAACACAGAGCAAAACATTGGATTAATTACAACAAATGATGTCTAAAGCGATTTATCATTCAATATAAAGTCTATATAGAGTTGTCAATAAAATTAAATAATAGACTGGGCATTCAAATTTCAAGCCACAAAATGTGAATCACATACAGGCCACTTTATTTGACACACCTGTCAAACTGCTCTTTAACACACGTCTAATCAGCCAATCACATGGCAGCAACTAAATGCTTTTAGAGTTATGTCTGAATTTTCCACCCCAATCCTCAACCACTAAAAAAATATATAGTGCAGGATTATCCAGTGCTCTGAATTTTAAAAGAGAACCATGCTCTCTACTTTCTTTTTAAGCGGCGTATATGACGTCACCAATTTCACAAGATGAAAATCTAATCAATATGAATGTTTTATGATGTCTGCTTGTGACTTTACTGTGTTTTGCTGATGAGAATGTTAATTGTTTGTAAAAAAAAATGGCATTTGAACACTTTTTTTTTGCTAAAACTGTTCAACAGCAATGCATTGTGGTCTACATTTATTAATGTAGTGAACATAGATATGTGCTAGTCTTTTGCAAAGACTTCTGGGAAATTCCTTGGACACTCGATTTTTGAATTGAAGATTTAGGCAGCACTAGAAAATGGCAAATACACTAAATCGTGCACTACAGTGAGTAGGGAAGCCTTGGTCAAGATGAGCATCAGAATGGGGAAGAAAGATGATTGAAGTGACTTTGAATGTGGCATGGTTATTGAGATTGGAATCACAGATGTGCAACAGACAAACCTGCAGCTGCTGTGTGATGCTATCATGTCAGCATGGACCAAACTCTCTGAGATATGTTTTTGTTGAATTTCTGGCACAAAGGATTCAGACCGTTGTGACGGCAAAAGTGGATCTAACCAGGTACGAGTAAGGTGTACCTAAGTAGCATGCTAAAAAAAAAGAGAACTACATTTTTGATATTTGATACTATTCATATTTATCAACACTTGAACTTATACATTATAGATAAATCTAGATACGATGTCCCATGTTATGACAATTATGTAAATAATTTAGATAGACTATAATAGGGGTTGGATTATGTCTAAATTAACCTTGTCATACTTACATTGATCTAAATCACATATGTCAAACTCAAGGTTGAATCCGGCCCTCCAGATCTTTTTAATTTATTGTTACCAATGGTCTGATGTTATCTTTTGCTTATTTCTAACTTGTATAATTTTGATATTTTTATGGACTGTAAAATATTAAAAGCTATTTAAGATTTAAGTATATTTATTCTGGAATAATATTCCTGCCTCTTTTTATTCATATTTATGCTAAAAAATTAAATTTCTGAAGTTTTAAAAATTGGCACTCTGCTAGCTTTTTGGATTATTCTGGCATTTACTGAGTTTTTTAGGCTAAATTTGAGTTTAGCTAATATTTCAGCTAGATGCTAGCAGTTTGGGCTAATTTAGGCTTTTCTTTTTAAGTTTCTTGGGCTGTTTTGGAGTTGGGCTAATATTTACACCCCAGCTGTTTTTGCTAAATTAATCCTTTTTTTATTTTTTGGAATATTTTGTGCTGCATGCTAGCTGTTTTGGCTAACCTAGTTTTCTTCTTCTTTTTTAGTTTTTATAAGGCAATTATGCTACTTTACCTGAATAATGATTTCAAAAAACATTTTTTTTGATTTCTCACCTCAGGAAGGTCAAAATGTTATCATTACGACTTTGTGCACAACAATATTAACTGTTTCTAACCAATTGCACCTTTTCAGATGGGTTCAATAAGTCCTGGACTATAACTCTGATGGATATTTACTATTACTACTAGAGTAACAGTCATTTATAGCAATACTAGTTTTACTTTAGAAAAACTTAAGTTTTCTAACCAAGAATTGGTTGAAAGACAGAATCTTTTTCAATGTATTGAAATAAACCTTTTTTATTGGGTTTTATGATCTGTTTGATTGGGATTAGACAACAAAAATACTTCATAGAGTCTCAAAGAAGATCCCATTTAGATTGAAAGAATAATTTAAAATGTTAAGTGTAGCAGGAATGTTACAAGCCAATGGAAAGTCAATGTTTTTCACATTGTAAGAGAATTTGAAACTAGAATCAACATTTACACAATGGTTTTGATTGATAAACTATAATCAAGAAATGTTTTTCAGTTTTTGGGGTAAAAAAGACTTGACAGGAACAGGATTTAAAAAAAAAAGAAAAACACTAAAATTTATTAATATACTTAAACTAAACAATAACCTGTGCTTCATAAGTATTAAAAAGTAAATTGGGAAGAAATATTCAAGTGAAAAGTTCTTAAAAGGGTTTAAAGTTAAATCCAAAGAATAAAAAGTCAGGGAACAATTTCTTTTTTATTGTGTGGTTTGAGTAGTCTGTTGTCATTCATTTCCATTCTAGTTGTGTATTTTTTCCTACCTGCCCTGAAAACTCCGGCAGGAAAATCTTCTAGTTCTGAATTTCATCAGCCATGCAAAGCTGCCTTTGTTTGTTTGTTGTTTTGAAGGAGCTCAGAGGAGAGGCAGGAGGCGCGCGGCACAGTAACAGAGGAGGAAAAGAAATGGTTTCATTTAGGTGCCGTGTATCTGTCTGTCTCCGAGGGGATTAAGCCTAAGTTACTCTCATTGCAGCCTTTCCGCGGCAATTCCCCTGCATGTTCAAAGGTTTCCCATTTGGTTGTGTCAGAAAAAGGTTTCCGTGCTTTTAATAGCCGAGAAGTGGAGGAGGCATTGCTCTGTGTGTCCTCCTTTCTGCGCTCCTCTCTCCTTCCCTGCATTATTAATCCGGCGCGTTCAATGAATTTCAAACAGCTGTGGTTTGATGCTGCGAGGGAATGTGGCATATTCTCCAGTTTAGAGAATAGAAAAGCGTATCTTTGGGAAGACGGAGTAAAAATAAGTTCACGTGTTTGCTGTAAAGTTGTTTGTACGAGTCACATGTGTGATATGTCGTGTTCTACAACCTGTTGGTGTTCCTGGTTGTTTCGGAGAAAGCTCTTGAGGTGAGCTGGCTCACTAAAGTTACTTCCAGATGTTACAGTAACACTGAAGAACTTTCCTGCAGATCCACACAGAAAAATGTTTGGTTTTTTTTTCACTTTCAAGCAACAATTCTCAACTAAAAAGGAAAATAATATAATTGCTGAGCGCTTCAGTTCCACCGGCCAACTAACCGATTCCCCCTCACCCCTCTGCAGCAGCGGTATCCACCAGTAAACTGCCCTCAAGCTCATTTGTATTCATGCTTGCTTTCCAAGTGTTGATGTTAACATTGCAGCTTGGTTGCAACAATACCAATTACTAAAGATGGATAGTTTTTCTTTTACAACACCAAAACAATCCTGTTAGACTATAATTGGATTTTCAGGCATGATTCACGCCTTCCAGCCATCATTGTTTTATGAAGTGCGCAGTAAGATCAGCAGCAGCTAAAGAAATGGAGAGATGTTAAATTTGTGTGAAGATTTTGTCCATTTGATTCACTTTTAGTTCTTGGTTTTGCGTGTTCCCTCCGTCACAGTTTCATCTCGTTTATTTACTAATGACCCAATACTGAATTAATTGAGAAAGTCGTCATCAGAATGTTTCGAGTGTCTGCTCTTTAGGTCAATTGTTCTGTCACACTTTTTGTTGAGCGCACTGGCACAGCTGGTCATCTGAAAAAAGTGTTTCCATTGCAGTTTTGTGAAATATGTCCATTTAGATACGCCTCCAAAACCACCTTCTCCAACCACTAAAACATTAAATCCAAGTTTGTTTGTTTTTCTAAATTGACGTGTTTTCATAAAGCAAACTTACTACTGCAAATCCAAATTGTGCAATTTCATAGTCAATGGAAGCAAAGCTCCTGAATCACATCAACAGCCACTAATTATGATATGAATTGAATCGTTGTTAAAATGTTACACCGCTATTATTTGTACTTCTTAAAGTAAGATAATTTAAGACAAGAATAGGAGACTCCAGGCCTCGAGGGCCGCAGTGTCTGCATGATTTCCAGAAGCCCGAGCTCCACGCATGACTGATTACCTGGTTCAGGCGTGTGCAGACAATTGGAACATGCCAGAGCGCGGTGTGTTGGATCACATGCAGGAATGCGACTCTCGAGGCTTGGAGTTGCCTATTCCTTACATTTACGAAGATGTTGCAGAAATAATTAATTGTGCGCATTGATTATAAAATATTTTTTACACTGATTTTAAGTTTAGTAACATTTTACGTTGTGGCTGTGTGTGCTCCAGTGGAACTGTGAGCCTGAAAGGAATTCAGTGGGTTTCTGAAGGATGGATGGATGGATGGACAGGTGGATGGATGGATGGATGGATGGATGGATGGATGAACGGATGAATGATGGACGGGTGGATGGACAGATGGATGGATGGATGGATGGAATGGATGGATGGATGATGACAGGATGGAAATGGACGGATGGGATGGAATGGATGGAACGGAGGGATGGATGGATGGATGGATGGCGGACAGACAAATGGATGGATGGAAGATGGATGGATGTGGAGGAAATGGAATGGACAGATGGAGCGGACAGACGGAGACGGAACGAACAGATGGATGGATGAATCGGATGGATGGATGGATGAGGATGGATGGATGATGGATGGATGGATGGATGGATTGAATGGATGGACAGGCGCTGGAAAGACACCAGACAAAACAAATGGATGGATGGAGGAATGGAAGGACAGATAGACGGACAGACAGACGGAGTGGATGGATGGATGGATATGGAGAACCACACTGTGAGTTGACAACTCTGTGCATCAGCTTTTACTCTCTCCTCTAAAACCACATCAAATATTAATCCCTCACTCTTAACACGGATTCATGTGGATGTAACCCCGCTTAAATTCAAGACGTGTCTGGAGGTGCTTTGGCTCATGGCAAGAGTGCCCGGCTCAGCACAGAGGTGATGAGGAGCGATCACCCTCCCGAGAGCAGAGGACCGTTTCCAGCTGAGCGCCTCTGGAGCTGAGCCAAGTGTAATTGCAATAAGAGCAGGTTGATGAGTGATATAACTGAAGAGGTGGGGGGCTGTCCTCACTCAGCAGATGAGTCCACACAGGATCGCAGCCAGAACAAATCAGTACACCTGCAGATACATCACCTGCTCACACAGACATCCCTCGCCGAGAGGAGAGAAAACAAGTACAAGAGAGACTAATCAAGCCGGGAGGGACGGCTGAGGAAGACGGTTGTGCTTCTCATTAATTTTAAACACTCACAGGTACAAAAAAATATGTTTTTTAAAGCATTGTGTTTGGCTGTCCGAAGTCTTTAAGTTCAGACTACACAAAGTGAAAAAGAGTGCCTGTGAGTTTGTACAGTAGCTGGATCCAACTTTGTTCCTGCAGGCTTTTAATTAGGATGCCATAAGGGGAAAAACACACATACTCTATCAACCCAGGCAGGAATAATAAACGGCACACACACGCGCCTCTAAACACAGGCTGAGTCAAGCTGGATAACAGCAATTCCAAAGTGCATTAACTGGAAGCACATTGCACATCAGAGAAATGTAAATATGCACTATATCTGGCCAGGCATTCATCAGCATACAGGGGGAAAAGCAAGGGATTTGAGGAAGCATCCACACAAACATCATCAACCCATCCCTCTTTCTGTGAAGACGAGCGAGTCTCGATTTTCCTCTCAGCGAGCCGAACTCTGTAATCTGACAGCAGACTAAGACGCCGCAGGCAAGCTGCCACCAGCACCCGACTTTTCTGCCATCTTTTTGAAATGAAACTCATTAAATTCCCAATTACTTGGATGTCAGGATGCATATTAGTTCAAACAAAGAAAAACAGATTACTTTTAAAATGTGAACTAAATTGGATTTGATCATCGGGCGCTTTAAATCTGAGCAGATCCACGGTCAGGAAGTAGGAAATGAAAGCGCATAGATATCAAAATAAAAGCCCAGAAATCCAAGTTTCAAAAACTCTGCATTTATTTCATTAAATATTTCTATATATTCAATAACATAGTTTAAAAGTAAGAAACAAATACATTTCCAACTTAGGTACTGAAATGTTTCTGACAATTTGAGACACATACAGTTATTTCTATATTTATAAAATTATTCAAGGACCTTAAAAACCACTGCACCACAATAAATCTTTTAAGATAAAATTTAGCAGCAAATGACTAATTTGTGTGAAATCATTGCATTTTTATGAAAATATTTTATTTGTTTTTAACACTTCCACTGTGCAAGATGTATTCAATATATATTTTTGTGCTTTTCCTGTCTTTTTCCTTGGTTTTAATCATGCTTAGTGTTAAAGTTCACTTCTGTTTTTACCTTAGTCACACCACACCAGGTTCTACCAATTCAAAATATATTTTTGTGTTTGCAGCTGTTTTTTATTTTTGCTTTCAAAAAAGATTTTGGTGTTTGCAACACAAATGTTTTCAGATGTGTTGTCTCATCTCGCCTTCGCCCTGAAAATGAAAAAGAAAATTAAACAGCAAATCCCTCATTTATATGAAGTCATTACTTTCTGCTGATAACAAACATTTCTTTGAAGATATTTAATTTGGTTTTAAAGATTTTTAATTTGCAAAATGTACTCAATATATCTATTTTGTGATTTCCTTGTCTAGAGGTAAATATTTTATTTCTATGGTCCGTTTCCTTTTGGTTCTGATTCTTTCACATCTTTAGAGACGGACAAAGACAAAGTTCTGTTTTACGAGCATAGACAATGTTCACGTTAAAAGACTATTGCTCTATTGTTGTTTATCATATCTTATATTGACAAAAAGTTCAAAGACAGAACTTCTTCTTCGCCACATAAAATGGACATGAAATAACAGAGCTGCGCCCTCTGGTGGTCAAACCAATTCAAACTATCATCAAGATTCCAAATGTTACACAAACAAAATATTCATGAAATCAATAAAACAATATAATTTCAAATTTCAGAAATATTGTCTTTTTTCTTGGTTTTAATGATGCTTTGTGTTCATGTTACCAATTAACTGTGTTTTAGCTCATTAAGCCACTGTTTACTGTAGTTAGGAGTCCGGGTCTTATTTCAGAGTCCACTTTTGGTTTAAGTTCTTGATATTTAGGTTGTTTTGTTTGAGAAAACCTCTTGAAAGTCTTTAAAAGATATATATTTTTTGCACACTTAGGTCCTCCATCGTCACCACAACTCCGGATGGATTGTAGATCAGCAAAGATTTTAGATATCATAGAGATAATTGAGTGATGTTTATTTCCTGTCACTTGTGATTTATTTTGATCACCGGTGAAGCATATCCTCCGGGCTCAGAGGAGTGCTTCCTTGCTGAAAGTCTGAGCCAGAGCGCGCTACCCCCCCTTCTCTTTGATCATCCAACTTCACTCTTCCTGCTTATTCAGCTCCCCACCAATCAGCCTCCTCATCCTCATTTTGCAGGCAGAGGGAATATGTGTGAGTGTGTGCTCTTTACTATGACGGTTGTGTGTTGGTATAAGCTCCCATGACAGTTACATAAACCTACTGTCATAGGGCTATAGGGCATTCTGAAGCAGTGCCAGATCAGTGCTGGGTCAAAAAACTCCCCACAGAAGAATTTTTGGATTTTCTTTCCTTTGTTGAGAATTCACTCCACGTCTGAACCGCAGAGGTAGTGAGTGGGTTGGCACGGAACAAAAAATACTTTTCTGAAGCGCCTTTTTTTTTTTTTTTACCTGAAGAGACACAGTAGATTGACCACAATAATTAGAAGAAAACGAAAGTGTCAGGAAAGCACCTATTAAAGTTGAACGCCATCTCAGCAGCCAGTGATTTCACTAATCGCAGAAAATCCACTGCAAGCACAGATTTCAACAATTAATAAGAGGAGAAATCGTCTGTTGAATTACATTTTCCTTCTGACATTGGCATTTGAAACATTTATTTTTTTCACATTAAATGTCGACTCCAAATAGAAGGCAATTAGATAAAGGAAGAGTGAACTAATTCTCCACATATCTGTGAATTTTGGAAATATTCCAACTTAATAAAGTCTTAACAAGTAGTTTTAGTAAGTTTTAGTGCCATTTTCACCAATGGGTTGATGTCCCTCAAGAAAAAACGTAAAGTCAAGGAAACGCTGCGTTCATGTGGTGTTGGAAAAATCGGAAAAATGACTGTCCGACTTTGAAATCACACATGAATATCGGACACACAACGGAACACTACATGAATGCAGAATAACTGCGCCTGAGAAAAGGTGAATTTATTGGTAGTGCGCCATCTTTTGGGAGACACTTGAACTAAACAAAAATTTTTAAAAATGTCCCCCTTGAAACATTTTTTTATTTTTAAAAAAACATTCCCAGTACTATTTTAATTAACCAAAATCCCACAACATAAATGTCTTAAAAAGGCATTTTTCATGATGATCTGAATCCTCTGTTTCCATAATCTCCTCTGAGGGGGCGTGGCTTTTGGAGATGAGCTAAGAAGCTTCACCCCCCCTGTCTGATTATGATAGCTCTGTGTCTTGCTAGCGTAAATCTTCGCCGCTGACACATAAAAACATCAAGCAATCTGGGTAATCTCCAGCCGTATGGTTCTGATCCAGATGTCAGCCCGGACGAGGAAGAGAAGATCTTCATGGATCAAACTTCCTCCTTCCAGTTCACCAAAGACTCTTTTAGCTAATTCTCTAATGTTTATTGGTGTTGCTGTGATCAATACATTCAATCCATTGGTTTCTCAGATCAGAAAATAATGAAAGCTAACATAAAAATGCTCTTTCATTGATTTACAATCCTTTACAGCTGCTGTCAAATGAGTTCTCAGCTGTGCTACCATAAGTATTGCATGAAACTCACAGGAAAAATGAAGTGATTTGACCACGGAATGTGAACGGCAGCTCATTTGACTGCAGTCAATGTGAAGATACCATCTTCTATTCTCCAGCACCTGAACTAGACACACTAGCCGGACCAAATGAGGGGTTTAGTGCATGTTGTGTCGTAAAGAAGGCTCATTCATTTTAACAGAGTCTGTCAGGGACAGTTTGATTGACAGCGATTTAAAAGGAGAAATACTCGGAAATGCAAAAAACGAAATTGTTTCTTATCACATTTGTTCTCTTTCATAAGAAAAGTGCCACACATACATGTTAAAAACTCAAAAAAAAAGATTTTCACTGGAGGGGGACTTTAATAAAGGGAATCAAAATCATTCATTTCAGTTTGATGGGCCATATTAAATAGCTTTACTACAGCCTGGAGGCCGTGTATTGCCCTCGGACTGTAGTTTGTCCACCTCTTTCTTAACGTCCAAGGCTTCTAAGATGCAGTAATGATGCAAGTTTACTGTAGAAAATTACATAAAAAACAGCTAAACATAAGGCAAACAGCAAAAGTGTTTCTGTTAAAAATACTTTTCTACACATTTTGATCGCCCTTAAAGAGAAGTCAGTAAAAACAACCCTATGTCTACAAATCAGCCTTTCTTCAGCATATTACAGCGGGAAAAAAAATAAAAACAAACCCTGAGTAATTTTTCAGCATCCTGATTGTTGTACGACATAATGAGCCATGAAATTGGAGAGATTACATCTTACTGCTATTCTTTCATTAGTATTGGTGTCACCAATCTCGGGGAATTGTTTTCTGCGCCTTAGCGTAGTGCAAGGCTTGAGTGCTGCAATAATAGAAGTGGTAAGGACATTAAGCATCAGATTTGTTGAGGAAAAAAATGCACGAGGGTTGTTAATATCAGATCCTAAAGGTCCAAACATGGAAAATGAGCTTCTACCTCATTAAAAATGTACGCATTGCAAATTAGAATGTAGTTTTATGATGGATTCATCATTATACTGATTTATTATATTTGTGTTTACAAACTTTTTGGATGCTTTCATCCATTTTCCAAATCTGCTTTATCCGTTTCAGGGGTTGCTGGAGCCTATCCCAGCTACTAATGGGTGAAGGTACATCCATTAATGGTTCCCCAGTCCATTGTAAGGCAACAATTTAGATTGTGCACTAAATTCATTATATGTACCAATCTCAGCATTTCTTGTTAAAGCAGAGCCTCCCTATCGTTCTCTAACAAAAAACGTCTGTTTTGTTGCTGTTAGAGGCAACAAATCTCTGTTATGGACCCCTCAGGAGCTTTCAATTTGTTAATAGCTGATTAGCAGGTATGTGAGTGTCTTCATCTGCTTCATCTGGCTCAACAACAATCGCCCTTTCAGGATGACGATCGAAGACCCAGAGGGACGGGCTTGTTTTAGGGTGGGCCAATGAGTTGGCAGGAGGCGGTCGTCGCAGTGCAAGCCAACAGCCAGTCAGTCAGTCAGTTGTGAAGGGGCAATATGGCTACGTAACCAGTCGACCTAGATTGCAGTCCAGTAGCTTTTTGGGCCAGGCAGCAGGAGAGTAGCTTTTCCAATGAACTCAGAGTGGCAAGGTGTTCCGATTAAAATTAAGCCCCTAATTATGTCGAACGATGAATCTGTCCTCTGCTTGCGCCGTCCCACCAGACACTGCAGGACAGACAGATCTCCATGGAGAAGGAAGGGATCATGTGAAGACGCTGTCCGAACTCGTCTAAAAAGATGCCTTTTTTCTTTGTGAACAAGACACCGCACAGTTGGAAGTGACGTTAGAACATCCTTGTGTATTACAACCAAAGAAAGAGGTGGATAAAAATATATTTTGCGAGGCAGCCAAAGAGGGCCTCTAACAACTTTTTTTTTGGTGATATTTTTGAAGATCTTATTTCAGGATTACGTCATTTGGCTCATGTTAAAGTTGGCTCCCATGATTAAAAGTCATTAACAGTTTAAAAACAAAAAGTAGGCCACAGAACAAAAACAAAAGAACACAAACATAAATTCTTGACTTTTTCTTTTTTTTCTTTTAGACAAAAATAAGTTGATAGATCTTCCATCATGGGAAGCTATAAAACAGGAAACCACAGAAAACACTTTTTACTGCCTGTCACACCTCTGATACACTATCCATTCTAAAACTTGGAAAAGCAATGATATCTTGCAGTATGTGGCTTTGCCAATTCATGTATTTTAAAAGTAACAAATATCAAAACTTTTTTCCATTCACTAATTACTGTGATTTTTTTTTTTCACCTTCCAGAACCAAATTCCCAAAAATCCTTCATGAAAATTGTAGCATGAAAATTACTTGTTTGTTTGTTGCAATGCTGCCATTATTACCAATGCATTACACTTGGAATTTCATCCAATCACAGTTTGCAATTTAATGTTAATGAACTAAATCTTTGCTGACAGTCATGTGTTCTTACACTATTGGCTCTAAAGTCTCACATCATCTGTGTGGTAAAAAGTATTTGTCAATCATTGATTCTGCAAGTTGATGAGAGAGGTTTGTAACGCTCATCATACATATACACTTATACTATGGTCTGGTTGAATACCTGATTCTGATTGGCTGCTGGGTGTGGATTAAAAGTGATAAACCATGGTAATAATGCAGACCTAAAATAGAAGTCGCTTAGCCCAAATGCTCAATATCATTGCGGAGGCTTCTTTAAAACAAACTTTTGCTCCATCTTCTGAACAAAAACAAGCGGTATAAGAGAGGAATTTTCTCTCTAAACTGATGCTTCATTTAACCTTTCATGATGAGCACAAGTCAAGTCGAGGTCGGTGCCGACTCAGATGAGTGTTGCCATGTTACCGTCACCACACCATATATCAAATAATCTCCTTTTTTTGATAAAGAGATTTATACCATAAAAAAAAAGAATGAAGTACTAAAAATCAATTAACCTTTTATGTCTTTTGTAAGTGATCATGGTAGAAGTGGGATACTGCCCTTCAAAGTGTGCATGATCAGAAATTAACGTACTCCGCAGAAGTAAACGTCCTGGGCTTTACTTTCAGGATTCTAAATTGTGCGTCAATTTCTGATAATGTCACTTCATCAGATGTTATCAAATGATGATTATGAATGATTTAAAAAAATAAAGAATCCAGGAAATCACATCAGATTTTTTTTTCTAAGAATGTATTTGTTTAATGCTGCAAAAATTAAGAATTTGTTAAATAACAAAATTCCTCCTCAATATTTTGTAAACTGACCAGCTACCAATAACACAGATCAAATACTTCCTGTGGATTCTTCCATACAGATCCTCTCAAGAGCTGAGATGTTTTGGGCTTGTTACTGGGCAACATGGACTTTCAACCAGAGACTAGCTTGGCCTCTCTAAAGCCTTGAAATGCTTTTTACATGCCACTGACTTGTTGTCCAGGCAATGACTTTAGGATAATTGTCAGTTCAGCATTTTTCTTCCCGAAACACAGCAAGTGGCATTCCCACCAAAAGATTTCCATATTTGGCTTCATCTAATTACATGACACTCCCCAAATCCTCCTCTGGATCATTAAGATGGTCTCTGGACAGTTTTAGATGGGTCTGGACATGTACTTCCTTCACCAGGAGGACCTGCAGGATTTGAATCCATGACGATGTTGTGCGTTACCATAGTAGCCACTGTTCACGTGGTCCGAGCTTCCTCACCATTCTTAAGATCATTTGTACCCCCCCCCCCCCCCCCCCCCAGGTGGAATCTTGCACGGAGCTCCAGGTGTTAGGAGATTGTCAATGATCTTGTATTTCTTCAATTTTCTAATAATTCCTCCAACTGTTGACTTCTCCTCTCCAAGCTGCTTGTTTATTGTAGATTGGTTCACCCCAGTCTTGTTTACGTTTACAATCTTGTCTCTGGTACCCTTTGACAGCTTTTTGGTCTCAGTCATGGTAGAGAGGTTGCTGTCTGACTGTTTGAGGGTGTGGACAGGTGTCATTTATACAGATAACCAGTTATAAAAGGTGACATTAATACAGGTAACAATTAAGAATAGAAAAGCTTCTTGAAATATTTGTTAAAATTACACAATGTAATTTCCTGGATCCTTTTTTTACATACTATACATCTATGATGAACATTACAGACTTCTCTCATTTTTTAGTGGAGTAACTGGCAGAGTCAATCATTGCCAAATATTTTCTTGCTCTTGCAATAATCCTCCATCATTCACTGCCTGCAGTACTTTCAGGAAAACAACCACATGGTTCCCATCTGTGTTAAACAGGATTCATTCCAGAGTCTTCTCCCCTCTGTTTCTTCCCCATGCCTTTGCAGTTTCTGGAGTCAAAAAAAATCAAATATCATAGGTCCCGACTAAATCTTGTAGGTCGTGACTCAAATCTCGAGCGTCTCGACTCGAGTCTCATGGGTCTTTAATAAAATCTCGTGAGTCACAACTCATATAATGTGAGTCACGATTCAAATCTCATGCGTTCTGACTCAAATCTCGTGGATCTTTAATCAAATCTCATGGGTCACGACTTAAATCTCGTGGGTTTCAACTCAAATTCATGGGTACCAACTCAAATCTCATGACTCAAATCTTGTGGGTCTTTAATCAAATCTTGTGAGTCACGACTCAAATCTTGTGAGTCACGGCTCAAATCTCATGGGACATGACATAGTTTACAAGACAGAGTCACGACTCACAGACGTAAGTCAGGTGAGCCACCTGATGTAGGTTCGAGCTGTTAGCGTTACCAGCCCCTGCTGGAGTTTTGAGTTCTCTCTCATTTCTCACCCTCACAGCTTTGGTGTCTGACTTAACGTTACTAACCTCCAGTTGTTAAATTCACAGCTCCATGGAGCAAACCATTTAACTCACGATTCCATAGAGGACACAAGTGCTTCATAGTGATAGGTCAATCACATTTTTTTGCTTAAAATGTTTTAATGAGATGGAGGACAGCTCTTTTGGTATTTAAACTCATAAGAAAACACCCAAAAACTACTTGTGTCAATTCATTTTAAAAGTCATGAATAACACAACCGTTGATGTTAAATCTTGCACAGTGAATTGAAATCTAACAAAAAATGTGTGCTTCAGGAAAAGCTCATAGATCAAAAGTCAAAAACCATCTTAAAGCAGCAGATATGCTAGTATCTGAAGGGCAATCCCAAATCTGTTTGTGTTGCACATACACCCTTACACCCCTTTGGCCTCTTAAATGTGATTCTCCCTCTCAGATCTGTGGGCATGATACTGTAACAGTTCAGTGGGAGATGAAAAGATGACTCGCAGCAGTAATTGCTCTCTGCTAATTCAGCTTTCCTCACTCACTGAACTCATAAGGTGAACCAGCTGGCACACTCATTGCACCACTGCTGAGGCGGCTGAAATGTTTGATTTACTTTACTAGAGTACACAGGAGGGAGGACTGTGCTCTCTTTTAAGCCATGAAATGATTCCAATTGAAGGTTTTTAAAAAGTATTTTCCGATTCCAGTCCTACTTTAAAATGCTAAAGAACAAGTCAAGAAGACTTTTTTATGTTTAATCTTTTACTTGTCAGATTGAATCACAAATCTGCCTCAGTGACCATTCTCCACACATATGGAAGATGTCAATTTCTTTCGTTCATTTGCTTGATTTGTGTATTGGCTTTGCTATATTAATCAGAAAAAAGCCATAAACAAGAGTCAATCAGTCCTGTGTTTACAGCTGCTGAATTTACAGCTCCATACTAATCAGATAGTAGCCGCGCAGCCAACAAAAACACTTTCCAAGTCATTTAACCTCACAGTGTCTAACAAGTTTGTGGTGCATTCAGCTCTCATCCAAGTGATTTATGAGGCTGTTGTGGAGTTCATTGCCATTTATATCGTCTTTGCTGTAAATGAAAGGATTGTGCTTGATGATAAATTGTTTATTGAGGGAAACAACTGGTATCAATCAACACACAGAAGACAAATAGTCTAAAAGTGTGTTCCCAAAACAAATGATACAATTTAAAACAAATGTAATGACTGTAATTATAAAATAGAGAAACTATGCCTGAGAGTAGAAATTTACTGAAAGACAATGTGATTATGCTTTTAAAGCCCATGTTGACCATTATGATTACCAGTAATTTCACTTTAGGATTTGCCAAAAACCAAACGAGAATAAAGCAAAACAAAGAACCTCTTAGTTTCCAAATAAACAACATTTGATGTCTCTTATGGCTAATTGGTCCTTTCAGTTAATCAAAAGAACAAATATTTAAGCAAAATGGTTTTACTTATTGTTTCTCAGTCTAAATAATGCATAAATTGTACTAGCGCATTTGGTTCTTCTGGACACCAGCAGCACATCCGTTGATAAAACACATTCTGGGACTTCCAGTCTTACAGTGCATTAACACTGGACGCGATTTGTGAGTCAAATCACATCTGTTGCCTCTCAAATGTACTTCTCGGTGCCTCGACAGCCCGGCCGCGGAGCAACTACCATAGTTTTTCTAGACGTCATTTCCACGTCATGGAAAACTTGGATGATGCTGAGCCAGTAGCTTGGGTTTATATGTTTCGGAGAGCTCCACAGAGGTGCTGGAAAGCATGTCGCTGCGTCTGGCATCTTAAGCGCAAGGAGCCATCGCCATCATCTGCAGGACAGCATATTGACCTCTGCCGCCCAGGGACCGGCATCCAGGGCAGGGACCAGGCTATCTCTGCTGGCCCCTGGGCAGCGGAGCTCGCTAGCTTGCTATGCTATACACTGGCTGGCTAGCATACCAGGAACGATCACTCGAGTTCCTTGAGCTCTGTGACAGACCGGCAACCATTCCAAGGAGTATCCGCCTTTGCACAACAGTGACTACAACAGTAACTGCAACAGTCTCCAGAAACCCCGCGGCCCCAGCGAGTTAAGAAAATGGATAGAAGTTCAGAACAAAAATCTTCTCATCGAGCAGCCATCTTGGATATGTATTTCTACCCTTTGATCGAGTCACTATGACTGTCACGTGCCCAAAGCCGAGTCGCCGATTGGTTGACGTAGCTCGCCGCCCTGCATACCTCAGATCCTGTCTGTATGTTGATTTAACACTCAAACTTGATGCCCCTGACGCGTGAATCCCGTCTGGTGTGAATGCACCATTAAGCTACAGATACCACCAGACACCAGGTTTCTGAATGCACATTTGGGCTATAGTATTCACACTGGACAAGCAGGGAGGGGCTTCTGGTTTTTCTTTTACTAGCGCATATTAGCCACTTACAGTTAAGAGGTTTGGTGTGAAATGTCAAAGACATGCAAATCTTGCAATCTTGCTCCAGACTTTTTCTTTCACACCTCTATACCAATATAAGAAAGATTGGACCCAATCCAAATTCTTCCCTTCTCTCTTCCCCTTAGCCCTTCCCCTCAATTTGAAGTGGCAGTTTAAGTGCAAGTTGTGTCTGGGATTATTATTTCTTTTAAATTTCACCCTCCAAACAAAGGGGTCCAAAGTCCGCCGTCGCCAGGTTAAACTATATTGTGCAGAGAAGCAATTTTCTTCAAGTCGGTGCACTCTGAAGGACATTTACATTTAAATGCAACTTTTCGTTGTAGCATGACCTTTTTAAAACGTATAAAACCACTGTTGTTATGTATATTCAAGCACTGGAATCTCCGCTCCAATTCCACAATCAATTTTCAAACAGTTGGCCTTCCACCATCCAGTCGTGTCTACCAAATCTGAGTCTCTGATTGGTTGAAGTTTGACCTGGTCTAACTTTCAAGACCTGTTCAATAGCTACGGGTAAACTTGCATAGCTACAAGCGAGAATTTTGAACCCAGAAGCCTAAAAGCCATCTCTACAGTATGACGTTTATAGACTTTTCAATAGAAGTGGCTGCTTGAATGCGTGTGAACGTAGCTTTACAGGGACAGAAGAGGCAATGCAAACCAACTGACTTAAACTAACCCTTTTATTTCCACTTTCAACTTGTCCTTCTTCACTACAGCCATGACCTTTCTTTTTTTGGTCTTACTCTGAGCATCTTCTCCGGTTCCTCAAGCCTCTATGATATTTTACCAACATAACCACTGCCTCCTCTCAACACATCCAAACAGTCTCTCTATACTCTCTGGCATTAATCTCCAAAAGATCTAACAAGTGCTGTCCCTCTGAGGTCCTCATTCCAGATCCTGTCCATCCTAGTCACTCCAAAAGAGAACCTCAACATCTCCAGATCTGTCTTCTTCTCAGACACTTCTACACCTTTTCTTGTTAAATTTTTGTAGTCAGAACTTTTACTGCCACCTATTCCTGAACACTTCCATACCTCCACCTGTCTTTCCACTCCTCATCCTCCTGAATGCCTTTTTCACTTCATTCTTACTGATCTTTCCTACTTTTTTTTCCATAACATTCTTCTACTCATCTATTCCTTCACTTCCAGTTCCACCACTTGGTCCTCTGCCCTTGTTCTCGTCATCTTCCTTAACACCAGACAACTTCACACCACCACCCCATGTGGTCTAGCTACACTGAGTCGCTAATCTTTCAGATTACATCCAGGTGTTATCATCTTGTGTTCTAGCGTATCACTATGTGCTCCTCTCTTTTCTGGAGAAATGTGTTCACCTCTGCTTTTTCCATTTAATCCACCATCTGTGCTGCATTTCTCTCTTGAACTCCAAACGTATCCATCACTTCCTCATCGCCTCTGTTTCTCTTACCCACATCTGTTCGAGTCTGCCACAATCACCACTCTCTCCCCTCTAGAAATTCTCCGAATCTCCTCGACCATCTGCCATGAGAATCTCTCCTTCTCCTCCAACTCCCATCCCACCTGAGCGGCATAACCAAAGATGACATTTGACATCACATCTTCAATCTCCAGTTTCTCATCCTTCTGACACTCTCTTCAACTCCAGAACAATTTTAGAAACTCCCACACTATTCCTGTTTCCATCCACACCATTATGAAACAGCTTTCCAGCTTTCTTTTTTCCAACCCTCGTCCTCGTAATATCTAGGATGTTCTTGGATTCTTCCCCTTTTTTTTAATCATTTTTGGTTGCAATAAATACATTTACCTTAATTGAGTAAAATGCTCTAGAACTAAGTTCTACGTCAAACATTTTATAACTCTATAAATAGTCTATAAAAGAAATAAATGATGTTGGTAACATTAAAGTATGAATTAATTGTTTCAAAATGAATGAATGAATGAATGAATGAATGAATGAATGAATGAATGAATGAATGAATGAATGAATGAATGAATGAATGAATGAATGAATGAAATGGTTTATTTCAAGCAATCGGGTTATAATACATGGAGTAACTTCACATAAAATGAAGTGAATCACAATTTATCACAATGATTCAACCTTATTACTTAAAAGTTCTTTCCAATATTAGCATGAATGAAGATAAAACTCAAAGAACTTAAGCCTAAATGAATTTTCTATTCAGCTGAACATCATATTTTCCAAATCTAAAGCTTACAATGTTTAATTAGTGCAATAATTTGTCCCACTGTGTAGTGTAACAATATTTTCCTGAAATTTCAAGTATCTTCACAGCAAATCGGGCAGTGTACATTTTATTCCATAGGAGTAATTTGGACCCAAATAATCACCAATTCAGTGTAACCTTTACTCCAATGGCACAAAATGTACACTGCCCGATTTGCTGTGTTTGATGATTTTTTAAAAATAATTTCATTACTTGAAAATAATTTTCCCAAGTAATGTATTATTTATTCATGCGGTTATTTATAATTGACAGAAAAAAAGTATTAATTCACATAGATAACATGCAGCCTAAGCTATTAAAAATGAAAAACTACTTTCTGAGTTATGTCAAAGCCCCCACACTTGAAGCAAACCTGGAAGTAGCAAAGGTTGCAGTTCTTCAAATGACCACAAAGATGCCATTTCCCATTCCCTCCCATGTTAAAGAAAAGTCAAACTTTATCCCCAAATTATTTTTGCACAGATGTGTCAAATGTTTTTTTCTTGTTCATATATTTTCTTTTTTTTTTTCCAGGGTCCCATCCACTGACCTAGTTGTAGAACATTGGAGCTGGGCGGAGTAAGCTTCAATCTCTATCCATGCTGGAATCCTATGGATGATGCCTGAGATTATCAGTTCAGTGTATAATATATATGTCTATGATTGTGATCAAATGCAAAATCTACATCATCCTTAAAAGTGCTTTAATCCAACTGTTCGTCCTCTAAAGCAGCTTACTATGAGAATATAGGATTAGATCTGTTGTAGATCTATCAGAGGAGACTCTGGTACATTTTTCCTTTTCCTTTTTTTTTTGGTTTCGTTTACAGCATTAGACACATCAATCGGACAGGATTCAGTGTAAAGTCAAGAAAAATAATTATTTCCCTGAAAAATAATTACTGCCAAAATTTTAATAAACACTAAAACAACCAAAAATAATACTTTTTTCTGAAGGTATTAAGGCAATTAATTAATTACATTAAGCTTTTTTAATCAAACACAATCAAAAGAAGTGACATTAATTGAACACGCAACTCCAGCACAACAGGTGAGAAAAAAAAAGGATTTTGAGTCAATAGTAATTTCCAAGACTTTCATTGAGAACAAGGCAGTCATATTGAAAAGGGAATGATTTAAATGAGAGCGGCAAAGCTGAGAGAATCTTAAGGAGATCTTAATAAAATTACCATGGAAGCTACAAACTATCTGATGCAAGGCGAGAAGCTTCATCTCTTATGTTTTTTTTTTTTTTTTTTTTTTTAACTGAAAAAGTTAAACGTTTAATTTAAATTACATAAAACTTTTAGGCCAACAGGAATCTGTTTTTAATATTTTTGTACTTCCAAAATTAATCTTTGAGAAAGATAGACGCCAATGTTACTCTCTGTGCTGACGTGCGTTATCATATGGACATGACATTTTAAATGTGAAATATAATTGTACATATTTTTATTTTTTGAGTACAATAGAAATATATGAATATATATTTCGAAACCTGGACTTGTTTCCCTTTTCATCTTCTTTCTTTGCTGAGGAATGGACGTCATGTTAGCATTCCTATTGATTAATGAACTTATACACTCAGATGGACCAGTGTAAATCAGGCTTTAGAGTAGCCTCAGTTGCACCACACAAGGGGTGTGTCCAGTTCCACTAGAATCACCACTAAACAAATGGTGTTCAGGGCTTGGAGAGTTAGTTATGTTTAAGTCCTTAAAATAAAAAAAAAATACTTTTGCGTAACGTTCTGCATCGTAAAACACCATCCAGTAATGTGCAGCACTTGTGTGATGCTAAGCTAGGAAAACAGCTGCAGCCTGATGAGAAAGCAAATATTTTAAACCACAAGTACCCCTTGGTTTATGAACACTATCCACTTTATAGTCATTTATATTTATGCATCCAATACATTTGTGTTTCAAATTGGTGCAGAGCTTCTTTTCTTAGCTTCAGAGTCAATTTGAATTTCATTAATTGCATAAATGCTCAAAGAGTGCAGTAATTCAAGATTACATGTTTTCCCATCGCCGGTAAGAGATCCAGTATTAAAGAGTTAAATTGACACTTTCGGCTTGAACTGTGGTGGAAAAATAGAACCAAATTGGATTGCTTGCACTGAAGCGTTGCTGACTGTGTCTGGGGAGTTTTAGGACCGTGTCACTTCCAGTGAAACTTCTTTGACACATTAGGGTTTCTAATGGAAACTGCTACCACTCTCAGGCTGTGCCACTGTGAAACCATAGTTAGAACATCCTAGGACTGAGAATTTAGGGTTAAAAAACCGTTTCAATAAATGTTCAATGGCTTTAAAATAATGGTCATGACATAATTTTGCAAACATACTGTTTTATACTAAATGGTTTTTTGACTTAACATGTACATTTAAAGTTTTTGCTTTCATGTGGCCTGTTTTTTTTTTTTTTTTTTTTTTTTTTAACAAGTTAATCTACTTCTTTTGACATGGATTCAGAGGCCTCTATTACTGGGATGTCTTTTAAGAATTGTGCCATAAAAGGCGTTTTTTTCTGTATTTATATAGTGTTTGTCCAACATTTGCAATAGGTGGAGAAGTGTCTTATAGTTTTGGTGCTTCACTTTTGAAACTACAGGTTAAATTGTTAAACATGTCCGGAATATTCTGTTTTTTGGGGGATGGATGTACCAGTAACTGGCTGTTCTTTGCATGTTAACTTGCCAGCTGAATGCATGAATGCCTCCCCAATAACCAGGCGGCCCCACTGGACACTTTTCCATGCCATTCCAGCTGTGCCATGTTTTTGCCGTGCCCTCCATGTAACCTCATGTCTCATGGGGAGAATCTGAAGAGCAAAGAACTCATGAAATAAACCTGTTTGAATTTACGAGACTACACAGTCATTAGAAATTTTAAACTTAGGATTTCCCTAATCAGGAAGGTTTCATTTAGTGTAATGCAGTGAAACTGCTCATTGCTTTGACTGTGCAGGTCAGAGATGCACAACCCAATGGTTTCAAAATCGCTTTTCTGCCCTACCTGCTGCAAATTAGCTGGATTAGGGAATTCCAGGTTCTGACTGACTGAACACACCTGATCCAAGGCTAGAAGGTTAAAGATAGCTGGGAAACAAGCAGGGTGGTTGTTTTAAGAGACTCCATACCAGATGGTGTGAAGTGCTGACATGATGGGTCATCTCTACTAGGGTTATTACAGCCTTATTAAAGTCTTTCCATTCCAAATAAAAATCTTTTTTGTGTGTTTTAACATGTTCTTATGGATTTTTTTTTAATTAAGGACGATATTTATAAAAAATATATATAAAATATATAAAAAATATATAATATTATATATTTGATTTATTAAAAAAAATAAGTATAAAGTTGGATTTCTGAGTATTTCTTAACTCAAATCCATGTGAATCAGAGACCACCAGACGAAAACATGTTGTTTAAAAAAGCTTGTAGTTGTTATGTACTCAAAAAAGTGAAAGACTGTATCAATTAACAAAAGTTCTGTAATTTGTTACATCTAAAATTATTAGTTTGCATCAAGCAAAAAATTTAGGTTGATGACATAAAAATATAACTTGATCAAAACTGGGCTAATATCTTCAAATATAACATATTACAGAACTTTAATGTTTCTTTTTTTATATGAACACGCTACAGCTGATGGAGCATAATCTCCCTGCTCCGCTCCATTCTGATCCATCCACTTTCAGACAAATAGATCCATATACGTCTTTGTTTTCCTCATCTGAGCTGCAATCTGGATCAAAACTGTACGGCTGGATGGCGCCAATATGCTCACCAGTAATGTTAGGTTGAGGTTGTGAGGGGCTGTGAGCTAGCAGGACAGCATGGAAACAGAAGGACGTCAGCAACGTTTCTTGATTTTGGCTTAAAACCTTATAAGTTAAAATATTTTTTACAAAGTGCAATTGGTATAGGTCTTAAAGATTCTGACTTTTTGGTTCTTCTGTTTGCTCCAAGCACCAAAACCAAAAGATAAAAAATGGAGCTGAAGAGGGTGGGAGGAGTGAAGTGGTGCAGTGCTGACTGCTGCCACACTCCAGAACATGTTGAGTCGCTCCGCTTCATTTAAGACGTCTGTAGAGACTTGAACGCGCTCTCCACTTTGACTCTTCATGTTACATAAAACTCGCTCAAATCCTAAAGTAAGCGCAAATATCCCTTCATAACTCTGATCTTCTTCATCCTCTCACTTTGGAACAAAAGGTTGAGGTGTTTTTTCTACTGCCTGACTGATTTAATTATTCAAAAGCTGTCATAGATTGTGCACTGTGTACAGCCTTAATTCATCTTTTATTGAGGCTGCCACTGGATGACTCGTTTTAATCAGCTTGCAGGGAAATAAGCACAGCCTGACAACACTGCTGAAGTCAACCTTGGCAGCCCTGTTGGCTTTGAACACTCAGCTTGATGCTGCTACTGGTGGTGCTGGTGGTGGTGGTGTTGTGCTTAGATATTTTTGAACAGGTTTTTTTTAAACTGTGTGTTTGAGCAACCAACGCTTCCAATTTACAACAGATCCAAAAGCATTTTAACTTTACAAAAAGCACAATAAAACACAAAAATTAATATAAAATAACTTTTTAAAATGAAGATAAACTGATATTTCAAGGCATTTTTTATTGTCTCTGACCAAAAGTAAAATGTAAAATTCAACTAAATAATCTTAAAAAACATAAAACGATGGATTTGGCACCCACTAATTTGATATTAGCTGAAACCCCCACAAAAGTGCTTTCACACTCATTATTTTTACGAAGCACGAGTGATGTCACTCTGGAGAAGATAAACTTCAGATAAAAGAGCAGTATCTTCCCTAATTACACTTTCAAAGGAGCCAAGCATCTGTGACTGTGATAAATTGGGAGTGCGCAGAGGGAAAAGCCGTTTGCGCTTCAAGCAGAAGAGCCTCCTGTGATGTTTGAACTCCTTCAATCCACTGATGCAGCAGCTGCTGCTGCACTTCCCAGCTCCTTCATTCGCTTTAAACCAAGTCAGAGCTGTTCTCTAAACTGATACATATGAAAACATGGCGCCAAATCGCACTTTAAACATTTTCTTTTCTCTTTTTTTGTGGTGAATCCTGTCTCAGCTCAATGTTTCCTCTGCGCGCGCAGAACCTCTGATCCAAATGGATCAACTCCGGTCCACTCCATCATCCCTGACGCGCCTGTGCGTAAACGTCCAGATTGTAAAGCATAAACGGATCCTACCTCGCTCATGGTGGACAGCAGCGTCGCCTGTTTTTCCCAGTGAGTTGCCGACGAGAAGTTTCAGCCACAGCGATCAGTAAAAGAGCGGCTCGCCGCGGACGGGGGAGCTTTATAAAGTGTGAAGCCCAACTCCTCCGTGTCATCACGTCACTTGTAAACCAATAGGAACGCCGTGGGCAAACGTGTTCCCCAAGAAGTCGCCACCCAACTTCTCCAAGCATCCATGCGCCGCTGCTGCTGCGTAAGGCTTTTTCCCTGAAGCTGGTCAGCCAAACGCAGCGGCTCCCCGCCGGTGATGAACACCCACTCCCTGATATGAGCGCTGGGAGGCATGGAGCAGCAGCCATCATGTTAGGGATGGAAATTGGTGTCTCATAAAAGGATGTAGAGTTATTTCCACCAGAGGATGTGCTCAGATGAAAACAGTAAAAAGCAGCTTTGGTTCTCTGCTGGATGATGATTCATAAATCCACTGCAGCTCAAGGATAGATTTTATGTTCTGTTTTATTTTATGAAGTGCCTGACATTTCATTTGATTCTGTTTGGTGAAAGTTATTTCTAGTATAAAAGCTTTTTGTGTTTCAAAATAGCTTAAATTGATTGAATAATTGAAATGGACCTTTTGTGCTTCAGTTTAATTTATTTACCTAATTGAAAGTGGAACAACTGTGGATTTTTTTTCCTCTCCTTAATGAGGAATGCACCCTTTAGTTTTTTGTTTTATGTAACTCAGCCCTTCGTCATGCCAATTTTTACTGAATACTTTCAACATATAATACAGGCTGCCTTGTATATCTTTAGTTCACATGTGCGTTTGATAAATTATGTTTAAATGCTTTTAACTTATTTCTGAGTGTATTCAGATTGGAATCCTAAGACTCAATCGGCTTAAATTGGTCCTGAACGTTGTATTTAGTCCATATTCAGACTGTCTTAAACCAGACTTTTCTGTTTCAAACTAAAGCTTACAAAAAAAAACCCCAGTGAAGAGCTTTTCAGCCATTGGCCAAGAATTATGAGTACAGGGAAAAGCTTGAGAAAGAATTGTGATCAGCATAGTTAAAGTTTTGGCACCTAGTGGGTTTTATTTGGTTCTTTTCTTTCAGTTTCGGTTCTTATTTGGTGCCAATTAATTTCGGTACTTCAGTAAAAAAAAAAAAAAAAGCCTACATCTTCCTAAATCAACACATTCTCATTCCCAAGTCGTCACATATTGGGACATGGTTAAAACCTCCACGTCAAAATTGTAAGTTTTGGGTGTCGGCGTTGTTTCGATGTGCTGGCTGTTCCAGTTAAATCAGTGCTCTCCAACCTCCAAGCCACAATGCTGACCCGCCCCTCTTTCCCCGCAAGGCAAATTTGCTGCTCGCCGCTTGTCAAAAATGTGATCCTGAGTATAACGGAGCCAGAATCAAACTATTCCGAATAGCGTATTTACATTTTATTCTGATCAGGCATTGATTCTGATTATTTGTGTCCTTGTAAATGCAATTATTGTTTCTCTGCTGTTGTGAGGTTACACATGCTAACCTTTACACTTTCATTGATGAGAAAGAAAGTGATCAAAAGACTCAGAAGGAATTTAGAACTTTTAACAAATTTGTATCAAACTTGTACAGAATACTCTGAGTCTTGGGACATACAAAGACAAAAACACTATGAAATGAAGGTCACTTAATGTGTTGAAGGCAGGCTTTATGTGGCTCCAGGCCAATGTTTGTCAGGAGAGAAAACCCCCCAAAGCCTTAAAACATTGTCTTCCCTAAATCTACATCTTGAGTGGTCAGTGTGGTCCTTCTCCTGCCAGCAAGGTCTTTTGTGGTTTTGTTGACTGGGTTCTGATCAGGTCCCTTAAAGCACCCACCTAACTGCAGCTCCATGTGGGTTAATGCAACAATGATTTATCAATGTGTTGATAGAAAAATATAAAAGAGAAACATAATATAAAAGTAATAAATAACCATCATGCAAAAGAAACCATCACTGTTTACATCCCATAATGTCCAGCTACAGTGGCCAATTTTATCCAGTTGTTCAGTTCCGAGCATGGAGTCTGTTCAGACTGAGAAACACTCAGATTGAAATGGAGCTCAGTATGACAGGAATCAAACTGATACCACACTAAAAGATGGATCCCTACGTGGTTCCTGGATTGAAAATTTGTTCTGGATCATTTGGGAAAACAAATTCTCGGTTCACTTGAAGTGAACCAATGTGTCCAATGAATACACCCTCAAAGTCTCTTAGTATTCACCAAACTACAAACAAAAATACCTTAAAATCCAAGTGAAATTTTGATTGGTGCAAAGAAAAGTATCTGTCCAAATGAAGCTGCTGCTGCTATAACCTGATCTGTGATCTAATGTCAACAGCATTGTTAAAGCACCTGACAACCTCGAGCCAATTTGCACTAGAAATGACCTCAGGGTCTTTGTTCTGCTGGGAAAAATCCTTCAAAATGTTGCCAGAGGTTGTGTGGGGAAAAAAATAAGTCACTTCGCCAAAAAAAGAAAAGCAAACGGAGGATTTCTGATGCTTGTCAGTGTCAGGGCATGACAGCTCAGCCCATGTTCTGTACAGCCTTTCTTTATAAGTAAGTGAAGTCAGGTTTGGAAGCAGGCGGACTCATGGAAAATTATAGTGGAGGACAAAAAGAAAACATGCACATACATCAGATACTGAAATAAAGCAATGCCTTCAACCAGTCTTGAAAAATCATGTTTGTGGAAATTTTCTAAAATTTGTGGTGTTTGTATATTTATCAAGAAAACATAATTAAGTTGTATTTACTGTGAGATAGAAGTGGATTGAGCAGGTTTTTTGCTGCCTCTTTCCAAAATAATGTTTAAAATATCTCCAATGATCCTTCTACGAATGTAGATAAATATTTCAAATGTCTTCCAGATGAACAACTGCATAAAATATTAACCAACGTTAACGTTATATTTTAAGATGTTAGTATTGACAGTATATAAGAACTGAACTGGACTTGGTGACCCCCCCGCTTTTTAAATAAGAAGCATACACTGGTCCCAAAAAACTGAAATGTCATAGACTTCTATTGAAGTCTTCCATTTAAGTCTATGGGATTGTCAGGCATTCTTTTTTTTCAAAAAAGCAATTCTTGCTCTGATATTTTTCAACATTTTCTTGACAATCCTGATTCCTTTGTCATTCTATTTTTACAGTAGCACACGTTATTCAGCTGTTAACTGACTAATCAGATGCCTCAGTAAAATGTTGGTGGCCTTGAGTCGAACGTTCGAAGCATTTGATTTACAGATCATACCAAGCTCACTTTTAGTGGAAGGGGTGTGGCCTTCAAACAAGCTCACTCCTGATTGGAGAGAATGGTCACCAAAGAAATGTAGACTCAGATCGACCCGAACCAATCATTGCTTACCGAGGACGTCATAGCAAAATGGTGACTGAATTAATTTAATTTAATTGGAACTGGAAAAAAGTCAGTTATATGACTAACATCACACTCACTCAGTTCAGTTCTTTATATACATTCAATGGCTTTAGTGATAAATCTCTGCGTGCCCAGCATGTATATATATAACGACTCTATAGAGATGCTTCCCCAAACCTCCAGGACCAAAAAGTAAGTTTAGGAACAGTTTTCAAATAGCTCCCATGATAAGAGATAATCAAAAGAACCACAATGAAGTGGTGGAATTATCTGACTATTAAAGGTTCTTTGATTCTTGGATCTCTGCTGGCATAAACAGCCATAATTTTTCAATTATCAGCCAAGAATAAAACATTCCTGTAACCTTTAAAGTACATTAGAGCCAAAGAATTCTGAGAGGTTGCTTTGTCACACAGGCCTCAAGTCGGAAAATAAAATTACTGTAAGTCTGACCATTAAAGTGCTGAAGGATTATTGAAATTTTTTCATTTTTCAACAAGCATTAAATATTTTTTCGCAAATTCACGTAAAGCAAATCAAAACCAACATAGAAGCTAATGTCATTTGCAAAGACGCGAAAAAAGATTTTGATATTGCAAGTAGACTTTAGAATTTAATTCTAATTTTTTTAAATTACAAATTTCATTTTTGACTTAATTCCCAAGTGGCAGATATAACCTTTTTTTTTTTTTTTTTTTTTTCCTTTTTTGCTTCTTTTTGTTGTGACAGGAACATTTCAGCGGCAAAGAGTCTGGAATGAAATGACCCTTGATACCTCTCGGCTACACTTTTCTGACAAAAACAAAGTTTTCGTTACAAATTAAGAATAAGTGATTAGACCCACTTCTGACAAAATGGGCACAAATATTGGACAGAGGATCAAAAATGGTGACTTATGGAGGAGATTCCAGCCTTAGGGCACAATGGTAGGGAGCTGCTGGTAACGGTCATTGTGCTAAAATGCACTCACAGATTAAATTTATATGGGTATGCCTGAGATGTCAATCCTGGCAAACATAAACCTAATGATCATCTAGTTTAAAGTCTCGAAAGGTGCAACAAAAAGTCTTGAAAGATGAGAAACAAGTCATGTGCCGCAGCTCTACTTGTCTTTAGTTTGAGCCAATTTAATAACAGTACGGCTCTTTCTCCCACGCAGGATCAGCTTTATTAAAGGAAAGCCTAAAAAGCCCTTCAACCACAGTCCTTCTTTCTTTTATCTATGTGAATTGAAGAAAGCAATCTGAGCCAAGCAGGTTCACATGAGAGATAAAGGAGAGATCTCGGTGTGCTTCACAAGGCATGCTGACAAACAAAATGACTTGAACAGGCAAGAATGATCCAAATATAACTGTGTCCCTTTAATGTGTCAAAAAACTTGAATGATTGTTTTTTTTTTTTTTTTTTTTTTTTGTTAAAAAACTGACAGACTTTAATACAGCTGTCCCACTAGCCTTGTAGCTTTGATATTAGTGACAAAAGCGACAACACTGATGCATGAAACGCCAGTTTCTTTAAAAAGAAACACAAGTGCATAAAAAAGTGCTTTAGAGCTTCAATAAATCACGATTTGTTTACAGCATCAACTATTTAAGCAATGCAAAATGTTTAACTAGATAAGTTGCATTACCTGCAACAATGCTAGTCTGAATGTTTTTCACTGGAAGTAGTCGATGAAGATGCTGAAGCTTTCTGTTAAAAATGGAGACGCAATTTACTTTAACCGCTTTAAATTTAACTGAAGGGATTTGATGAAAAAGCTAATTGAAAAATGTTAAATTAGCTGAAAGACTTGAAATTCTGTTAAAGAACTTTGAAAGGTTTACCTAGATTTCAGAAAAATTTGTGTTGAAAATGCTTAAAAATCCTGTTACACTTTAGATGAGTTGAAAGCAAAATACTCTATAATGTTAACTAAGATAGTTTATACATTTTTTTAAGCATGTAAGCAGTTTATCAATATGGCCTTTTTTAGACAATTTCCTCAATTTAGATGCTAATAAATCTTTTTAGGTATGTTAATATGCCTTTTTTGGCTAATCATGCTAATAAATGTCTTATTAACACTCTAACATATTAATAATGTTTATTAATGTGTAATAAAACTTGTTAAGGAATCTTATTATTAAGTATTACCCAAGTCTTTAATACATGACAATTTGGCAAAAATATAGCCAAAAACCTTAGCATGTTGGCAGATTTAATTAATTAATATTAACTAACTAACTAATATTAATTGATTAATATTAATTAAACTCCAAAATAGCCCAAAAACATTAGTAGAAGGTCAAAAAAGCTAGATCGATGCTTAAATGCTAGCTAAACTCCAAAATAGCCAAAAAAATTCCTCAGTAAACTAAATTAGTCAAAAACGTTAGCCTGTAACTGAAATAAAGCTCTAAATTAGCCTAAATAAATCCTAGAAGATAGCAAATTAGTCAAAAACATCAATATATTGCTAAAATATTAGCTAAACTCCAAATTAGTACAAGAAAATTTCAGCAGATGCCAAATTAGCCAAAAAAGATAACACATAGCTTAAATACTAACTAAACTCCAAAATAATCTAAAATTCCTCAGTAAACTAAATTAGTTAAAAATGTTAGCATGTTGCTAAAATATTGGCTAAACTCCAAAACTAAAGAAAAAAAAGAAACTAAATTAGTCATAAATATTAACCTGTTGCTAAAATAGAAGCTAAAGTTTTAATTAACCTTAAAAACCCCAGTAGATAAACAAATTAGCCAAAAATGCTAGCATGTTGCTAAAATAATGGCTAAGCTCCAATTTTTTGAGAATTATTATAAGATTAAAACATAGCCCATGAATATACTTAAAAGCTTGATGCTAATCTACTTAAAATTTTGAAATTTGAAGACTTTCTTATTCATTCCCTATGGGGCATATTTTACTCCATATTTCAAAAACTATATACCAAAAATGCAAGCAGGTATATCCTGAGCAAGCTGAACCTTTTGATTCAAAGATTACTGAAATCGCTGAAAGTTGATTGAGTTTGTACATGCTGAAAAACGTACAGGAGAATCCCTACTGTGTTAATGCTTACTAAGCATTCACACAAAAAAAAAATCCAACCCAAAAATATAATTATTGCAAATCAAGCTCCACAGTTCTGCATTCAACGGAGACTGAATAGAGAAGAGGCACCCTGGCCATCTATACGAGTGTTTTTCCCAACATTTGTGTGGACAGCAAGGCAGCTGACAGTTTCACAGAGTACATACTCTGACCAGCAGGAGCTCCAGGCAAAGTATAATTCACAGTCATTCTGCTTTGCAGGAGACATGCCCAGAAATATGATATGCTGATGAGAAAACAGTTCAAATTTGTCCTCACACATTGTGCTGCTTCAAAAAAATGTGTTGTCATGCAGTACAACATACAATTTCATTGAATCTGCACCAAGAGAAAGGATTTATGTTAAACTCCAAATAAGGAAGCCTTTTTAATTGACTCCTGCTTGACTTCAAGGTGACACACAAATAAGCAATTTGATGAAGAATGGGCTTTCATGCTAAATGTTAAATGTTTCCTTCCACACTAAAGATGTGGTGGATGTTTGTTTTAGACTAACTACTTCTCCAACACTGCAGATGATGTGTGGTAATGTGGTAAATTAGTGAGGGAGTTCCAGCAATATTCTGCGGGTCTTCACTTCCCTTTTATGAGTAACAGAGCTCCGCTTTTGTGAAATCTGTACAACAGATCTGCACCTTCTGCGTGTTTGTAATTATGTTGAACTACGTAACATTCATCATAAAATTTTACTTACCTGGAAGTACAAGTGAGACCAGACGCAGTGCAAACCCCACAGAGCTACAATTACATATGTGAAAGAATTTTTTTTTTTTATTCAGATAAAGTTTTTTTTTCCAAAAAACAAAAAAAGGCAAAATATTGTCTCTGATACTGTCTTGGGATTTGGGATGTATCGTGATATGTATCTTATTGTGCCACGTGCATCGTGATACACATAGCATCACCAGACTCTTTCTACTCCTAGTGAACAATAAGAATGGTTCAGACTCAGCAAGCTAAAACTGAAGACAAAAAAAGAATAGGATATTTTTTGGGGGTAATATTATCGTATTGTGTCACATAGCAAGAATGTAAGCCTGGGGGCCGTTTTAGCCTAAATCTCAAAACACGTGTGCAAAACCATTTCATTGTGATTGAAATATTTTGATACTTTGCATATCTGTCTGGAGTCAGAGCTCTGGTCATTGGGGGAGGCTTCTCCAGAGAACTGACTGCACTTCATCTCCCAGCAGCCCCACCGCACAGTTCCTGGATGTTGCTCAGTTGTCCTTTATTTCCCAATCACCCACAGATCACTTATTCACTACACAGAGCCTCACTCTGTGTGAAGTTTTGTTTGTGCCACTCAACCTGCATACTGAGCATTTCATTCTGGCCTGATGATCTTTTTACGTGATCCTGCTTCAACTTTGATTGTTTGCTGCCTGCGCCGACCCTGACCACTCTGGTTAATCTCTGATGCTCCCATGCTCGTTGCTGACGTTTGTCTGCGTGACCCTGATTTAGATTTGTGGACTTTTAGAGGTGTTCGTAAAGCTGTTGCCGTTGGAACCAGCCGTCTGCCAGTTCTGTGACAATATTTTTGGTCTAGTAGAAGTGGAGCTGTTAAGGCTTGTTTCCACTGAGCAGTAAGGTACGGTCCGGTCCATTCTGGCATTTTGAGCATTTTTATTGTTAAATGGACCCATTAAACAGTACTGAACTGTATCTGGATTTTCCATGAACTGTAATCAATAAAAGATTCTACATGACAGAAAAAGCTTCTAAACAAAAAGCATGAGATCACATATAAAATCACGTGACACCACTTCATCAACGGATCAAAATTAACTCTAAAATCAGTAGATGTGCAGCCTGTTCCAGCACACAGAAGTAAATTCATTTGGTTTTATTTATTTTCAAGAAAATTAGATTTAGTAGAATCACACGGTTTGTTTTAAGTGAGCTGCTGGTCTGTTTTTTATTTATTTTTTTAAGGGTTAGCACATTGCAGAGGAAGCACCCTCAGGTGGTTCATTTAATCAGGTGATAGAGATCTGCCCCCCCTTCAGGTTTCAGATAAGGACTCCCGCTGTGTTTGAAAAGCTTTTGCTTTTGTTGCTTTATGGTGCTGATCTAATCTTTCTTTGAAATCCCAATGAAACACTTTCTGCATGGATTCACATTGGTGTGCAGGGGGGAAAAAATGAAACTGTATTTCTCTGCTTGTAAATATTCACCAGGAGGTTCATTTCATTTCCAACTGTAAACACAATCATTTTGAGTTTTTAGTCATTTTTAGTGGGTTTTTTTTATACATTAAACTACATTTAGTTAATAATTTAGTTAATTACACTTAGGTTAATTCACATTTCTTTCTGTTAAGTCCAGATTTTACTTATTTTCACAGTTTCAAAATTTTCAAATGCAACCAGTGAAGTTACCCTTTGAAGGAAAGTCTATTGAAAAGAAAAATTGTTCCGACATGCTGTATGTGCTACATTTTATTTTTTCAATTTTTACTCAGGAAAGCCTGTTTCTGCACCTTAAGTTGTTGTATTCACCCAAATATCCATCGCCCGCCTTTAAGCTAAAGTGCATCCACCAGGAGTCCAGCAGGAATACAAGTCTTGCTGTTGCAGATGCTGTAATGGGTGAACAAACTGTGCTAAAATGCACTATTTTTGCTGGAAATGTCACATTAAATAATAATTTTGGATGTTTTATAATTAATCTGCTTGACATCCGTTCTCCTTAAGCCTTTGCCATTACTGTGGAACAATCTTTCTTTGTGCTTTTTCAATTGAAACATAACATTAACAACTTTATATTGAAAAATACAGTTGAAATTTTAACATAATGTCAGAGTTTTGATTAAAGAACAACAAACATCTTTTTCATATGATCTTTACAGCTTTGTGCACTCCTCTGAGTGACCCTGTCTCTGTGGCTTGTGTTTTTTTACGTCCCTACAGTCTGTAAACGAACACCGGAGTCAGAACAGCCCGGAGACGCTGCCCTTGTACCTAAAAGTGAGGCTGGCATCTTAATCTAATCCTGTGAGCCCGGCTAGCAGAGACAGCCGCTTAATGAAATCTCACAGAGGAAAGCCCGACAGCTTCGCTTTGCCTGGACTCCACGGCATGATCAAAAGCCATTGTTCCTCGCCCCTTCCACCCTTCTCTCGTGCCTCCTCTTCCTCCTCTTCCTCCGTGGGGCTTCTGTCAGATGTTATGCTGGTGTCTGTTCCACTAATCTGCAGTCTCTCAGCTACATGTCATCCACTGCTGTGGGCCGGTTCCTGCACGGTAAAGCACTTCTCGTTTTGATTATAAAAGCTAGCTGCCAGGCACTTAAAGAAAAAAAAAACACAGAGCCTATCTGCTTTAATTAGTATGCAGCCTGCTCATGTCAAAGGGAACACTTAATGAGATGTTCACTGTGATGCTGGAAGAGAAGCTGAGCACCTCACAACCACGTTTAGGTCCAACTTAAGGTTGCCCACTGACCCTCAGCTTTTTTTTTTTCCAATCATTTTAGATCTTTACATTTGTTTAAAAAAATGATGCCTTGCCTACATTATCCAGACATTTTGAAGATTCTAACCAGGTGATGTTTTCAAGTGTAAACCAAAAAACAGTATTTCATGCTGTTTAAGATGCCACACAGATTAGAGTCTCACCTGTAACTCTGAATAAACCGTTCATTTTTCACACATGTGGTGTCCGGCAAATCCTCAGTTCTTTCTGTTTAGACCTTTGACTGTATATGAGAACTGGATTGAGTGACCCCCTCCACCCCTAATGTATGCAGCTTGTTGGGGAAAGTCTTCAATCGCAATCATATTTTTGTCAGGGATGGTGGAGGAGGACCCAAATGCAGGAGACCAGACTTGGTGGCAGAAACATAAACATTTACTAAAATAACTGAAACATGACAAAACCAGGAGCACAAACCAATGAGGTGACAAACAGAACGTAAAAGGCAGATGACCTGAAATGAGAAACTGAAAACCCAGACACTAAATACACACTGAGGATGAACTAAATGAAAACAGCTGTGGATGGTTAACCTGAACATGGTGGAAAACTGACAGGGAAACGATACAAATGACATCACAATAAAACCTAAATCACAATAACAAACACTGACAGTTGTACATAAACCTCCCCAAAAGTGCAGATCCCAGATGCCCTAACACCTGTGAGGAGGGGACCTAGAACAAAAACATAAGTCCAGAAAACTGGGATCCTGCAGCCAGTCAGACGTGAGGGGTATTGAAGACCCTCCAGGAACAGACGTGGAGAGGAGCGGTCCCGGTGACTCTCCCCAGGGACAGGAAACATGAAGGGGAGCAGTCCCAGCAACCCTCCTCCAGAGCCGGAAACAGACCAGGGGGACGAGCGGCGACCATCCTCGGGGACAGGAAGGAGCGGTCCCGGCGACCCTCCTCAGGAACAGGAACATGAAGAGGAGCGGCTCCGGCGACCCTCCACAGGAACAGGAACGGATGGCCCCAACAGTCCCCCTCAGGAACGGAACGGGTGGATGATGACCAGACATGGCATGAAGCCAGCTACAGGAACCCCATCTGGCATGGCGTGGTGTGGCTTGGCATGGACAAGGTTCTCCTGCTGGGTCCAAGAAGGTCAGGTCATACTGTCAGGGATGGTGGAGGAGGACCCAAATGCAGGAGACCAGACTTGGTGGCAGAAACATAAACATTTACTAAAATAACTTAAACATGACAAAACCAGGAGCACAAACCAGTGAGGTGACAGAACGTAAAAGAGTAGATGACCTGACAATGAGAAACTGAAAACCAGACACTTAAATACACTGAGGATGATTAACTAAATGAAGACAGCTGTGGATGGTTAACAGAACATGACAAAACCTAAGCACTAAATCATGACAAGTTTTGTTTCCGTTGTTTAATAATGGACCTTTTTTTCAATGATGATTTGAACTTTCAGAGTTTAACCTTAATCTTGTGTTAGGGTCGGCACCGACCCGTTTTAGCTTTAATTCCATTAAATAATCGCTTAAAAAATAATTGATTCTATTAAGGCTTTTTGACTTTGTCAGGAACCTTGATTTCAACAAAATTCAATTAATTTTTGTTTTCATTCTAAAATGCGCTGGTTGAATTGTGTCCTTTCCAATGTTAAGGTCAGTTTTGACCCACTTATATAAAATAACTTTATAAAGCAATAGTTAGAACCAAAATCAAAATCATTAGTAGATTTTAGCCAAAACACTGACAGCTGCCTCCTCTCCCAGTCATATGAATTTCAGATGCTCATTTGTACAGTATAGTTGCAAAAAAGTAAATAAACAGACTCAGTCACATCCAGACACACAAACTTTTCTCTGATTCTTCTTTCTAGTATTTTTGGAAGATGTAAGTGATTTCTATTGGGTTGATTTTATTTTATTTTTTGGTTGTTTGTGTTCCAATGTGTTTGGATTAAAGTTCTATCGCTGACAAAAAAATAGATGTATTTTTGCATATTTTTGAAAAAAAAAAGTATGGGTTGAAACTAACCGTTAACACAATAGAAGTTTCTAGAGTAAATAATATTAAAATGTAAAAAAAAAAAAGCAAGCAAATACATTTCAGAGATGTGTTCTCAAACTCTCAGTGAAATTCATATAACACAATACCCTTTTGTTTTATAGATTGGATTTTCTTGTGGTTATTTTTTTATGTTTTCATTAAAATCTGGAAGGATACTTTTGTATTTAAAGGCCTAGAAACCTACAGAAAAAATAAAATAAAGCAAACATCTTCATGGATAAGGAACCCTAACAAGATAACCAACAGATAACAAAAATTGGATGATAGATGATTGTTTTCAGTGTATTTTAAAGTTGGTTTTAGAAACGGGTCGAAACCGACCAGTTAACACCATGGATGGTAACAGAAAGCTAATACAAGAGGAAGATTAAATAAAAGAGTAAAAGTGTGAAAATGTTAATATTGTTATGAGTAAATTGTACACAGTATGTAATGAAGAGTCTTACAGTCTTAAAAAATCTATAATCCTTCTTCCTGGATTTCACCTATTGTAGGTTATTTATGGAACATATCCTCCATGATAAATGAAGTAACACTGTACGTCTAATTATATTATCAGATTTTTTTGTAGTTCAAGTTATTTAAGTTATAAATTGGCCAATCAGATGCCTCAATAAAAGTGCCTGCCCTCACCATTCAAAACATATGACAGACTTTGTGTGGCCTGGTTTCAACAACCTTATTCCTGATTGGTGAGAGTGGTTGCCATGGACACGTTGAATCAGATCGGCTCACTGCCAATTGACGTCTTCTGGCTCCAACATGGCGACAAAATGGCAAAAAAAAACCCTGAAGTTAGCTATTTTCTGTGAGTGACGTCACAGTCACTCTGTCCAGTTCTCATGTACAGTCAATGGTACAGACTCAAACTCTGTCATTTTAATTTGTATGTTCAAAATAATTATGTTCATTTAAACCTGAATTTTTTGTTTGTCTTAATCACTAAGTCTCTGGTTGTCTATTTTGTGACGAAACTGGCTGTTGCTCCTCCAGTTGTTTGTCCTGTGACTTCACTTTAACAAAAATCAATAGCTATACATTTTTCCACCATGTCACCAACCATGAAAATCATTGATCGCTGTTTTTTCTTCCACAGGTTTTACAAGAAACAAACTTCAAATTCATGTAAAGCCTTACAGTTCTGAAACGGGAATATTTGAAATGAAGGAATTACTGTATAAGCAACAAGAACAAGTAATCTAGGATGTTTTACAGTGTCCTGTACAGCACTGGTGTTCAATTACTGAGGAGGCTGACAATCACATGAAAGTCATGACAGTCTGTCCAGCTGACACGCACTCGTTATGCGTCCGCCTGACACAAAGAGACAGAAATAAATAGAGTGGAAGCCTCCAACTTGATGTCCCAGGTGCGCGCTGTCTTCGGGTGACATCTGGACTCAATTTGTCTCGACCTGTCACTGCAGCTGATCAATACCAATTGTATTACAAGTGGAGCTAAGCCAGATCAATGTGCACTGTCAGCACCTACATTTGGATGAATCGGGGTGTGGAGTCCGGCATCATAGGAACACATTACCTAAATTGTAAATCAATCCCTCTCGTCATACATGGTGGATTTGGAACAATGGCTTTGCTTTTTTTTAATGTAAAGACATAGAAAGACGAAAGAGTGTGAAGAATTGTAAAAAAGCAGAGGAAGTGAGCTTTGCAGTTTGCAGACAAAAGGTTTTTGTCGACATTGTGAGTTGTTGCTTGGAGACGAGTAAGAATAAAAGCAGTCATCTGTCAAATGTGATGTACTGATGGGATTATGCAACACAACCTGTAACCTGTAGACAACACACACACACAAACTACACAAGTTTAGAGGAAAAGTGTGTTGCCATCTGCAAGCTTTTTACAGATGTTAGTAATCAAAGTGAGATGACCCACTCCAATGTCTGGGTTTTGTGCTGTTTTTCAAAATGCTCTTGTGGCATTTTTCTGATGATGACGGACATATATTTAAAGAAAATCAGTTTAAAATTGCATTTTTGAGTATTTCTTTAGTCAAATGAGGGGCTGTATATAAACAGAGCGCTCCACATGGGTGACAGGAAGAGGAGGTGGGGTTGCTTTGCACCAACAGTCCAGCTCACAACCCAGAGATGGATTTCTAATGACCTCCTGCCGCTCTATAGAAACTACTTCCTAGAAAACCACACTAAAAACAGAATAATTATATTTAAAAGATGATGTGGGTCTTTAAAAAAAATGTATTTTTTTATTTGACATTTTAAAGACCAGACCACTGCTTGTAATAAAAATTGTGAGTGATCTCATGAGCTTCACTGCATTTAAAGTGTTTTGATCATTTTTATTTTTTGGTTGAGTGTTGAGGAAGACACAGATGGAGATACTTGCAGATTCTTTCAGGGACGGCCCAACTTAAATCTGATGTAACATGTTGATCATTATCCTGCACAAGATTTCCATGAAAGTTTCTTAAAGAGATTTCATAATAAGCAAAACAGTCATTTTCCACATCACCAGAATAGATTCTTTTTCCATGTCAGGAATCTTGGAATAGCCGTCCAATTACGAGGAACTCGTTCAGTTTAAATTTGGAACAATAAAAATCCCAGACAAGAATAACTGAGCGAGCGGACAGTCTTTGTGGACTCCACAGTTACACAACAACAAAAAATACTTAAAAGGTTGAGTCTGACAATGTCAGATAGAGTCAGAGAGTCATCCATCAGCTTTCAAGGAGAAACAAGCTTTCACTTTCTGCAGAAGTTATTTGCAAGTTTGCTTTTTTTTAAACAAAAAAAGAATCAGTTTTGCTCCCAAAGCTCTTCAAAATAAAAGACATTTGCTCAACACAATCTGTAAAAAACATTCAGATGAAAAGATGTGTGCAATTATCTTGTTTCACACTGTTTCTGGTCCAGTCGGGAAAGAGAAACGCTGCAGATTATGCTGTGAACAGAATATCAATGTGAACCAGGGAAAGAGCAAAGCGCATTCCTGAAAAAGAACGACAAATTACAACACAGACAAGATGCTTAATTACTATCTGGCCAGAAGACCTGTTTCCTTCAAGTCCCTGATGACATTAATGGAAATGGATTCTGAATGTAACTTTGAGCACCATTTTTAGAGTCACAAACATCCATCAGACTCCAATGTTGGGAGAATAGGGGGAAAGAAAACTGGAGGGACAAAGCAATACCATTATTATTACATATATCAATCTTCATTGATGCATATTTTTAGTTACTTTATATTTTCTAACTTCTATTTATTGTTACATTTTTTTATCTTTATTACTTCTTGTATGAATTTTTACATTCAAATATTGGGTCTATATATCATGTAAAATCAACTTTTTTGAGATTTGAAGAACAAAAACAACCCCAAAGCGATATCTTGCTCCATTCATGCATCCGTGAGGGATAGTGAAGCCCGACGAGGTGCTTGTGATAAATTAATGAGGCATGTGGAGGGCTGATCGCATGGGACAGTAATCTGCGGAATAAGGTATTTTTGGTTTTTAAAAGATTTTAAAAAATAGTCCGTGTTGGTGTCAAAGTGAATGAAATTGTTTATTTCAAGCAATCAGTTTCAATAATATATGAAATAACATATCACATGATAAATCACAAGCAGATCACTTGAATTTATATAATCCTACCCCAGCTTGACCATACCATTTTCTAAAGTAAAGGTTAGAAGTCTGTTATAACAGGAAAACTTCATAAAGCCTGTTTGTTATTTTAATCTAATTTTTTACGGTGCCACATTGTCACAAATTTAAATTAAAATAGCTAAAAATCAGATTTTTAGGTAGGATCGTTTAGGATCGTTAGGTAAAAGAATTGCTATTAAAATCGATTAGATTAATTGATTACAGTTTCCGATTATTTAATTGCACAAAAAATAAAATGCATGACAACTCTATTTCATATTTATTTACAAATATTTTTAGTGAATTTTATATTTTATGACTTCCTTTTATTGTTGAATTTTAAATCTTAATGACTTATTTCATGTATGTAGATTTTGACAGACACACAAATTTCCCTTGGGATTGTTAAAGGGGTCATATCATTAAAAAAATGAAACAAATCAATTTTTAAACTGTTAAGTGTATTATCCTCACATATAACATCCCCAAAGTGGTATTTTGATCCATTAGCGCATCTCTAAGTATTCCTCTAAAACCCTGCTCTCTGAGCACCAGCCCCTCCCAATCCCCCTCCACACTGTGATGTCACAAAAGGAGAACAGCCCCTTCCAGGAAGAGTCTGTGCTTCCAGCACTGCCCCCAGGCTAACACACACACACACACTTTCTACGGTGAGCTAGCGTTAATCAATAAAACGTTTTCATTTTAAAAGTATCCATCTTTGCAAAAGTTTGGATTCTGTTTATTCTTGAGGGCAAAATGTAGACATGCTGCCGAGGCCGGCTCCAGGATAATGATGTGAAATGGGTGGAACCCACAAGGAGTGAAAGGCAGTAGGAAAACAGATCATGAAACCAACTCACATTTCATAAATAATTTGTTCTTAAGTGTCCCAAAATTAATATGCGATCATGTATATGGATAGAGTTTAGTCTGAAAGGCTTGAATAGATGGACGTATGGGCGGACAGACAGCTCAAAAACAAGAGGGAACCAGTGATGAATGGTGAAGCACATCCATCCATTCATCCATTAATTACATGAACTGTTCTAAAAAGTGCTAAATGTCATCTTACTGTCAAACGTCTTTATAGCAAAACTAAAAAATGTGTCTTGGCTGAGACAGACTGAGGATCCACAGTAATATTTTGTGAAGGTGGATTCCTGGGTGGTGGAGCGATCCGTCAGTCTGGGCATCTCTGCTTCCTCCATTTGATCCCTGCAGCAGAGGATTGAGGTCACCTCTGTTTCAGCCCACACCAAGAAAACCTGCATTATTTATACATTACAACTCAGGATCGTAACCTTTTCATGATATAAATATATTTTTTTCATTTTAGCATGCATAACTGCCCCCTTTTTTTAATCTAAAGTACTCACTGCTGAGGAATGTGTCTGCTCTGCTCTGGAATTGATTAGCTAACCTGCCCTTATTCGACACTCACTCGTGTTCCCACAGCCCTCCCACTCCATTGACGTATGGTCATTGTGTGGAACCGCAGGCTGGTTGAAGATGCACTTCTTTATAAAGACAATCGCGTAAAGATTTTTTTCAAAGCACACCCATTTGTTATAAAACGTGATAAATCAATATCCTTTTCATTCACTTTTACTTTTAATTCATTATAATCCAGCTCTAAAAGTTACAAACGTGCAGAAAGTCATCATCTCTGTTGGTTTCCAGTGAAAAGACAGAAAAGAATGTCCATGAATAATTAAAATTTTTGGCTGTATCTGAAATAGGGCAGTGTAGATTTTTAAATGGAAGAATATAAATTAAAATAGTTGATGCAGAGTGGAACTATTACTTTGAACTTGAATTTTTTAGTACATTTTTGCTAAAAGGTGTGAGATAACTAGAAAATGGAGGCCATTCATCTTTGGAGTGACCTTTGAGTTAATGCAAATGTTTGTGTCACTCTGTAACCAGGTCACCAATTCATCCATTTGACCAATATGCTCCTATATATTTTCATGGGAGTGTTAAAGTTTATTAAATAAAAAGAGAAAAAAAGTGAGTTTATTACTTTGTTGCTAGCACATTATTCTCCTTCATAATTCTCAATTTTGATGTAAGAAAAAAATGAATCTTTTTTTGGATGCAGTTTTAATGGTGATCTTTGATTTCAGTCACATCCTGTTTCCCTCCAAGTCTTCAGTTTTCTAGCTGCCTCCGTTAGTTTTTTATTCATTATTGTAGTTTTGAGTTCATTCTTGTCAGGTCATCTGTTGACTTCTTTCGTGTTTCTCTCTTTGATCATAGTTTTATCTGGTTATGCATTTTTTAAAAATGAAATTTTTGTTTTTGTCACAAGCTTGGTCTCTTGTGTTCTGGACAGTCGGGACTATGTCCGAATCCCCACCCTTATTCCCACTGTATATAGTGCACTATAATCTAGAACCCTGGATTTTAAAAGAATCATCGTGCTCACTACTTTTTTTCGGGGGGGTTTTAAACGGCAAGTAAGATGTCGCCAATTTCACAACCTAACAAAGGGAAAATCTAATTAACAAGAGCATTTTACGTCTATGTATGACTCCACTGTGTTCTGATGATGAAAATGTTGATGGTTTGTTTGAAAAATTACGTTTATTTGATTCTTTTTTTTTTTTTTTTTTTTTTTTGTTGGACCAGACGGAAACAAAGATTGGGGGGTGGGGGGGTGGGGGGGGTTAAAAGGGGGGGCTTAGAGAAAAAAAGAAGATAACACAGGGTAGTAACATCATAAAACAACCAGGTCTAAATAGCAATCTGGAATGGGCGGGGCCTGTCTACACACACACTCAGTAGTAATACAAAAAAAAATAAATAAATGCATTTTACATTTAAACACATTTTTTCCTCAAAAATTGCTCAAACGCAATGCATTGTGGTCTATATTTGCCGATGTAGTGAGCATCAATGTACACTGGTTTTTTGCAAAGACTTCTGGGAACTTTTCAGGGCACTTGGTTTTGAAATTGCAAATTCAAACAGCTCTACAAAATGGCTAACGCACTATGTAGTGAGTAGTGAAGGAATTCTGACGTAACCAGGCTCTATGTTAACCAATTTGATGTAATTGGTTTGTTTGGTTCTTTTCTTTTGTCCTGATTTGGTTTCCTTTAAAGCCACAGCAAGCCAGCTGTGGCTCCGCCCATTCACCTGTGCATCACTGCTGTCTGCACTTTGCTAATTATCTTCATGAAAGGAGGTTCTTCGGTCTCCTCAGTATCAACTCCTTTTGTGATGTCCTCCTAAAGTTGACAATGTATCCTGTCACTTGTTTGAGTTATTCTGGTTTGTGATTTTCCTGCTAACTATACTGATTTTTTGTCAATGACTTATGGGATAGATCATCACCTATGTTAACTATTATTTTTTAATGATTATTTTTTTAAATCTTGTTTACACATCAGCAATCATTGAATAATACAACAGACTAATGATTTCAGGGAATTTTGGGTAAAAATTTATAATAAGATTACTTAACAAGCTTAATTAAAACATTAGCAAACACAATTAATGTATTTATAGGATGTTATATTAGCATATTAAGCAGATTACAACAAGGTTAATTAACATACTAAGTAGCCATTCATGTTTACATCTATGAAAGTAATGCCATTTTTTCTACAAGAAGCCCATATTAATAAACACTTACTTACTAAGCTTACTATGATGTATTAAGCCATTACTAACTATATTATCAATATTATATTGAGTGTTTTTCAGCACCTTATTGAAAGTGTTACCAAATTTTGTTTTTCTCTATACGTTTTTTTATAAAATGATATAAAAGATTGAAATCCGTTTCAATTTATAAATAACTTTTCAAGTTGGAAAATCTGTAATGATATGAATGTCGAGTCTGTAGGGCCGTCAATAGCTATAGACAGAGGGTCTGATGAGGACGTTTTTAGGATTTTGCAGTATTTGGTAGGATACACAAACTGCCACTTTCACCCCAACTCTCTTCTTCCCCTCAAATTTATTTGACTTCAAAAAAACAAAAACTAGTCTGGAGCATATCTGCTTTGAAGATGAATCACCTCTGAAAGTTAATAACATTAAACTGCATATTTTTACTTTAAATCCTTTTTGTCTCTTGACGCTTATGTGTTGAAATTTTCCTTTAAACATTTCTGCACCTCAAATTCAAGTACAACAGTGCGGTTTCCGTCCTGGTCATGGAACGATGGACCAGCTCTACACCCTCTTTGGGATGCTGGGGGTTTGTGGATGTTCACACATCTGGTCCACTGGTGTTTTGTGGATTTGAAAAAGCCTTTAAGACGTGGTGTCCTGTGCAGCGTGCTCCGAGGACGGGGTCTGAGGAGCCTTACTGAAGGCTGTCCAGGGGGATAGAGAAATCTGGGGAACTGCTGCCTTCATGACTCGACCCCAGATAAGAGATGGATGGATGGCTTTTCTGAGTCTTATTGTTGATTCAACAAAATTAAAATCTATTTTATAACAAACAACACATATTTTCAATTACAGTTGTTCTTACAAGTTAAATTGTGCTTCTAAATACAACAATCACCAGTTAATCCATCAGTTAATAGAATTGTCCTTCAATTAAAACTCACCAACAGTACAAGAAATTATATCTATTTATATCAAGAGGTTAATGTGACTATGGCTGAGCTGTGCAGTAAAGCGTTTCACAAAAATCTAAAGCTATTGTGAACTATTTCCAGTAGTAGTATCATTAAAGTGGAGATTTTGGTTAGGCAGCTGCTCCTAGTAAGACCCTGCCTCATTACATGTCAACAATTATGCTAAACTGAAATAATCTTGTAGGAATTCTCTGACCTGCTTTTCATTATTCACTCAAACCATCAGGATTACCACTTCAGAGGATTTTAACACGAACGTTGACAATCAGACTCTTCGGCTTTAAGTTTTTTAAAACCTTTGAAATTGAATCAATTTAGTTCAACAAGTCAGTCTGCCCACACACAGCAGGAATCCCACTCTTGACCTCATCATCACTCACACTCTGTCTGCGGGTGTGACGTCTGCGGAGTGTGTGGGCAGATCATTCCTGTGCTTTTTACAACTAAAGCTTTTATTCAACAAGATTTTAAAAGAAATTGACAGAACAAGCTTTTTTTGCGTGAAAACCTTCAAACTAAACACAAAAATGTCAGCTTTTTTGTGCATTTTTTTTTTTTGTAATAACCCTTAAATGTCAATTATAGAAACTCTGAAATGCATGAACTACACGTCACTTCCACTAAAGCATTTTAGGGTCTTTGGACATTAACAACAATAATAACCTCTTAGGATGTTAATATAGCACTTAAAATGTTTATCGTAATGAAAACATTCACTTACTGTTGACGAAAAGAGAGGAAAAAGACGTTATGGATCAGGATTGTATGATTTTGCAGTGACTGCACACGGACTACAAATGTTTTCTTCTTCTGCTGTTTTACATGACGACAGTTTACTCCGTAAGCTAAGAGGATACAGCGCCACTTTGAGGTACTTTATTTTCTCCGGTAATCCAAACATCCCGTGACAACTCTGAGTAAAACTCGTTCACTTATCATATTTTCCTGTTTCCAACAAATGAAAAATAAAAAATGATCAAACTGAGAGAAAGACTCAGAACTGTGTCTGTTATTCTATCACGTAGCATTGAGATCTTCCTTTGTCTTTAATGAAAACAAGATACGATTATAAAGTGTTTCATCTTGGTTGTTGAAATAAACACAAATTCTTGTGATCAAGGAGTTTTACTGTTTGGAAATGACTGTCGTGTAGTGGGCAAAGAGTGGAAGTGACGTGTGGTCCGTTCATAAGCGGTGCAACCGATTTGCTTCTGCATACAGAAAATGTAGCGACAGCTCTTTCCTCTCTTAAAAGATGGCTCCAACCACATATTGTTATGCGATTTTTTCCATGACAAATGTGGACGAAGGGGGACAGGATTTTATGTCTGCCATGGACATTAGTGAAACTCCGAAATCAGTGAAAAAAAAAGTTCAGCGCACTGTCCTGTGGTGTCCAGATGACCCCACTTTTAATGTAAACAAGCTAAGGAGAACGGAAGGGTTACTCCATCTTTTGTGGGTAGGTTATCCTTCTTCATTTCTTTCTGGGGTCCCTCCTAGCCTTCCCCAGCCTTTTTTCTTATTCCTCCATCGGACAGCTGCCGACGCCCCAAACTTTTGTCCTTTTATTTCCTTGCTGGTGACTCCGCCCACTTCCTCCAGAACTCACACAGTACAACCCAACATTCTACACAATATTTATATATAAAACAGTTTCTATTAGTGTTAGAGCAACAGTATTTTCAAACCAGTGTGGACTTTATTCATATCAGAATCTAAAGAGGCTGTAAAATGTTAGATTTATCATCCTGTGATAAGATGTTCCTTCAGAGGTAGATAGGGGGCGCAAGGGTAGACTGTCTGTCACAGGGACCAGAGTGCCTAACAGCTACTTGAATTATTAAATTTTATTCTGTTGTTTACAACAATTTTGCACTAATTAGTGATTCTGCTGTTAATGTTTACTACCATTGTTTACACTGAATTCAACAGATAACTCAAATTCAATTGGTGTCAATGCTTTTCAAAGATACAGCAGTGATTTCAGCAATGTTGCACTAAAGTGTCTATTATTTGTTGCAAAAAATTAGAAACAAGTTGTTATTGTGTTCAATATTGTGTTCAAGCTGAAAAATAAATGGGGATACATTATTCCTTAAAATGGTGTCTTTTTCTATATATTGTTAGTTATTAGTGATATTATCGCAGTATCATGATATCATTGATATCGTGTATTGCGTATCGCGTTAATGTGCCCTAATGTGAACTGAATCAGATGAATATAAAAATATATTTAAAACATATATTAGATATTAAATGTATTTTAAACAAATACATTACATACACTAAATGTGTAAACCCAAAATTGAACTGAATTCATTCTTAAAGTTATTATTGATACCCAGCCCTGGTAAATGTGCTTCAAAATTTTTTTTTTTTTTTTTTACGTGAAGACTCCTTTTCTTTTTGTAAATGATGGAGGTCTTTTACATACAACCCAGTGGCAGCTTCTCCTCTGGTTTGATTTATGCCGTCTTTAGTCAAAACAGACTGGGCTTTAATCCACACATGAGGTTATTGAGAACAGAGGCTTGTTCTAAAATGTGTTTCCAAAATTTTCTGTTGTATGTAGCCTGTTTTATATTTATTTATCATTCCATCAGACCAAAACCTCTAAAAGCATTTTCTCTATCATCTTTTTTCTTGATTCTCTTCTCTTTAATCAGATTTAATTCTAATCCAGTAATCCTGCTGCAGCTTAATCTGCATTTGTGGTCATTTGTGGCCTGTGTTTACTCAAGCGTGTCAGTTTTTCAGTATTACTTTAGCTTTCGTTGATTGTAACAGTGGTGCCGAGTAAGGAACCCACTTTGTTTCTGGATTGCTTTGCTCAGCTAATGCAGAGGTTGTCAAATTGAGCAACGAGTGGGTACTGGATTTTACGATAGGTGGCTTCTATTAAAGGGAGGCCGGTCCATAACTCTTTTTACATCCCCATTCAGTGACAGCTGAATATCATTTATCATGACTGTGCTATCAGGGGACGGGGTCTGCAGATGGACCAAATGGCTGAACTTCTGCCCACTCGCTGCCGGCTTTACTGCCATCCCAGCCTCGCCCTGATCGATGGGCAGGTACTGTGGGGAATCGTTCAAAGTTTGAAAAGAGTTTCACCAAACTCCATCACTGTAAGAGCTGCACGGGGGCTTAGAGTGCCTTCCGCCTCCTTCTGTACCCGGATATTTAGAATTTGGAGGCAATTTTTATCAAAATAAAAAGAGCAGTGCTTTCTGGATAAACGCTTTAACAGCTCAAGGAAACATTTAGGCTTTAGAATGAGATAAATCCACGAAAGAGGTAAACTTGTACCCCCCTACCCCAAAATAAAAAACAAAAAGAAGACAGTAAAAAGTGTGTAATTAACTCAACATGGAGTGAAATAATTTAACCATAGATTCTCATCGGATCCTCGAGACTTCACAAACTGTGTTTCACTATTTCACTCTTAAGTCACATTAAATACATTTAGGACAACAAACATTGAAAAGGATATCCCATCATGCCCCTCTTCACTTACATGGAATTATTACTATCTGCTTCAAAGCAAGAGCTGCATAGTGGAGGGGTGCGTTGCATTCTCATCTTACAGCAGGAAGGCGCTGGTTCAAATCCCGGTTGGGTCTGTATGGATTTGCATGTTCTCCCCGTGCACGTGATTTTTTTCCGAGCACTCCAGCTTCCTCCCACACATATCAAATTATCAAAAATTATCAGAGGTTCTAAATGATATCTCCCTGTGAATCTGTGTGTGGTTGTGTGGCCCTGCAACAGACTGGTGAACTGCCCACTTCATCCAATTGTAACTAGGATAGGCTCCAACAGCCCCATGCTAAGGGAATGGAGAGATGGATGGACGGATCAAAATCAAATGAACTTTATTCATAAACAGAGTCGAACTGCTACAAAGAGCTTTACAATAAAACACCAAGAACACTAACAGATAAAATATAAGCACAAAAAACAAGACAGTAAAAACAGAGCAGAGTCTCATGGAAGGTTCAAAGCTTGTCTGTAAAAATGTTTTTTTAAAGCAAAGTTTTAAAGATGGATGGATGGATGGATGGATGGATGGATGGATGGATGGATGGAGAGTTGATTGATTGCAGGACTTTATAACAATAACTTATAACGAGGACCTTTGTGCCCTTGCTTTCAGTTATTGCTCTCCTCTCATCCATTTTTTACTCACATTCTTCTCTCGTTTTTTGTTTGTCTTTCCTGCTTTTGTTGATAATGACTCCTGAGTCAAACAGAAACCTTACAATATTAAACTGAATAAGAACAAGAACAGCTGCCTTCTTCACTATCAAACTTTATTTAATTTAAAAGGATGTGATTTTTTTTTTTTAACATTCATATAAAAGCTTTAGTGCACCAACGCAGCTACACAGGTTCTGTTGCGAGCCCGGGATGAAACTCCCCATTAATCTGCTGCGATTAAGCTGCCGGATCACTTACTTACTTAGTTGCATTGACCCACAAAGATAAAGAGTCCCGTCTGCTGAAAAGGTCAAGCAAAGGATTCGAGACGCAATTGTTGGTAATGGCTTTGGACATATAATACAGTGGCGCCGAGTAACTTTTGAAGGCCTTTAATTCAGCAGCGGCAGCCCCATGCCATGACACTCTTAAAAGAATTGCCTTTCAATGATGAGTGGACATGTTAAGTTATTCATCAGTGCCGCTCCACCAGTGCTGGCCCTCAACAGCCCCAACAAAGCCCTGACCACTTCATTTGCCCCGACCAGTGCCAAGAGCATTTACTTAATTCAAGTCAATCAATAGTGGCGTTTGAGAGCTTTTTTCCCCGTGGTGCTGGAATTAATGCTGATAAAGCTCTGCTGGTGTTTATGCTTTTATAGCATTGGTTTTGAGTGAGCATTTTGAATAGGAAACTTTTTTGAAACAATAAGGGACAGAAGGCCTTGATTGTTTTCTTTCTTCAGTATCTTGATTGAACTTACACAGTGATTTACCCTTTAAAAACAACTTTGAGGAGCAACAATGATTGAACTGAGGTTTGATTTGGTGTGTGTTGTCGATAGTGGCTGTGGTGTTCTTTCAAAGTTGTCCCCAGCTCGCAGTGCTGCAACACTTTTGCTTTAAGCCTTGGTCACAACCATTGACAGTATAATCACTGGACACATCAAGAAATACAGTTATTATTCAGTCAGACGTATTTTCTTTATCGCAAGTTATTTAAGTTCTAAACTGACCAATCAGATGCCTCAGTGAAAGCATGTTTACAGTGGGAGGAGAGAGACTTCGAACAAGCTCGCTCGTGATTGATTACTTTTTATTGTTCTATTTAAAGGCTAAGAAGTTACAAATTATTTCTATTGTTATCAGTTGTTTTTTTTTAATTGCTGAACAGTTTTTTTTGTATCATAGTTACTTGTTTCATTTGGTTTTTAAATGTTTTGTATTTGTTTCTTAACTTCTTTTTTAATTTCAAGAAGTTTTTATTTTAGTAAGCATCCCATTTCCATTTAATTGAAAATATTGCCCTAATTCTGTTTTTTAGTTTGTCAAGTAATTAAAAAAAGGGAAACTTAAAAAAAAAAAATCATAATACACAGAAATTAAAAACAACTGCGATTTCAAGATTCATGTCGCATTTATGAAAAATATTGATATCAGTGATATAGACCTGTATCAAATGCTCAGCGGTCCCCAGCCCTGGCCTGTTGGTGAAAAATTTGGAAACCTGGATGGAGGAAGTAAGTGGCCAGCACAAAATGTAAGGTCGTAGACCACTCAGTGAAGAGTTCATGCACAGCTTTTTCTATGGGCATGCTGCAGGCGACAGGTCATGGTGAACACTTATACTATAAAGAGTCAAGGGTAAGACTGTGTATATTAAGTGTTTGCACCGAGAGCGGGGTACAATGGCATCGTATGACCTGTACGTCATAAGTGTGTGCAATTACAAATCCTTCACACTAACCACGCGCATGACCACGCGCAGGAAAATAATGATCTCAGACTAACTTAAGTATTTAATGACTCAGAACTGTTTGTAAGGTATTCTTTCAGTTATAATCAGAAATCTTCAGAGAACTATTCAATGAGATTCTATCTGGATTGCTGTGTTTTTGCCACCAATTCTCCAATGCAGTAAAGAGCCTTCTCTGCTATGAACATGGAAACTGCATTTAGAGCCAACAGCCCACATCCTTTTTTTTTTTTTTTTTTGCACCAGTATGAATAATCACTACCAAAGTGCCAAGTGTGTATGGATATCTGCAGCTAAAAATATTTCCACAGACCATTTTCCTTGTGTCGTTTCCTAAAATTGCAAGATTACTTTTAGTAAGACAGACCGCTTCGGACGGGGAGAAGAATTTTATGAGCCCGATTTGCTCTGTGTTTGTAAAAGTGTAGGTATTATGAGCGCTGCTGTTCAAACAGCATTTCAGTGACTGCGCTCCAATTGGACCCTGAGCAACAGGAAGTGGAGAGAAGAACATAACAAGCCACTGGAGAAGTCGCATTGTCCTCCAGGGAACCATTAAACAGTTTCCATTTATTTATCCCTACACAAAAAAAAAAAAAAAGGTGCAGCAGCTTCTTGTTAATTGCCAACAGAAAACTATTGAGGTAGTTAGGGAGCGGCACCCTACCAGGAGACTTCCCCTTCGCCAGTCCCGCTGGTTCTGTCCTGTGATGCATGCAGAAAGGAGGAGGTACACGCAGCTCCTCACCACACTTTGTGTGTTCCGTTAGTGGCCTCGGGGACGGAGCATGTGCAGTGAAGCTGCAGCGTCACGCAATGAGATCAGCTCGTTGCAGTCGATTCAGGGACGGTGTTCGGGCCGAACTGCTGGAAGGCAGAGTGGCTCGGAGAGCGCTGTGCGCCTCCAGGGGACTGGGGCGGCCATTTTGTGGGGCGTAACTGACACCCATCCAGGGAAGGGTAAGGTTAAACTGCACAACACAACACTGGAGCAGGGCATGTAATAGGCCTCTCACCTTGCGGCCGTCTCTGTCAAGCGCACTGGAAGGAAAACCTCATTTGCTTAATAGCCTGCCGCCTCGACGCCAGACATTTTGGGCGATAAAACAGAAGGCAGCGACGATGAAAGCATAGCGGGGAAGGCGGAGCGGAGACAAAACACTTTCTACACTTTTGCTGGCGAGATGTGATTTCCAAACTGAGGATCTGTGTCAGCCATCTGGTGATGGAGACGAGCGGGGAACTTTGTCAGCATGCTACTTTCAATAATGCAAGCGTGCATGCTGTCACTACATAATTGATCATTCAAGGGGAGATTTCTCTGAAATGTCAACTTCACTCAGTTTATCACACAGTCATGTAAAAAAGGCAGGCCTCTTAACCGGGCGATGTCGTGTTCAGGCTCTTTCCCCACCAGTGAAAAGAACATTTCTTTTACTACAAAGTTAAAGGAAGTTTTATATATACGTTCATAATTATTTTATATACATGTGGTCCTTCCCTCTAAATTATAGAATACGTTTACTTGTAACTCAAGTCTTATCATTATCTTGACTAACAAAAACTAACGATGCATTCAAACTTTTAACTTTAATGCTCATTCTTGTTTCTAAAAGATACATTATTATAGTTTGGTCTCAAAAAAATATCCTAGTTGAACCAATAAATGGTTCCTGAGTTCGGCTGCAGCTCACCGCTGCCCTAAGGGGCGGGTCAAATACGGAGACAAAATTTTACTTAGCAAGGTGTGTGACAACTGATGGGATTTTAATTTTAACAAAGTAAAAAAATAAGTAGTAAAGTAACAAAAAAAAAAAAAACAACCTCAAACAATATTCAACTCTTTCAGTTGAAGGACAGTACATATCACTCTGCAAGGCTGGTGCAGTACCCATAATGCTTTGTAGCTTTCTTCAAAGTTGTGCTAAAATTTTTTTTTAATTTGAGTCCACAAAAAATCCCTTTGAGATCAGTGAGCACAACCAGAATGCACACTTAAAGCAGTAGATTAGAGCAAATTTAATATTTTATATAAATTCAAGGATTTTAAATGTGCCTTATGGTTAAAAAATGCTGCAAGGGTCATTTAATTAGCTTTGATTTAATTTGAGTTTGTTAGATTTAATACTTTTTTTTAGCTTAGATGAACCACAAAGAGTAAATAAACTCTTTTTATTATTCACGCTACTTATAACTACATTTGCTGCATTTAGATCTGGGATCTGCAACCTTTAGCGATAAAAGAGCCTCTGGGTCCAGTTTCTTACTGACCAGAACCCAGCAAGAGCCACAATAGCCTACTGTACGGTTTAAAAAAAAATGTTTTTGTGGCAATTAAACCATAAATTCATAAAATGTAACTTATTTTGATTATAAGAGATTTATAATTTGTTCATTTTGATAGCGGCACATGCAAGTTTTTATTCAAATTAAATGCATATTGTATCAAATAGAATCCAGCGTCTGTAGATTTGCAAATTTACATTAAAAGTATTGTCCCTGAACAAAAACTAGAAATAATTTAACAATGTTAGCTTAAACTAATAATAACAACCCAGTCTGACAACAGATTTTTTGGACTTTTTACCATCATTTTGCTTAGTTATCTGATATTTTGGATAAAATGTGAAGCTCTCTCTCGATTTAGTGTAATGTCAGTAATTCATTAAAAAAAAGACATATTTTTTAGCTATTGTAAGATCAATTCAGTTGGAAAAAAAAAAAAAAATCACCAAACTTAATTAACAAGAGTATAATTTCATTCGTCAGCATTTTGCGCATGTGTCTCCGGAGCCTCAGGTTGCAGACCCCTGCAATACTCTATAAAGGAAGTATTGTTCCCACCTAACTCATTTTTGTGGCATCAGCCACAAATCTTTCAATAGTACAATGATCACGCTTACGCTTTCATGAAATATCCAAGGTTTTCATATCTTATATATTTCAGGCTTTCAGCAGCAGAGAAATATATTTTTCTATCCAATATTGCTAGAAAATGTTGTTCTGCTTAATAATGTGGACCGTTCTTCTTTAGAAGTTTGTCCTTTAATTGAACTCACCTGATAAACCAATGATCACAGGTGTCTGAGATTGATTTCACTGATCCAGAGAGACACAATATCATCCATGAATTCAATGGAAAAAGAAAGATTTTTAATTTGGAATGCACTGTAAATTGTTCCAGAAATCTTTTGAAATTTTTAAGGAGAAACCTTAGACTAACATCAATATGTGCAATTTATTATTCCGTTACAACAAAGCAGAATGAACTGAATAGTAGAAATAGTACCTGCAAAAAAGAAAATGTTACATTTCTTTTGTCCAAAATCAGCTGATATCCTGTTTTATTTTAGACACATGGCTTAAATTAATTTCAGAACCAGTATTTCAGCTTTGCCCCGTACCTTTGGTCAGCATCCAATTCAGTGATTTGTGTGACATTTTATTCCACAACGCAGCAGTGAAATGAAAATAAGTATTAATCATTCGAGTAAACAGAAGAAGCTGATTGCATCACTGCTTGTTTTTTTTCTGTGCATTTCCAGTAGCGGATGCAAATATTTAATTTCAGCAAATACAACCCTTAATTCCGTCAGAACAGGACGCTTTATAGAAACAATAACGAGGAACTTATCTAATTAACATGTATTGGCGGCGAGATTTCCGAGGTGTGAAAAATTGTTATGGACAGGAAAATCAAGCTGCCAGGCGCAGCGTAGTGGTCTGCATATTCATGCACCTTCCTCTGCACCGCTGCCCTTTTCCCAGTCTGCCGCTATTAAGAAATGCAAATATTATGTGAGCTGCAACACATAGAGATCAATCTGGTGCTGCACGCTCACAGTCCTGCTCCTCTCCATGAAATGTTAAAGCTAATTCAAATGTTCTTTACTGCCTTCTTCTCTCCTTCTTTACCTCTCTGGTACAACAGGAACCCAGTGAAATCTTTGTCAAGTTAAATTAAAGTGCAAAAGAGAAAATCATATGAACTGTCATTTAGTTAAATGAAACATAAGCTTTAGTTTAAAAAACATATTTTCCACACAGTTCAGAATCAAGGACTTAAAATGATGTAATAAATATACAAAATTTTCTTTAAAAATATTTTTTCACTATAGTGATACGTTTTTTGGTACGTAAAAACTCAATCCCACTTTAAACAATTTTAACAATCTTGTTATCAAAACATTCAGCTCATTCAGAACGACCGCTTGTCTTTTGGTTCTCATAAACATTATTGTTTCTAAAACATTTCAGCCGTTTTTGGCTAAGACGTTTTTCCAGTTTTTTAGGCTAATTTTAAGTTTAGCTAATACACTGCTCACAGAAATTAAAGGAACACTTTTTTTATTGGGCCTGGCATGAATTGAATGAAACCTGTCTGATAATGTTCTTGTTGGTTAATCAGCTGAGGGCCTCGTTAATCAATTTCAGCTGTATTGGTGTTGATGGAATTAACAACAGGTGCACTTCAGTGGCAACAATTAGAAAACCCTCCAAACAGGACTGGTGTTACATGTGGAGGTCATTTCAAGTTTCTCCCTCTTGATCTTTTTTGGTTGGTTTTCCACTCGTGCTGATTTTGTCTTGTGTAATTCTCTCTACTGACAGTATGAGGAGATTCCTTAACCCTACAGAAGTTGTACAGGTTGTCCAACTTCTCCAGGATGGAACATCCACACGTGCTGCAGCAAGAAGGTTTAATGTGTCTCCCAGAACAATCTCCAGAACATGGAGGAGATTTCAGGAGACTGCTGGTTATTCTGGGAGAGCTGGACAGGACCGTAGAAGGTCCTCAACCCTCAGCAGGACCATACCTGCTCCTTTGTGCAAGGAGGAACAGGCTGAGCACTGCTCGTGCCCTACAGAATGACCTCCAGAGGGCCACTGGTGTGAATGTCTCTACCCAAACAATCAGGAACAGACTTCATGAAGGTGGTCTGAGGACCCCACGTCCTGTAGTGGACCCTGTGCTCACTGTCCAGCACCGTGGAGCTCCACTGGCATTTGCTCAAGAACACCAGAATTGGCAAGTCCGAGACTGGTGCCCTGTACTTTTCACAGATAAGAGCAGGTTCACCCTGAACACCTGTGATAGACGTGAAAGAGTCTGGAGAAGACAAGGAGAACGTTCTGCTGCCTTCAACGTGATTCAACATGACAGGTTTGGTGGTGGGTCAGTGATGATCTGGGGAGGCATATCCATGTAGGGACGCACAGACCTCTACTGCCTAGGAAATGGTGCTCTGACTGCCAGAAGGTATCCAGATGAAATCCTTGAACCCATTGTCAGACCCTACGCTGGTGCAGTAGGTCCTGGTTTCCTCCTAATGCACGACAATGCCCGGCCTCACGTGGTAAGAGTTTGCAGGCAGTACCTGGAGGATGAAGGAATTTAAACAATTGAATGGCCTTCACCATCCCCTGACTTAAACCCAATAGAACATCTCTGGGACATTATGTTTGGGTCCATTAGGCACCACCAGGTTGCTCCTCAGACTTTACAACAGCTCAGGGATGCCCTCACACAGATCTGGGAGGAAATGCCACAAGACACCATTCATCGTCTCATTGGGAGCATGTCGTGACGTTGTCAAGCATGCATACAAGCTCGTGGGGGACACACAAGATACTGAAAAGCATTTAGAGTTGCAGAAATGAAGTTTTGGATAAAATGGACTAGCCTGCCACATCTTCATTTCACTCTGATTTTATAGTGTCTACATAACTGAGTCATCTGTAGGCTGAAAACTTTTATTTCCATTAAAAAACTTGGCATCCTTTTGTTCCTAAGACACTGTCCTGTCGTTATTTGTATATCCAGCTTCATACTGAGCTCTGATGTATCTAATGTATTTCTTTACAGTGCTCCTTTAATTTCTGTGTGTAGTATATTTTAGCTTTATGCTAGCTGTTTTGGTCAAATTTTACTTTTTTAAGTTCTTTAGACAAAATTGGAATCTAGCTAATATTTTAGATTTGTGTGAGCTACTTTGTCAAAATTAGACTTTTTTTAAAGTCCTTTAGGCTTAACTGGAGTTTAGCTTATATTTTAACTTAATGCTTGCTGTTATGTCAAAATTTGACTTCTTTTTAAGTCCATTAGGCAAACTTGAAGTTTAGCTAATATTTTAGTATTATGCCAGCTGTTTTGTCAAAATTTGACTTTTTTAAAATTCTTTAGGCAAAATTTGGAGTTTAGCAAAAATCATAGCATTTTTGTTTTCACAAACTGTTTAGCTAACAGTTTTAGGTAACAGTTCGAGCATCTTCATTGGCCACATTCAGCTTACAGCGCTTGCATTATCACAGGTAATGCTACATATTTAGTTTTAAATATAAACATGTTCAAACCTAAATGCTATTGTAAATAATAATAATAATAATAGTCTGATAAATCTGGTAGCACAGTGGAACAAAAACTCAAAGGTATAAGTCTGGCTTTCTGTAAAATAATAATTTAAAAAACATTTAAATAAAAAAAACTGAACTAAAACAAAACAACTGAGAGACTAAACATTTTTTAATCTGACTTTGTGGTTGAACGCAAACTTTAGTTAAATCCAAAATCTCTCACCCCTTAGAGAAACACTATTTTGATCACACATGGTTTAAAAATGTGCATATAATCAGAGCATCACACAACACTTCAAACACAATAATAAAAAAGACCAAACATTTTAAACAGTGGTAATTGCACGGATGCTGCTTGTTTGGCTTCCTTGCTGCTGAAACTGTTTGGTGTGGCTCTGGCTGGACGGAGACATGCTGCTGTTGTCCAGCACATCAGGTACCTGAGGAACAGGATCAGACATTTGATTGTTTTCTGACCAAACGTGAGCATGTTCCTCCTGCAGAGAAGTGAGCAAAAACTTGTGTTTTTGTCACTGAAATGACCCAAAATCCAACTTGAGCAGACAACCTCTCCTAAAATAGTCTGCTTTACAGCTTCACTGAAATACATCTAAACACAAGCTAACCTCTGACCTAATATCATCAAAGTAGATGCATTTCTCAGGAGATGAAAACCTAAAACAATCAGTTATTTTAAGCAATTCAGAGGAGAATGTGTAAGTTATCCAAAATTTCTGACATTTTCATTCAAGATCTAAGACTTATTTAGTTCCTGTAAGCAAACTCTGATCAAACTGGAAAACTATTGTCTGCATATTTGTGAAACACTGTGGTGCATTTGCATAAAAAAAAAAACATATATATGTGTTCAACAGGATTTGCTATTGGACAGATTCTTAGGGCCATCAAAAAAATAAGTACATTTATGAAATAAATTGTAAAATTGTTGTAATTTTACAGGACTGAAGTCATAGCATTATAAAAAAAAAAAAGTAACACATTTTTACAAGAATAAAGTGAAAAACTAAAATCAAAAAGTAATAATTTTATGAGAATAAAGTTGTAAAATTATGAGCAAAAAGTATTATTTATAAGAGAATTAAATCTTAAACTATAAGCAAAAACTTGTGTCTTTAATGAGAGTAAAGTCATAAAACTATGAGCAAAAAGTTCGAATTTACTTCAGCATTGATTTCACAAATAAGGAAATATTAAGTATTTTAGTGAGTCAGTATTTGTTAGTTTAAGGACATTGAAAAGAATTTACAAGAAACTGAGACACTTTAAAAGAGGATTTTTGACCCACAAGGAGGGGATTTCTGGTGGCCGTTTGAGCCGTCGGCAGCACAGTTGCAGAGGTCCAAATGCATTATGACAGATTCATAAACTAAAGCTCTAATGATGGATTTAAGTGGATGGAGGTCTTCACAACCAAAAATATTTTTGAGAAACCATGTGTTTTGTAAAAATTTTTATCTTTTTCCTCAGACTTTTAGTACTTTGTTTTTATATATCATTTTTCCTTTGTGACCCTTTTTGTTATTTTTGTCTTTTGTGACATTCTAGTTGTAATAAGAAAAGTAGCACTTCCTCTTTTTCTATTTCTCATCCTTACATGGTGGAAAGTGGCATAACTGGGTTGGCTGGAAGCTCCCGTGTTACCCACGCCGTCATCCTCATCTGTGGAACAGAAGGACAGAAACACTTCAACCTTGACCATGTGACTCCATATTGTATTGAAGTCAACATCACAGAAGGGACAAGGTTTAATTTTTTTGTGTGACATAAACCAAATAAGCGAGCTTAAATTCCTGCTAGAACATTTTGGATAATTTTTCCTATGACCCACTCTGTATGACACGGTTGTGTGGTTTTTTTTCTGTTTCCTGACATTTTGTGTTTTGCAGGTCAGCTGTCACTCCTCCTGGATGGCCCCTCCTTCCCTGGTGCTCTCTGTGGAGGAGTGCACAGCTGTCTGCACTTTGTAATTAAGACTATTTAAGTTTCAGCATTTCTCAGTGTCGGTGCGTCCCTGTTAGGACCGTGAGTTCCTTTTGTAAGTTTCCAACTCGTCAAGTGTTTTCCTTAGTCTTTAGTTTTGTGTTGTTTTGAAGTTTTCCCTCTTGTGAGGCGTCTTTTGTTTATTAAAAAAACCTCAAACTGTATTTCCGAGTCCAAGCCAGGTTCTCTGCTCCTGGGTTCTTGTCACCCCAGCCGTCACATTGTAAGTTTGACACCTTAAAAAGTTGAAAATAACCAATTTGAGGTGCAGCAGCGCTCTAAAAACTGTCTCCAGAAATATTGGTACACAAAACCAAGAAAAGCATTCATCTACTATGTAATGTCTGCACCTGAGAAAGTTTAAAACTATTGCAAATTAAAAAAACAAAAAAAATGTTGGTTTCATTCTATATCTTTAATGAGGAGCCTTGAATCTTCACAAAAAAAACTGGCGCTTATCAGTTTGCTCTGGTAGTAAAAATTTAAATGTTAAGAAAAGGGCAAAAAAAAAAAAAAAAGGCGGGAAGGTTTCTTTCTTTCCCTGAGTTTCTTTAAAGTGGACTGTGTTAATGGGAACCATGACCTTCCTGTTTTTACATTGAAGCAGTTCCAACTACAGAAATGAAGCAACTACTCTGAGTTCTTTAATTAAATATTTCATTTATCTCAGAAGAAACTGCCTGAAACACACTGAAAATGTTTTTTTTTTTTTTTTTTTTTACATAGAAATTATTGGCAAGTACAAGGAGCTTAAATCTTTTAACATACGGTGAATACATTACTTTCATTTTTTTCACTTTTTAATCAAATACTGCACTAGACATTACTTTGCAAAAACAAAACTGGCATGTTTAAATTGTATTGCTTTGATGCATTGAAGTATTTTACTTTTCAAATTTAAATGTATTGCAAAAATAAAGCGTTCAAAACTGATGTTTTTTTACTTTTTCACTATTGAAACTTCATTTGACAATATTTAAAAGTCTACTCATGAAAAAAAAAAGTATCATATTTTTTTTTTCATATTTTTGGAATATTTTATTTGGTGAAACTCAATGCAAAAAAAAAAAAAACTTTTTTTTTTTTCTTAGAAACACATTTGAAACTAAACTGTACAGATGATCTGCTGCCACAATTTCCAAAAAGTTTCCACACAGTGATGTTTGAGGGAAAAATACTTTCATATTCCTGCAATTTAATGTCACAATTGATGAACCAGTGTTCAATGAATTTAATTAATTTATTTAATTAATTTTATTAAACAACCTCGATCAAAACAAGGCTCTGCACATTAAAAGTTCAAAGAACAATAAAAATAAATGCTAAAATGTTAAAACAGTTACAAATAAAAGTATAAATAAGTGAAATATATTTTAGTTTTTATAAATAAACCAAAGCAAACTGTTATTCATTTTTTATGCATTCATATTCTTAAATACAAATTGCATTCCTATATAGTTGTAAATATTTGATAAAGTTGTAATAACTGCTCTCTACTGCTCTCTTACTTGTGCCTTCACTGGAGTACCCCAGGTTCAGCATCCCCCCTGTTGCCCCAGCAACCGTGTTTCTCTCAGGGCCTGGTTGGTCAAACCTGCAATAACAGAGACAGAACTTTTATTGAAGAGATGATTTTTGTCAGTGGACAGCCTTACACTCTTCTCATCACAAGTCCTTTAAAAAATGAAAATAAGCAACTCTTTCTTTGAAAAAAGTTCTCTAAAGAAATGACTGAATTCAAGCAGAAAAAGGGCTTTGATGACTCTGCTGTCACCGCTTTAGTCCTAATGTAGCTGTTGGATTTCCGAATTAATGTATTTAATTTTTCATTCTAATTAAGATCGATGAAAACTAATTCATTCCCATTAACAAAGATTAATCCTGTGTCCTCATTTTAAATGTGAATGGAGCTCCATTTTAAAAAAGACAATGTGTAGCTTTGATTACAGGGAACCCCATTGCAACACAGGAAAAGTCACTTTTATGATGTGAGGAGATTTCAGTGGCTTAAAAAATGCTGAACACGTTTAATAAAAGAGCTTTTGATTCTTACCTAATCACTTCCTGCAAGTTTTCCTCTGAAAAGAAGAAAGAGGAGAGCATAATTAAGAGCCATTTCAACCACAGTAACACTCAGCAGCTATAATGCCAATGGCTCTGCACTAAAGTCATGGCTTCCAGTCAGAAGGGAGTTTTGTAAAAGCAGAAATAAGACATCACCACAACAGTACTGATGGCGTTTGCCACTGGGAATGAACATAAACACTTCCCTTTAACATTGAAACTAATACTGCACACCATTAAACCTGCTATCACAGAGGCTAAAGTCTTGTAGGGTTAATGTGCAGATCTTTTTTTTCCCCACTAATTACAAAACATCCATCATTCCCTGTAGGTTTACTGCAAGAGAGGCTTGGTAGCTGGAAGCCTCATCTCCGTGAGACCTCCTCGTGAAGTTCACGCGAGCCCCTGAGGGACGAGGTTTTACAGCTGTAAGCCTGAAGCAAGGACAGTGCTGCGGGGGGGATCAGACTTCGTAGGTAATGAAAGGTCACGCGTGATTTCCTGAGGATCCCCGAGTCCCAAACCAGAGCTGTGGTTCAAACCTTGAAAGAAATGTGTGACGCAGGAGCAACGCAAGAATCCGCTGGGAGTTTACCAATGACAGTCATTATTAGATGAACTGATATGATTCCTCAGATTTATAATAACAGCCCTTTTTATAGTCGCACTCTGATCATCTTTTGATTTATTCTAAAAGTGTTTCCAGTGGGATTTTAATTATGATTATGACGTTTTTATGCTAAATAAAAAAACCTGTCATTTTTTAGGACATGGTTTCTGCAAATACTTCAATAGAAATTCACCTGAGTTGTGAGTGTTGACACTATGTAAGTCTGCCCCCACTTTACCAACAAACACACTTACAGTTGATAGGGAATCTTCTCCCCAACTCCCTAACTTCTGACCAATTGATCTTAAAGTTTCACTTCCCCCCACCACAGCTGCACTCCTTATCTTTTACTTTCTTGTCTTTCAACAAAATAATTTTGAGTAAAACACGTAACACACTTAATGATTTTAACCAGGCTTTAAAAAGTCAAAAGATTTTGCACACCCCCTATTATTATTATAGTCTGCTCATTACAGTTTTGCACAATTTGCTTGTTTTTTCTTGTATATATATATATATATATTTTATTTTTTTCTTATCTTTTGTAAATATCGATATATTTTTTGTATACACCTAATGCTGCAACAGCCTAATTTCCCAGCCTGGGATGAATAAAGTATTTCTATCTATCTATCTATCTAAATAAAAAGCAGCATTTTAAACGGTATAGAAGTCATCTAAAAACAGTTTAAAAAGCATGTATGGAAATGTAGAAGAAACAGTTGTGAAAATAAAATCCTTCACCAGTCAGCAAGGTCAAGTGGTCCCCATGTGGTTTAAAAGTGGGCAGAGAATGTGAAAAATGGGCAGCGGAGCTGGCTAGCATGGTATGCTGTCCTCCGGGTGGCTAGCCAGAGTACCAAGCCAGCGAGTGGCCACTGAGTGTCCACTTAAACCAATGTGAGCAATGGCCACCATGGAAACTGCAGACAAACCCATCTGGGGCCCACATTTCCTGCCCACTTTTAAACCACATGGGGCCCACTTAGCCTTGCTGGCTGTGAAACTGGATAAACATGATTAAATAACAGACCACTGGGAACTTTACAATAAAAAAGTTAAAATCGTTTAATTGATTTAAGCCTTATAGATCAATAATCTGTTCATAAAAAATAAAAATTGATTTAGCACATAAAGCTAAATGTTGGATGAAATCTCTCAGAGGACAGCTAATGCTAACGCTCGGTCAACCTAAACATACATTGCTGACCAAATAAACATCTTTATAAACTCTCAGGCATATTGTGAAATTATTTTTAAGTAAATCATTTTTAAAGTGACGATTTGTGGTCTAAAACATCCTTTTTTCCTCACACTTTCTTTTCTTTCTAGAATGAAACTAGAGGCCAAACTGAACCCCCTCCAGGAGAAGCAGAACAATGTTTACAGTGTTAATGATCTGAACAATTTTGTTAGAACTTCTCCTTTTGAGAATCTATGTAACATTGTGTGGTATGAACAATCTCATTATTTAATTGATACATTTGACAGCATGTGAACTGTATCAGATTAATATAAATATATATTCAAACCTTTGAGTTGATTATTAATGTGTTTCTAAACAAATATGTATTAATGTGTAAACTCAAAATTGAATTGAATTGAAAAAATCCGAATTGAATTGATTCAGGCTCTTGTGAATCAAATCTAATAACTTCTGGAAATTATAACTGATACACAGCCCTAGAAAAAATATAACTGGAGTGGAATTTTAAAGACCCACTCTAATGAAAGGTGGTTTTTTGTGTTTCAAACATGTCAGTGTAGTATTTCATTCATGGTGCCTGTTGTATTTTCTCATGGAGAGAACATAAACAGATGGATCATGGGAAGGATGCTGGCTTACTCCACAACAACAGTCCCACCAGCAACTCAGAGGTGAATCTCTAATTATCTACTGCCGCTCTGCAGAAACGACGTCCAAGATAACAACACAGGTTCTATCTGGTTAAAAACGGCGTAATCGCAATTAAAAGAGCACTGAGAACACTTGTACAGCAGAACGAAAAATGATCGGATGATATAGATTAAAAATCACCTGCAGTCATGTTTGACTACAGTTGGAACAATCCAAAGGCCTTCAAAAATAACTTGCACTTTTCCACATTTCTTTTCTTGCTTTATAAGATTTTCAGCTTTAATATTAGATTACACATTTCATTTTCACATTTCTGTCCTCTGCACTCGTTTTTGCATCACTGCACACTCCTCCCCTGTTCTTTCTAAAGCAGTTACTGCACAGTTTAAGCTTTCTGCTGATAGGTAATGTTCTGCTTTAGTCAGGAAAAAAAAAACTACTGTTTGCCCTTGTCGAAGCGCACCACAGGACAGTCACAGCATGAATCTCTTCATTATACTGTAATCACGGTTTCCAGGGTGGAAAATTGTGGACGTTTGCTCCTGAACAATAAAGGAAGAAGAAGAGGAGGAAGAGCGCCTACTTATTTGTGTCCTTCGTCTGTAGCAGAGGACGGTGGCGATGCAAACCAGCAGAAGCAGCAGCAGAACACCGAGACAGGCGGATAATATCACCAAGTCTGTGCGGTCCCCCGCTTCTTGCAACACCTCTGCAACTGAAGAAAAAAAAGCCCATTTTGGTGCAGAACCGTTGGAGCAGAGTTGATGGGTTAAATATAAATAGCAGATTTGGAGAAAGAAGAAAAAAGGGAACCAATCTGTGCTTAAAGGTCTACAACCTTGCAAGCTGACACAGTCTGTCGGTGCTTTTGCTCCCACTTACATGGCTAGAAAAATACACCTAAAACATGTGAAGTTGAAAACTTGCATTTATTCTTGTTCACACGCTGTGCGTTTCCTCACCCACTGTCAGATTGACGCTGCTCTTCAGCGGTTCTGGAAGCGCCGAGACGGAGGCCAGGCAGTCCACACGAGTGCTCCTCACAGCTCTAAGAGTGAGGTTGGTGGTCACAGTGAAGAGGCCCCCCACCACCTCTACAAAGCTGCTGTTGGATTCATTGTGTTGGCTTTGCTTCACCTCCTCAGAAGAAAAGAAAAAAATATATATTGTTCATGATTTAGTCAGACACTAATCTAACCTTATATTTTGTTTCTAATGGAGGTAAAATACTTGGAAATGTGAAAACGTTCACTGTGTTGATGTTAGTCTCTAATGAGATTCAGCTGCAGAGGTGAAGTCTGATGGTGATGAACCAACCACAGTTTGGAACAAATCTGTTCAGAATTTAAGATTGATTGATTGATTGATTGATTGATTGATTGATTGATTGATTGATTGATAAATCAGTTTGTTGGTTGATGGATTGGTCAGTTGTTCAATGGATCTGTTGGTCAGTCGGTTGGTCGATGGTTAGATCAGTTGGTCGATTGGTTGTTTGGTTGATGGATCGGTCAAGTGGTTGGTTGATGAACAGTTGGTTGGTCGATGGATCGGTCAGTTTGTCGATGGATTGGTTGGTTGATTGATGGATTGGTCGGGTGGTTTGTTAATGGAGTGGTTGGTTGGTCGATGAATCGGTTGATTGGTCGATGTACTGGCTGGTCGAGGGATCGATCAGTTGGTCGATTGGTTGGTTGGTTGGTCGATAGATTGGTTGGTTGGTCGATTTACCAATGAGTTGGTTGATTTATCAATCAGTTGGTCGATTGGTTGGTCAAATGTTTGGTCGGGTGGTTGGTCGATGGATCGATCGGTTAGATCAGGGGTGTCAAACATACGGCCCGCGGGCCGTATCCGGCCCGCTAGATGATTTAATCCGGCCCAGTTATGAAGAAAAAAATATATAAGAATTTTCAAAAAAGAAAGCAAGTTTCTAGCCCACTCCTGTGGCGAGTTATGGTTCTTTTAAGAAATGGATGCAATGCGCGATTTAACCACTAGGGGGAGCAAAGACAACTCAAGAGATAAAGAAATAAACAAACTTCCCTAGTTTTGGGAAACAAAGGGACCAAAATGTTTGCAAGTTTAACCCAATGGAACCAAGGACCTAAAGCTCTGTTTTTGTTTACTTTTGAATTTACTTCCGTATTTTCAATTTAACATGCTTATTTGATATCATTTTAATCAGGACAACCCTATCTATGTGACACTGCGTTTTTTAAAGTAACTTTTCCATGTTCTATTCATACATCAAACATAAAATCATGCAAAAACAGAAAATTCCATCTGGAAAAATAAGATTCATTTTGCTGTGGATACCCCCAAAATGTTTAACAAACTGCTTTTACAACATAACATGACAGTTTTGGGTGTAATTTCATAAAAACAACTTAACTAAGTTTAGTCAACAAACTATCAACATATTTTTGACTGAAAATACAAAAAAAAAAGATTCCTTTTTTGGACCAAAAATCTGAAGAGTTTGTGTTGGTAGAGGAACATGACAGACCTCACAGCTCTATGATGGGACATTTATATGTTGTCATACAGACAGTAATAGTACTTCAGTCAGTCTGTGTGGCTTCAGCTTCCAGCCAGACCAAAAAATAAGAATTTCTCTCCTAAGACTCTGCTGTCCATTTGATGTTTCATGGAAATCTATTTTTCTCTCTTTTCTTTTACTTTTTTTCATCATAAGCTTTGCCTGTTGAGTTTGTGAGGAATAATAAAAAGGTTTTAGGGAGAAGTTTGATCCAGCTGGACTTCAGATTGGCCCGGCTGGAATCTGCTCTCAGGTGGGGGCGTGTCTGTCTGCTCTGTTGCTCGCCTCTCGGAACAGCGCCCGGCGGGACTTTCGCAGAGAAACAGAATTTTCGTGATTTTTTGACAACACAGGTGGTTGTTGATGTTGTAGAAAACTCAAAGCCAAAGCAAAATTAAAATCACATTCCTCCTCGTGGGGTTTCTAATAGCGGACAGCTCTGGTTGGCTCCACCCCCCACTGCAGGTGAGCTGACCTGCATTGCAGCCGTCTGATCAAAGTTCGTCTTCCGCCTTATTTATTCAAATCAAAGATTGTTTTGTCCAAAGACTACAATAAAGGCCATATTTTGCCTTTAATTCAAAAAAATATCAGTTACAGAACATAAAAACGTTTATTTTATCACGTTGATCTCACAGCTGCACAGCAGGACGTCTGAGGGCATCCGTCGGTTCCAGAGGGTTCATTTAGTTTGATTTTTCATTGATTAAAACATTTATATTTTTTCCGTAGCCCCCTTTTTAGTTTACTATCAGGATTACTTTAATGTCAGATGTAAAACATTGAGTCTGTATAAAATTAAATAAACCTTTTTTTTTTTTTCTTTTTTTACTTAGTGAAATCCATTTTATTTGAAATACTTTGGACTCAGTGAATGAAAATGTAATAATAAATGATTAGACTATTAGGTTGTTTTTGCAACTAAGAAATAAAACAAAACTAAAGCTAAAGATAACACGTTGAACAAAGGTTATTTTGCTGTTATGTTTCTGGCCCGGCCCACTTGAGATCAGACGGGTTAAATGCGGCCCCCGAACCAAAATGAGTTTGACACCCCTGGGTTAGATGGTTGGTTGGTTGATCTGTCATTTACATTCAAATGACTCTTTTATTTATAAAAACTAATAAATGCATGATGGTAAAGCTGATCAGTGTTCTTGTAAATTTAACTAAGTGCCTTAGAGTCAAAAAACTTTCATTATTATTTAAAATCTATATTCTGAATTGATGGCTCAGTCGGCTGCGTGTAGGACTCAAGTTTGTTTCCAGGGGCGTGATGAGCTGAATCCATGAACAGTCTAATTAGAACTGGACTCCAGCAATGAGGTCCCCCATTGGAAATGCATTACCACCCTTCGCGAAAGTAGGCCACCGCCTTCAATGTTACTTCTTGATATGTCTACCGCCAAATTGCAAACGACTGCAACCCATCGACAGCGATTGCTCTGAGTGACTGTGAGTCGTAGCTGAGTCATGGAATCTATAGGAAGTACTGTCACCAATCTGGAGTGAGTTTATTGTGAGTTTCCACCTCTTTCCACGCCTCTACCTGTAAACAACTTCCACTTTAATAACGCCGGCTCGGGAGAATTGTAAGAAACCATTGTTCAAGCCATAGAGAGAACCATTTGAACATTTGATTCTGCAAACGGCCATTCTGTATTTACTTACATTTGTTTTTTTGTCAAGCTAAAAGGGAGCATTTGGATGACGTCGCTGCAGTGCGGCGCGTGAAGCGCAGCTTATCCCTTTACAGTCTCATCAGATGCAAGTGAGAAGCCCGCTCAGCGGTATTTAAAATAATTAACCATTCTAACAAGTGAACAGCTGGATCTCTTTTTCTGTTTGAAAATACGACAAGATCCATTCAAGTTTGTCCCAGCACTCGCAGTCGTGCTCATCCTCAAAGTAGACGTCTGCGTCTAACCCAGACTGCAGGCTTGAAAAGTGCGGCGAAGAATAAACTCTGGTTGGTGGTTTTATGGAGGAGCTGTAGCATTCTGTGTGATGCATAACTTATAATTTATAAGCTACAATCGAAACAGTGAAAAAAACAAAAACAAACGTTAAACCAAAAAAGAAAAGTCCAAAGCACATAACCTCGGTCTGGAAATCTACTTCTACACAGTAAATTGCATCTAAAAACTGGCGACAGCATGCGCCTCTTGTTGTTTTTAAAACTGCTGAATCGGTTCATTCCATTGAGGAAAACCACAGTAAAGGCAATGATTGGTACATTGTTGAATTGTAAAGTAGGTGCTAAATTTCTTCATGGACCACATCGATGAAGTCTGTTGCCATTGGCTACCCAACAGCCACATCTATTATAGAAGTTTGAAAGAAAAACCTTAAAAATCTGTCTTCTTTTTTTTTTTTTTTTTTTTTATTCTTTATTATCCTAATGAATAAAAAGGACAAATATTTATTATACCTATCAATACGATTATTGTGTTGTACTGGAACAACCAAATCAAACACAAAAAAACCTGGTCTTTAGGTTTTAGTCCTTTTTGTAATTGTACATATTGTAATTTACCTTATTGGTTAAGCTGAGCTATTGTTGCTTTAAATCAAAACATGAATAGTTCTTAAAAAATTCCAATCTATGAGGAAACACGTTTTATTTTCACTAAATTTTACAAGTCAAATTAATAAAATGAGGTAGAACAATAACGTACATCATCAAAAGCCACATGTCTAGAAAAAGAAAATTATTTTTAAACAGGCCTCCACCTTTTTCCTGAACCATGCTGTTTTTCTGTGAAATGTTTCCCTAATCGATTTTAATAATCAGATCATAATCAGTCAGAACGGTTTGAAATAGGGGGGATTATTGTGAATTAAAATGCATGATGAATACTTAATCAAATCAGCTTTTTCAATTTTCTCTAAAAGCATTTCTGTTTCCTGCAGGACCTCTCAGTGTTGTCTGGTTTACACGAGTCTATAGCTGCAAACATGATTAAAAGAAAAAAAAAAGAATTGTTTTGTAAAAGAGTTGGGCTATCTTGTAGACTTAATGTTTGATTAGCAGGATGGAGAAAAAGCCTTTGTAACCACACAGCATGTCAATACCACTCAGAGGAAGCAGATGAAGATGCTTCTGTTCAAATAACGGATCAGGACCTCCGAGGTTAACCAGCAGGAGGCAAATCCCTAGAAAAAACTACGAAAAATAAAACTCCACTTGAATTTTATTAGTCGATCTTTCACAACCAAAAAACAAAAAGTATCTACAAAACCTACCTGAATATGAACTAATTCATGTTTATACCAAAATCATATTTTTTAATGTTTAACCCAGCTACTGTCGGGTGAAGGCAGGATACACCCTGCACTATAGTCACCAGTCTGTTCCAGGCCCACAAAATCCAATTTCAAGGGAGACCTGAGCCGAAAGGCATCATCACAATACAAAAAATCAGTTAAAACAATAAATTAGAAATAAAATACACTTAAATTAAACAGTACAACAATAATTAAAAGGTTAATCTGGAGTAATACAGTCAAAATAAGTGTGATGTGCATATTTCTTTTAAAAGCTCACAAAGCAATTCGAGGCGCAGAGACTGTTGAACATTATTCGAGGAAAGCGGAGAAGCAATAGAAAAGTTACTTAGTGTAAACAATTAACCAGTGAAGCATGTGTTTAGACTGTGAGAGGAAGCCAGATTGGTAAATCATCATGTCCATGGAGAGAACATGAAAACTCCTCACAGAAATCCTTAGGCTGACATATTATTACCTTTTTGCCGTCCACCTGCCATTGCACAAGAGGTTTAGGAAACCATCCTGCAGCACGACACTGAAACCAGACACGGGAGTCCTTATAGACCAACCGGCTTTCTCCTTGGATTGCCACACAGCCTTTTTCTGAAATGAGAACATTTAGGATTGATATAAAAGTGCAACTCACGTTTATGCTTAAAAGTCCCTCTCCAAAGAAAATCCCGTTTTTTTAGAGTTTTTAACATGTCTATGTGGCATTTTTTCTTATGATAGAGAACAAATGTAATAAATCATTTTGTTTTTGCATTTCCGAGTATTTCTCCTTTTAAATCGCTGCCAGTCAAACTCCCTCAGACAGATTCTGTTTGGTTTGAATTAATGATTTTCTTTCCATCACAACAGCTCTCTTGCACATGCACTAAATCCCTCATCTGGTCCAGCTAGCCTGTCTAGTTCAGGTGCTGGAGAAGAGAAGATGGTATCTTCCCAATGACTGCAGTCAAATGAGCAGTCGTTCACATTTCCGTAGTGACTTCGGTCCACAAAGCTCTTCTCTTCCTCGTCTGAACTGACATCCGATTCAAAACAATATGTCTTGACATATTTTTATGAAGATTTAAGCTAGCGAGACACAAAGCTATCATAATCAGACACGGGGGGATCAGGGGCGGGGCTGCTCAGCTCAGCTCCAAAAGCCACACCCCCTCAGAGGACATTTTGGAAACAGAGGCTTCAGATCAACATCAAAATTTGATTTTTATGACATTCAGGTTGTGGGATTTAGGTAAAAACATCATAATCATATTTAAAACACTACTGGAAACATTTGAAGAAAGAAAAAAAAAGAAGATGATAGGGGGACTACAAGCTTTGTGTCAAGGTACGTTCCCCCTACCAGAGTGTGAACCCCTAGTCTGAGGCATTGTTGATTTGTTTCGTAACACTTATTTTTTTGTTCCAAAAAACATAAAAAGAAGGTGAAGGATTACAACATTTATTGATATTTATTATTTAACTTTTGTGAGTTTGCTGTCATGTTTGATTTTTTTTAGCCACATATTGGACGTAAAACGAGAGCGGGCACGGAATCTGATCCAGCCCGCTAGAATCTGTGCCCTGCCCAATCCACTGAGCGTGCTTTCATTATTATTATTATTATTAATAGTATTTTTAAGAGCCTGTTTGCTCATAATTTTCTAAATCTGTGCAGCAATGTACATCTTGCCTGCACGTAAATATGTGGTAAAAACATCAGCCTTTGTTCTGTCAGGATGTGATTGGTAACATGAATTCATGTGATTTTTAAAGGGTTTCTCAGGACTTTTCGGTGCGCGGAGCGGCATTTCCACATTCAAAATCCGCCTCCACCGTCTCATACCGTCCTGAAGCCGCTCAGAGAAACAGGTTTCCCGGGAGACACGGTTTTCCTGAATCCGGCAGGTCTCTCATGCATAGCAGCCGGACGGACTCATACCATAACAAAGCAATACGTCATAACAACTTACAACTTACATGAGCCTTAGGGATACTTTACGATACATTTACCACACGTGCAAAAATCGTACATTCCACTTCATGGCGTTGCTTGAGGTTACTGTACAAGCTGCAAGACACGCCTGCACTCTCTTTACAATGACCTTCCACGGATCACACCACCTTAAAGGTCAACCCCCATATGGGAGACTCAGGTTTTACATGCAACTGGTTCATGGATGTTACAAAGCTCAACAGGACTATGCTTTTGGGGTTTTGTTTGAACAAATTTAATCCACAAATAAGCGCCTTTCTTCATTTGACTTTATCATTTTTGAAAGCTGATGTCATTCAACTCAGAGAGAAGGAACACTCCAGAAGAATCCCTCTTGTCTTCATCACTCTACTTTTATAGAGACAGTGATGCAGCAGTTCTTCGTGTTTGAAGTCCGGCAGAATGAAAGGAGCAGGATGTAACTGACAATTGCTATAGACAAAAAAAGAATTGCACAGGGTTTGGTGCTTTGTCAAAGAGAAGGACGTGTCTATGTCGATTTGCAGTTCAATCCTTTCATGTTTTCTGGGAATTATTGGTTCTTCTCTCTGCAGGGACTTTTATTTGATATCTGTTTTACCATCACACTTTACCGCCATGCTTTTACTGTAATGCTTCTGAGAGTTAGACCCATATAATTCTTAAAGAAAATCTCAATTTGGCAAATAGAGGTTGGTAGAAGACATAGTTTTATTTGGACTGAATGGTGAGACAAGCATTTAAAAAGGATGTTAAATTTTTTTTCCATAGGTTCTTCCCAGAAAAAAGGAAAGGTGTGGAACTTAACCTACCCAGATTTAGCCTATAGTGTTCACACTGGTCAAGCAGGGAGGGGCCTCTTCCCCTTACCACTGTTTACTAGCACACATCAACCACCTACAGTTGGAAGAGTCTTGATGCAAATCTGGTGAATCTTGTTCCTGGTTTTTTTTTTTTCACAGCTCCGTTCTGATATATTAAAGTCCCCCAAGATAAATTTTTTCCATTTAAAAAAAACGTTCTCTGTAGTGTTTTAATTATGATTATGTAGTTTTTAACCTAAATGGTTAAAACTTAAACTTTCAGTTTTCAAAATAAGAGCGCCCAAGACAAAAGTTCAGCTCTGGTTGCAAACATTTAGAAAATTATGTGCGAATAATTATTCCCTCATATATATTTTTGACAGTTTCCAATTATTTTTATCTTTATTATCCCGCAGGGATCAGACAAATCAAAGGTGAGCTACGCCAGAAACTAATGCAATAGTTATTAGTTTTTCTTTATAGTAACACACATTGAAATGGTCTGACTTTAGTAATTTTGTCAACACAGATCAACTTTAACTGGATCTTCTGCAGCTCTGTGTCTCTTCTCCATCGTGGTAAACTAACGTCAGCATAGATTAGAAGAAGAAAATCATCGGAAAATCAGGTAGGACATTTTTAAAATGAATATTGTACAAATTTCTGTAACAATTGGTTAGCTTACTTTTTATTATTTATGTGAAATTGTTTTAAACAGCGTTTAGTTGTCAAGTGCACACTCACCATTTTGTGTAACACCACGTGAAAAGAGTCTATAGAATATTTTACAAATAAATCTTTCAAGATCTCTCCTTATTGAAATGAATTCATGACTATACCCTATTGTGCTCCTTTTTTAATCTATGGAGATCAATAAGTGTATTTGGACCTGATGGTAATAAAAAGGAATTGAGAAATTGTGATTTATGTAAAAACATAATTAACACAAACTTTCTAGACAGCAAAACTGATTTTTTTAGAATTTGAGATCACATGTTTGTCTTCATAGTCTTTAATTCCATGTCTAATATCCGTCTTTATTTAATTTATATCAACAACAAATGATCCAAAAAGAGAAAGCGGACGAACATTTAGCATAAATAAATAAAAGCTCACACTTGTGAATAATATATTACTCTATTTAAAGTAAAGAATATTCCTATTGAACTATAGAAAGCTGTATTCATCCTCAATGAAACTAGAAAATTAACAGGAAATCCAGGTTTTTTTCCTCAGACACGAGTTCTTAGATGAAATTGTCCATTTAATTTGAGGAAATAAAAAGTGCATAACAAGCTCCCTGCGTGCACTTTAGTGGGTTTGACTGTGCACCGATGAGCACCAGTGCAATTCTTCCTGCAGGTTCTTTGATTTATTTCAGCCTCCGGCTTTACTCCGGATCCATTTTAGTCAACGACTGCTGCAGCCGTATCGACGTGCTTAAGGGATGAATTTGTGTTGATGTTCTGCATTTGTGAGCAGAGATGGAGCAGCGGGTCGCATCTGCACCATCTTCACATGGGACAATTAAAGCAGGGAGTGGGTGATGGCGCGCAGCGTCAAGCGTCCTCGCGGTAAATTTGTGGCTCCATGCTAACAGTATATTTGAGGCTGCAGCGCACAAATCACAGGCAGAGTTGCTGACTGTTAACCGGGCGTGCCAGGATGCACAATTAATTCAAAGGCTGTGTCAGGCCACAGTGATCCTCTGTATCCACACTGGAGAGCCCGCTTCAACATACACTACTGATAATTGGCTGCAGAGATTTGTGGGTAGAGCGGGGACTAACATACTGTAAGATCTGGGATTTGGTTTGTGATACTTTGTGTAAACAGTTTTCCAAAATTGTTTTTAGCTTGTTTTTAAGAAATCAACAGAAGGTATGTTATCCTACTCACTGTCCACTACAAAATTCGTTTTTAATGTACACTTATCAGAAAAAATGGATGTACACATCTGATAATTGAGATTTATGTTTATGTTATAGACTGTTTTTAGCAAAAAATTAAGAAAAGAAGAAGTCAACCATTTTTTTTATAGTTACAGTCCCACTCCGAACACTTTTTGATCTGTTGTAAAAATGTTTCCAGTCGTCTTTTAATCATGATTATGCTGTTTGTAGGCAAAAACAAATAAAAACTCACATTTTCTAGAACAAAGTTTCAGCAGAGTGACATTAAAAATCCACTTCAGAGATGTGGGCAGGACTTTTAGCAACCCCGTCCCCTCTTCCCCTCTCTTTTGCTTAGAGCTGGGAGCAGGAGTTTTTTGGCCCGTCCAGCACTTTTTCTTTGTCACAAATAAATTCTTTTTCCAACAACATTGTTCTCTTTTATTCACAACAATTTGAATAAAGAAATAATCGGAAATGTAACATTGAGCTTAATTTTCTTCATAAATGTCCTCCTTTGCGAGAAAAATACTACGAGAACATGTTAAAAACACATTTTTTCATCAGAGTGGGTCCTTAAATCATTAAATGAACTAAAAGCGTTTGGACTTTTATTGAGTAAATCCCTGCAGCTAAACACTGTTTACACCACATTGTTCGTTTTTTAACAGCTGTTTCAATTTGCTTGGATGCACATTCTTTAAATTTTACAACTATCATGATGTAATTATTCTCAAATACTGCATAAATTCTAGGTAATTTTATCTCTATGTCAACATTTGAAATATCATTTGAACCCCTTTATGCCTAACTTTGTCAATTTATTTGTTTTAATTATATAAAATAATATTATTCAGTGTTTTTCTTTCCTTTTATTAAATTAAATATGGTCTATAGTTAAATTGTACATTGCAAATTAGAGGCTAAAAGCATGGCGGTTACATTTGGACTTTTATTCTTTAAAATTTAACAGTAACAAGTAAAGTAACAAGTAAAATCTGCAGGATCTTTTAGTGTTCTGAGTTTCTCATAGCTCACAGTTTCCTACCTTTGAGATGTTCTTTTAAATCTGTGAAAGTTATGCTGCAGGTAAAAAAAAAAACTCAAATTCAAATTTGGGATGTGACTAGTGATTTTCAAGTCCTGAAGTGCAGAGCAGAGGAGAGGAGATTGGTTGTGGATGCAGCCTGTAAATCCTGCTCTGCTGCCTGCTCTGACTGGCATGGAGTCCGGCCATTTTCAACTAGTATTTATATCTAGGGACCAATTAATTCCCATCCTCAACCTACCCTGCCATTAACCGTTGTCACAGAGACCATCAAACATACCGGCCCTGCTTCCCTCCACCAGATAGGCCCTAATGATTTTCCCACCCTTGATGTACAGTGTGATTAATCACTCGTGCAGCTTTCATCGAAGGCTTCCACTCTGAAGTCTCCCACTTTAAGGGGGCATTAAAACAAAGAGAATAAGAAGTGGAACGCTTGAAGGAGACATACGATTTTCTTTGTCTTTCCGGGGAGTGTGTGGGCGGGAAAAATCTTTTCTCACTCAGTCGCCTAATTTTACCTCTTTTCTGTCTTTAAAACAGGCTGCTTTCTGCTTCATCAAGGTTAAACTCACTGTGTGTTGCCTTATACGGCAGCATTTCCAAGAAACTTCTGTTGCCATCTGCTTGTTTCCAATGGATGGATAACATGTGCGCGTGTGCGCGGAACCTTTTCATTGGCCAAAAAATGTCTATCCTTGAACGAAGCAACAAAAACCCTCTGAAAATCTAATGTTGCTGTTAATCCAAGAAAGAGTGTTTATATTTCAAATTTATATTCATATTTTTGAGATAAAGGAACATAATTTATAAAGATGTCTAGATAAAATAAAAATGTTAATTATTTTACCCTCACAGTGCTTTATTGATTGTACAGACCAGCTTCCGCATACAGGTGCACATACCTTGTACAAACAGGAATGCTGTTTGACTTTCGACAGCAAAGACCTCACAGGTCACCTGACCCTCGTCCTCCCTCTCCGTGCTCCTCAGGACTAACACCCAGCTGTCCTCATTTGACTTCTCCGCCGTCACATTTGAGTTAAGGGAATCCACAACACCCGTTTTCTTGGAGACGACGACCACCGAATCTTTGTTCAACCTCAAAATCATCGTAGTCCACGCTGAGTTGTGGACTGTGCAGGTGAAGCGGGCCTCGCCTCCTCGCACCACATTCAGGTTTACGGGCGAGAGCGTCACGCGATCTTGAGCTGGGGAACAAAAACACAAACTGCTTTAGGGAGGTTATCTTCAGTGACGTGCACGTCAGGGGAGGCCTCACCTGCTAAATGTAGCTTAAAAAATACATACATTACATAAAATGAATATACTTTTAATATTAAAAATAAAAATCAAATGTTAGATTATTTATACATGTCTTTTCTATGATTACCTTCTTCTGTGTTGTTTTTTTTTATTTTCCTTCTGTAAAAAAAACCAGCAAATTTACAAGTTTCCTGATCCAATCCGCCAGGTGAGGCAGCTGTGGCCCCGCCTCCCCAGCGCCACACACACTGGTTGTGTCCGAATCCCCCCCCATCACTATATAGTGCACTAAATTCCTGACGAAGCCCCGCCCATCTGGATGAAGCCCCGTCACCATCCGTCACCATCCTGCATCTCTGAGTGGGAGTGATTCCTGGTGGGTCGTCTGTCCTCCTGCTCCTGGTCGTGGTCTGCAGTTCTGCCTCATCTGGACTATGGACTTAATCATCACTCGTCCCTCAGCTCTATATGAATGAACTCAGCTCTATATGAATGAACTCTACTCATATATGCAGTTTTAGCAGCTAACTTTTCTTTAACCGTTCTGGTATCGCCTGTCCGTCCTGGGATGGGATCTCTCCCTCATGTGGGAATCCCTAAGGTTTCTTCTTTTTTTTCCTGACTCAGGTTTTTTTTAGGAGTTTTTCCTTACCGCGAGGGAGGGTCTAAGGACAGGGATGACCTGTTCTTTATAGTCTGTTTAGTTTTTACCTATTGTGCATATTTTATGACTCCATCTGTGCATCTGTAAAAACTGCAGGCATGAAGCCCAATGAGGCAAATTGAATTTGTGATATTGGGCTATATAAATAAAATTGAATTGAATTGAATTAAATAGCACGTTGGGCATTTTCTTTTTTTTTTTTTTTGTAATTTATTTTTACTTCAAAATTGTTACACAGTTTTCACAAATGAAAATATAACACAACTTCCCAAAAGAATAAAAATAGAGAAATAATATTAATAGTAATAATAATAATAAATAAAAATCAAATCATAGTTTTAAAGTAAACTAAGGTAAGAGACGACACCCAAGGGAGGAGAAAAATAAATAAATAGAAAAAAAAGACAAGACACGTAGCTTTTGGGTCAGGGCTCCAGTCCTTTTTCCTATACTTGTAACAAGTCCAACCTATGTACACCAAGGTTTCTGACAGATGACCTACAAAACAGCTGTTTGACCAAGCCACTGGACAATCTGGGTTGTATTTGCCAGAGCACAGACGAACCTCATTGGTTCAAATTCATGGAGAATATTCATTCATCCAACTCTGACAGAATCCAGACACTTGTGTAAAACTGTTATTTTAAAAACATCCTGTGGTTAAAAATAATATAAAGCGAATGTGGATCTGCTTTAGACTGGTTCACATCATACCTCACTGGCAGATCCTTTTCTGTGGTTTCCTCCAAGTTTAAGTCCTCCTCTGCATCCCTCACTTCTGGTGTGCCACAAGGCTCTGTTTTGGGACCATTACTGTTCATTTTATATTTGTTGCCTTTATATCATATTTTAAGTTCTTTTAATGACGTTTCTTATCATTTTTATGCTGACGACATTCAGCTTTATATATCTTTTAAACCACAGGATGTTTTTAAAATACAGATTTTACACAAGTGTCTGGATTCTGTCAAGAGTTGGATGAATGACAATTTTCTCCAACTGAATGAAACCAAAACTGAGGTCCTCGTCTGTGCTCCTGGCAAATACCACCCCCAGATTGTCCAGTGGCTTGGTCCACTCGCCTCTTTTGTCAGGTCATCTGTCAGAAACCTTGGTGTAACCTTAGACCCAGTTTTAACTCTCGACTCCCACGTCAGTACACTTGTTCGTTCTTGTTTTTATCATTTGAAAAATATTGCTAAGCTGAGTCCAGTCGTGTCACGTTCTGAGATGGAGATGCTCATTCATGCTTTTATTTCTTCTCGTCTTGATTATTGTAACTCCATCTTCACATGCCTCAGTAAAAAATCTTTAGAACGTCTTCAGGTTGTCCAGAATGCTGCTGCAAGGCTTTTAACCAAAACTTCTAAGTATTCACACGTCAACCCACTGCTGATCCAGCTACACTGGCTCCCTGTCTGCTACAGAGTGCAGTTCAAAATCCTGGTCTTAACATACAGAGCTGTAAATGACCAAGCACCAGTCTACATAAAAGACCTTGTGCAGCCGTACACTCCCAGCAGGTCACTCAGATCATGTGACCAGGGCCTGCTGGTTGCCAAAAGAACACGGTTAAAAACTAAGGGTGACAGAGCCTTTGCAGCAGTAGCTCCATCTCTCTGGAACTCCCTACCTCTCAGCCTCAGATCCGCTGACTCAGTGTTCTCCTTTAAAAAGCAGCTAAAAACACATCTTTTTAAAATTGCTTTTTCTTAACTCTGTTTATATCCTGTTTTTATGTTTGGTTTTATTTTGTGTTTTAATCTGTGTTTTACTGTAAAGCACTTTGTGGTTTTTATCTCGAAAGGTGCTATATAAATAAAGTTTATTATTATTATTATTATTATTACTCAGAGGTCTATATAGTGCACTAAATAGCACGTTGGGCATTTTCTTGTTCTTTCTGAGTCTACTAATTCCAAAATTGAGTACACTCAAAATTTCCCAGAAGTCTTTGCTAAAAACTAGCGTGCATTGATGCTCACTGGAGTCGCGAACCTCACCGCACGTCACTGGTTCACTTATATTAGTCTTCATTTTTTTCTGTTTTTAACAAGTTCAGCTAAAAATGTCTGACACTGCGCTTTGCCCTGATTAAGTAACTGTTGATCAGAAACAAGTCCAAGTGTGTGGTTAGTAGGGATGCAACGATCCACCTTCCATTTGGTTCAAACCTCAGTCTTGAGGTCACAGTTTTGTTCTGGTTTAACGTATTATATTGTGTATTACAAAATAACAACAAAAAACTAAAATTTCATACAAATAATTTATTTAATTTGTCAATAAGCAAGAAACAACAAAGACAAAATTTTCATTTTGTCTTCCCATCTGTTCACATGTTGATTTGTGGGCCAGGTTAGGGGGTAAAGCTGCTGCACTATCAGTGTGTGAATGTCTCCAAAGTTTGCACGAGCGAATAATTAAACCAGTAGGGAAAGTTCTTTTTCCTTGCATGATTTAATTGATTATTTTCACTGCTTTTTGTTTTTTTTTCCTGATGTTTTTAGTTTTCTTGTTTCCGTTTTCTATACGAGAAGAAAAAAACAGCAGCACTGCACAGACGGGGGGCGACGGGGGTGGCGGGGGGTCTTAATGTATCACAGTTTAGGTCGCTTTCAAAGAGCAAACATTCCACACCCCAGGAACAAATGAAGATAAAATAAGTGGATAAAGCAAAAAAAAAAAAAAAAAAAAAAAACCTTTCTTTCAAGGAAACATAATTGACCCAGTGTTGTTTGAACGATACTGCTTGCTCTCCAGCCCAGCAGGCTCTATTCACGAGGGCCCATAAATGCTGAGTTTAAATACTGGCATACATTTGCAGCCTTCTGTGGTTGACAAATGAGAGCGAAAGGAAATGTAATCAATAGCCGGCCTTGAAACGTCTGATAGCAGGTTCATGGCGCAGTACTCAGGGTGATGTAGCTCTAACTTGTTTGTGGTGAGCTAAACGCATTACCTTCTCCAGCCAGCTTGCAGAGTTGTAAATTATGCATCCGTTTAGGAAATTAGGTCTGAGAAATATCTAGGCCAGCACATGCAGCAATTCTGCTCCGTAGCTTTTAGAAAACTAATGAGCACCACCAGTGTCTCCGACTATGAACTGGTCACTTTGAAGCCTGCTAAGATCTGGATACATCCAGCCGGGCGGGAGACGCTGTTGTTTTTCAGAAAAGTTGCTCCATGAAAGATGTGTTGGGTTATTTGGAGATCATAAGAGTACTGGCTGCTGGGCAACATTATCATACATGATTACTACAGGAGACATGTTTGCTCTGATCAGATTCATACCTTCAGTCATGCAGAAAAGTAGGACGACCAGAGGAAGGACGACGTCCATGTTTGTTCATCCGTTCAGTCAATCCATTCTTCAAAGATGAAGAAAAAAAAATCAATTAAATATTAAACAACAAAATATGTCACCACAGAGGTTTTTCATCAAATATACTTTTTCACTTCCTGCTAAGCTTAAATTCTTTTTTTGTTATTCATCACTGGGTGACTGTCAGCTTTCAGGAAGGTTATGAACATTATCTCAACCTCCTGAACTGGAAACTTATCTCCTTTTTGCTCATATTTAAATTATACATCCCAGCTCACAGTCAGCTCTAATCTTTCTGGTGCTTAAGTGGGTTTTTTTTCTTTTTTTTTGGATATCTGGCAACATGAGCTGGCACTGCAGACATGCTGTGCTCCATGCAGGCCGGGTTCTTTACAAGTCTTTCATCTATAAAAATCCACACTCTTCCACTTAATTATTGAAAAACATTTCAGTAAAGTCATAAAACTAGCATTTTGTTTCATTAATATATATCAAACGAGTGATTGTTAGCTGCCTCATTCTAAATATTTGATATTAAAATGAGCAGATTAACTGGAGTGAGAGTATTAGAGTTTAAAGACAAACTGATGAAAGTTGTGTTTTTAACACGTTCTTGTAGAATTTTTCTCATAATGGAGGATATATAGAAAGGAAATAAAGCTTAAATACAAAGTATACCTTCAAGTCATTGTGAATTTGGAGCAGAAAAAAATATTTTTTATGGTTGTGACATAAGAAGTACAACCATCAAGCAAGAATCTACCTGCTGTGCTCCACTGGTAATAGGCTGGGGTTGTGAGGGGCTGTAAGCTAGCAGGAGAGCATGTAAACAGAGAGCTTTCAGCAACAGGGATGGGAGCTGCTCTGCACAAACGGTCCTGCCCACAACTGAGAGGCGACTTTATAAAAGACAACAGGAAATGCTGTTAAAATAGATCATGTCCCTAAAGGGTAACCAAACCACTTTTTTTTTGGCTGTCATGCGATTTATTTTTTTTGGCAAATAATTAATTGTGACCTGTAATTAATGAATCTAATTAATCGATTTGAATCTCGATGACTTTTAACTCAATAAGTGCTGTTAAAAGCCTTGTTTTGATGTATTTTATTTAAGTTTGTGACATTATGGCGCAGCGTATTTCATGCTAAACTTTATTCATATTGATTAGTTTGTATCTTTTTTTTCTTTTTTTTGGTTGGATGGACAGAAAAGAAGAAGAGAGAGGTGAGGGGGGGCAGAGAAAAAAATAAGATGGCAGCAGAGGGAAGCAATTTAGTAAAACAGCAGGTCTAAATAACAAACTGGAATGGGCGGGGCCTGTCTACACACACACTCAGTAGTTACACAAACACACCTGTTGGCCAAAACATTTATACTAGTCAAATGTACACAATACAACTGCTGCTCACACTCAATTAATTATACAAACCAATACAAATCAAGTCACACATACTATCAGTGCGAAGGTGAGCTGACACCTTTTCTATGATCTGTTCTCTTTGCATTTGGTGTTTCACAAGAGATGGATCTGCATCAACTTCCTTAAGCTCAACCAGGACCAAACAGAAGTTTTAATCATCAGTCCTGAAGACAAGAGAGAGAGGATTTTACCATATCTTCAGAATTTTAACCCTTTTCACTGCGTGAGAAACCTGGGCGTTCTTTTAGACTCTGAGCTGAATTTTATCCCTCACATTAAAAATGTCATTAAAACAGGATTTTATCATCTTAAAAACATTGCCAGAGTCCGCCCATTCATCTCTCTTGCCAGCACAGAGGTGCTGATGCATGCTTTTATTTTTAGTCGTTTAGATTATTGTAATGCCCTGCTCTCTGGTTTACCTCAAAAGTCTCTTTCAAATTTACAATTATTACAGAACTCAGCGGCACGAGTTCTGACGAGGACCAGGGGGCGGGAACACATTACACCAGTTCTAAAATCGCTGCATTGGCTCCCTGTGCGTTTCAGGATTGATTTTAAAATTCTTTTAATGGTTTATAAATGTTTTTATGGTCTTGGGCCTTCTTATCTCAATGATCTTCTTTTAAAGTATGAACCCTCGCGGACCCTGAGGTCTTCCGGCACCGGCCTGTTAGTTGTTCCTAAGGTGAGGACCAAAACTTATGGTGAGGCTTCGTTTCATCATTACGGTCCTCGCCTGTGGAACAGTCTGCCGGAGAACCTCAGGGCCGCAGAGACTGTAGAGGTTTTTAAGAAGAGGCTCAAGACCCACCTTTTTAATTCTGCTTTTAGTTGATTTTATGTCCTTATTTATTATATTAGTTTTAATATGTTATTGCTTTTATATTTTACGTATTTTACATTTTAGTATTTTACTATTATTTTTAACCCCAGTGTTTCCTGTGGGGATCTATCAAATCAGGGCTTGCTGGCTCGGTCTGGGGTCGTTGCCGTGGTTCTCGCCCTTGTTGGGGCGGCTGGAGTCCTGCACTGCAGCCTCACAGCTGTGGAGTGGACTCCGTTGCTGTCCCGGTTTGGGTGGGCGCCGTGGCGATGTTCCTTTGACCGAGCTGGCTCTTGGTATGATGGAATCCCCAATACCGTTTCCTCACAGCAGAGCCAAGCCTTATGTCTGTTTTTACTATTTTCATTTGTCATTTTTCATTGTATTCATTGTGTGTGGGATGGGTTGTATGTGTTGATAGAGGGTGGAGTGTTGGCTTTTATTGGGTGGGGGGGTTGGCTTTTATTGTATATGTTTTTGTTTTTAATGTAAAGCGCTTTGAGCTGCGCAAACCATGAGAAGCGCTTTTTTATAAATAAAGTTTGATTTGATTTGATTTGAGCAGTTAGAACCTAGAAATACAAATCTTAAACGGACCTGTCAAAATAAACTGTTATATCAAAAAATACTCAAATATCAATCAAAATTTTTAGTTTTATTAGAATTTCCGTGATGGAATATAACCATTAAAGTGCTTTAAAAATCTAATTTCAGAGCCCCGAGAAACCTGTTTTCCTTTATGCATTTTTCACACCTTCAGATATAAAAAGTCCAAATTGCTACATTTTTATAGATTTAGGTCGATGTTAAATATAAATCAGCAAACAGAATGCATAACACCATAACATCAAAGAGTCACCGTCCAGCAGTGAAGTCAATAATTCCAGCTCTGACTGCAACATTAAAGTGATGCACACATCACAGAATCGATATGCTCCTCCGTCCATTCGTTTTCTCCACCTCCTTCATCTTGTTGAGGGTAGCAGACAGGCGGGAGACGGAAGGGTGACCAACTCATCACAGGGCAGGGAGAAGTTAACTGCAGGCTCATGTACTGAGTGTCCATTTTAACAGTTAATTAACCAAACAAACAAATAAAAGTTTAAACAATGGAGACTAGCCTGAATAAAGAATGCACACCCAACATGGAAGAGAACATGAATATTATTTTTTAAAGTTAGAGTTTTAGCATGTATGTGTGGCATTTTTCTTATGAAAGAGAACAAATGTGACAAGAAATAATTTCTCTTTTGCATTTCCGAGTACTTCTCCTTTCAAATCTCTGTCAATCAAACTGTCAATCAAGCATTACCGATATTGCTTGACATTTTTATGTAGTAGAGGTAAAGATTTACAGCTCAGCTCCAAAAGCCACGCCCCCTTAGAAGAGATTTTGAAATCAGATCAACAAGAAGAATGGCCTTTAAAGACATTTAGGATGTGGAATTTGGTTAAAAACGTCATAATCATGATTAAAACACAACTAGGAACATTTTTTTATTTAAAAAATTGCCATCGGAGGACTTTAAAGCGATAACGGAAAAGCTTAACTAATAAAAAATAAACAAAACAAGAGAATAGCAAGCCAACATCTGATTAAAATATTTAACAAAATAACGGTTTGTAATGTAATAACTGCAAAAAAATATATGGTAATTCCAAAGCTTCTTGTGTACACTACATAAAAGCATTTTTTAAACACACAAACTATCACTTTTATTTCTCCATAGGTTTGGTAGAATAAAAACCCACAACAAATCCTTTGTAAAGAGTTGAAGGAGCCGATTCTTTTCAGGGAGTCGAATCGAAGAAATCAGCTCCTGAGAAAGAATTGACGCGCCCATCACCAGTTTACACATGTAAGAACCAGTTAAACAAATTCTATGTCTTATTTTTAACATTTACCTGCAGAAAAAGTGTTGTGGTCCTACTTAACGCCGTATGTCGCTAATTCACTTTTTAATCCAGGATTTTACCGTCTTATTGAACAAAAACAACACTGAAAAAAATATATAGGCCTATATGTATATATACATTTTTTTTTTACACATAATTAGAAATAAATTAAATCATGAAGCGTTTAAAATCTGCTGGAATGACGTCGATTGTGTTGACGGTTAAATAGTTGCAGTAAATTAAAGAACATAAACACTGGAGGAATCTTTCTGTGCTTTTCTGAAGCTCTTCCTATTTCCTGTTAGCTATTTGCTACTTTTTCATCCAACAGTTACACTTTAAAAAGGAAGATCCCATGAGTAAACTAATACTATGCATCTGATGCAAATGTCACTTTGGGTTGCAAGTTGAAAATGAACAAAGTAAACTGCTGCCTTTACACTAAATCTTCAAAAACATTGTTAAACTCACCTCCGCCTGCTCTTTGGCTGACTTCGAAGCGAACGTCTGGAACTGCGGATGCATGTCCACCGTTCAGCTTCCTCATGTCAGGTTTTCACGCATCAAACCCAAAAATCTCCTGTTAATTATTACCAAACTCCATGGGAACTTTGTCCCAGAGAGTACTCACACTAATGTAGAGAGTGACTAAGACAGCAAACAACTCTTGTAAAGGACTGCAGGGGATATTCCCAGAGACCACTGCCTTCTCCCTGTGAGCAGATTTGGTAAGTTGAGTTTGGGAATTGGAAATTGAGGTTATATATTCTAAAATCTATTAAACATTTTCCACTCTGATCATCTTTTGATCTGTTTTCAAAGGGTTTCCAGAGAACTTTAATTATGATTGTGCTATTCTTATCGTATCGTTTTCTTGGACATATTTTCTACACAGCGGCAGAAGTTCTTTAGAAACTTACCTCTGACTTGTTAACGGGATTGTTGGTGCGCAGTGAGCCCTCCTTCTAATTGGTTTCTGGCATGGTTTCCTGTCTGCACAGCTGGTTTCCGTCCTCATCAATATCATCTAGTATTTAAACCCAGATCAGCCGCTTCTACAGTGGGAAGTCTTGTTTTGCCTTCCACACAGTCTAAGCGTTTACTCTAGTTTACGGTCCTGCTTTTGAGCCTCGCCTGTTTTCCACGTTATCCTGCCTCCCTCCTAGCCTGTTAACATTTTTCTTCAAAGCCACAATAAAGGAATAAAATCGCCGCATGTGGCCCCATAGCCTCACATTGCAGACCTCTGGAACAGATCTTTAAAGGACCATCTTAAATTAATATTGAATGTGGAAAAACAAAAATTTTAAAATAGACTGTCATTCAAAATGCAATTGCTGTCAGTGGTGAAGCTTTGGCGTAATTTATATAAGAAGATCTAACTCAGTTCCAGGTAGGTCACTCTACATGCCACTCATCACTTAAGCTTTCACTTTATGCTAATAGCAAAATTCCTTGCCGTCTTTTCTCTACCAATCACAATCTAATTTTTGTTTTTAAATTCATGGATGTTTATCCATCCATATTTAAAACAGTATTGCTGGTCCTCCTTAACTTTATTCTCTACCTGGACAGTGTGGTGTCAATTTAATTGTAATTTTGTATCATAAATATTCACTTCCTAAGATCTCTCCTTGTTGAGATGTAAATAATAATTGTTTTTTTTTTTTTTCATTTTGCAAAAGGCAAAGTGAAGGAACAAACGTAAATATTGATTAAATCAACATTTGATGTTTAATGTTCAATCCTGTATCAATTCTAATATGTACACCTACAGACAAGGTCACTCAGTGGGTGGAGTGCTCCCGCCTCAGTCTGAGGAGTTTAAATATCTCAGGGTCTTGTTCATGAGTGAGGAAGGATCATAGCGTGAGATCGACAGGATTGGAGCAGCGTCCGCTGCACCGGTCTGTTGAGGTAAAAAGAGAGCTGAGCCAGAAATCAAAGCTCTCAATTTACCGGTCAATCTTCGTCCAGTACTCACCTATGGTCATGAGATCTGGGTTGTGACTGAAAGAACGAGATCCCGACTACAAACAGCTGAAATTAGCTTCCTCCGGACGGTGGCTGGGCGCTCCCTTAGCCCCTCCGCTCTCCTGGGCTTGTTTACATTAAAAGTGGGGTCATCTGGACCCCAGAAAACAGTGCGCTGAACTTTTTCTTGTCTTTGATTTTTGAGTTTCACTAATGTCCATGGCAGACATAAAATCCTGTCCACCTTTGTCCACATTTGTAATGGAAGGAATCACGCATCAATACATGGGTGGAGTCTTCTGGACCCCAAAGATAGCTAAAGATAAGGTGAGAATCTCGGTCACTCAGAGAGAGTTTGGAGTTGAGCCTTTTCTCCTCCACATTAAGCAGAGCCGGCTGAAGTGATTCAGGCATCTCGGATGGATCCTAGTCACCTCCCTGGAGAGGTGTTTCCGGGCATGTCCCACTGGGCGGAGGCCTCGGGGAAGACCCAGGACACGCTTGAGAGACTACGTCTCTCGGCTGGCTTGGGAACGCCAGAGGAACTGGAGGAAGTGGCTGGGGATAGGGAAGTCTGGACATCTTTTCTTAGACTGCTGCCTCCGAGACCTGGTCCCAGATGAGTGGAAGAAGGTGAGTGGATAGATGGATGCACACAGTTATAGATTTTGTAGGATTATAGTCCTGTGTTTGATCGACCAATTTTAGAAAATAGGTCACGATGACCATCAGTGTCACACATGAGTTGTTGAAACCCAACAGAAACAGAAACAGAACTCTACTAGCAAGGTGAGGTTGAGAAGCACAGTTTGGTGTCATGGTAAGATTGAGAACAGCAACAAGACACATAACAGTTCTACTGCATCATGGTATCTGCCAGGTAAAGACTTCAAAGCAGACTTAGTTTTCAAGATGTTCTGGCTGTTTTGAAGATATGTTGAGGATTGTACACACCGTGGTCAAACAAGGAAACTCAGTGCAGCAGAAGAAAGACACATCAGGCTAATTCCTCTGGAGAATGGAAGATAATCATCTCAAATGTGACTGCTACCCCCAATTTCCAAAAAGCAGTTGGAATCAAGTTTAACCCTATGCTGTCTGGAGAAGTCTGGCTTCAAGTCATCTTCATGAAAGGAATGGAAAAAAGCCAAACTTCCAACAAGGAAACAAGACCGAGAGACTCCCATCTCCAGGAAAACGTAGGAACTTGGCTGGCAGCAGGTTCTCTTGACTGATGAGTCCCTTTGTTCATTGCAGTGATGGAGTGCAATGCAGTAATGACTGTCTGCTGACAACAGTGAAGCATGGTGGACATTTTCTGAAACACCTGGGGGTTCATATGTGCAACTGGAGTTGGAGATTTGGTCAGGATTTCTGGTATTCTCACTGCTGAGAAATACAGGCAGATATTTACCCATCACACAAAACCATCAGGGAGGTGCAAGAGTGGGCCTAAATTTATCGTGCATCAGGTAAACCCCAAAAGTACACCATTAAAAACTTTCAGCATAAAGAAGAAGAATTCATGGTGGAGGTAAAGGTCTGATCCTCCCTGAGCCCTGATGTCAACACCATGGGGTGAATCTAGGATTACCGTATTTTGTCGATTGGTGAAAATAAAGAATAAGCACCTTCATTTTTGAAAGCATTCTTTGCTCACACTTTGTTTACCCCAGTATATGGGATTAGGACAGCTTTGGAAAACCCCTGACATTCATCATAATGCACTTCCAGGTATTAAACCGTTCCTCAAATGGACTGAAGGATGTTGGACACTCTCCATTTGAACGATCGATGCTGCTTTTGTAAAAGCTTTTAAACACGAGTTTAAATGGACACTTAAATCGTGGTGTGAATGCTCCTGTCTGTGTAAATGTACTTTATATGACAAACTGTGCTTGGCTGGTCTGCTAACACTACTATTAAAATTGATGATGCATAGAAAATGACAATAATGACTGTAGAGCAGCCAAAAGTCAGTATTTAGCAAAAACTGATACATTTACATTTAAATTTATAAATTATGAGCTTGAATTTTCTTAAATTAAATATTTAAAAAGGGAAATAATTCAGTTTTTACAGTTTGGGTTTGAATTCCTTGCCAATCAGACAAAATCCTTCATACTTTTACTTTTGAAAAAGACTCCTTTTCTTGTTCTGATGTGCTCCGTCCTTTCACTTTTCATCTCTAATTCTCTGTTAAAATCCAAAATATGTTTTTCATGCTGACAAAAAACCAAATGATTTACTTGTATGCAACATGATGTAAATAGTGTTTTGGGTGGTATTGTTATCATTATGGATTTTCATTTTGCCCTCTTTAATTTAGTCATCTATTCGTTTCATGTGAAATATTAAGAATGAGTTAGGAATTTATAAGACTTGATCTTCATTCAACTCCAGTTCTTCAAGTAGATTGTATGTACTTTACATTTCAAGTGAAAAAGAATAAAAAATAAATAAAAATTAAAATAGAAGAGGCCCTAACATGAAAAATCCGCTTTTTAAGGTTTTAAGTATATTATACTGTTCATTCCTCACTATAAAGAACCCCAAAGTGATATTTTGATCTGTTCACGCATTTCTGAGTAATCCTCTATATACCTGCACACTCAGCAGCCCCACAAGAACGAGCGAGTCATATCGTGCTGATGTCACAAGGTAAGACAGCCCCCTCCAGGAAGGGTCAGCTCTGCCAGCACTGCCCCCAGTCTAACACCCTGTGTTCCAAAGGTAAATACATGATTCTTCATATGGATATAGTTCACTCTAAAAGACTTTATAAAATCATGGTATGGCCTTTTAAGTTGGGCAAATCCACAAAATCAATAGGGATCAGTTATTTCCTCCAGTGTGAAACCACATTTTTAATTCACAAGTTTGAAATAAAAACCATTTGAAATCCGTTTTTATGTCTACTTTTATTCAAGTTACAGTCATGTTTCAGTCTTTGTTCAACAAAGTGCATTTTCTAGGTAGCAGCTCTGGACTTATAGTAAGGCAGTTCTTAATATCACAGTGAGTGCTTCTTTCCTTTCTCCTGAGGCTGTTACAGTTGGTATTTCTACATTCGGCTGATAAAAAGGAGTCAGTGAGGCACCACGGTGGTGTAAAAGAGCAGGACTGTAACCAGAGCGAGTACTGTAGTCAAGTGCCACTGGCTAAGCTATTTCAGTACATGTCTTCTATCTTTTTTTTTTTTTTTTTTTGAAAAAGGTCACTACCTCTTTGTGTTAAAAAATGAGATTTTCTAGAGGAGAGGAACTTGTTCAAACGCCTTTAAAAAAAAAAAAAAAAAAAAGTAAAACAACAATAAGCACAATTTTTTCAGGCAGAAAATATAAAAATTAAGCAGTCAAAAGGGGGACAGTGATGGGTCCAATGTGTCTTAGGACTTCAAGCACATGGCCAGCGGTTTCCAGGCGTGTCCAGAACAGCGTCAGGGAGGGGTCGTCCATTGGTTTGAGCGGGGGGAGGATGGAGCTGGTTGAAGCAACAAAACAAGACAAGCAGATGAACAAAAAAAATAAAAAAAGAGGTCACACATTTTCCAGCTGTCTGAGGCAGCCACCTCTGTGCCTGCGCCACCAAGCGCGCCCACTCCTCCTCAGGCGCATCTGAAAGCTCACTTAGCAGCTTCTTCTAACAAGCCGTGACAGGGATTTGCCGGGGCCAGAAGAAAGATAACAGAAAAGGAGAATAGCTTTGCCATTTCTTCAAATCCGGAGTCTTAAATTGTCCTGCAGCAGGACTGGGATGAACTAAAGGACAAGCCGGTGAAGCTTTCTGCAGATGGAGCTGCAAATGTGCTGCATTATTTTTACCATCACTGTAGAACCTAAAAGTGTAAGTCAGCAGTAAACAAAACGGCCATTCAAACGCTAAGGTGAAGCAAGGTGAGTTTCAGAGAGTGCCTAAAAAGAATGCAAAGGCAGAGCCACTTTAATGCAATCACAGAATAGCCCTTCCTCACAGGTAATTTGTGAATTCCCGCAGCTCTGACAGGATGAGTAATTGTGGGGTTTTTTGCGCTTGCCTTTGATTTGACAGTAAGGTCAAGCAGGGAAACAAAGGGACAGAACAGAACGGTGAATACAGTTCTACCTGGGTACATGAATTATAAAATGCACAGAAAGCTGGCAAACAAAATGTGTTACTGCCCTCTAGTGGTCAAACAGCAGCACTGCCACAGAAGAGTCAGGTTTTACCTGGACGGTAGTGGGTATTCCTCAACATTGAGATGCTTAAACTACTCCTCCTCATCCTCCTGTGAAAATACAAAAAATACAAATAATAATACGCTTTAGTTCTTTTGCGCATATATAAGCTAAAAATGATGGAACAGTGGGTTAAAAAATGTAGAATGTGTGGAAGTGGTTACCATTTTTCAACACAAATGATTCTGTCTACAAGTCAGTTTGTTAAATCCACTGCAGAAAACTAATAATGTTTAACAGAAGGAGGTTACAGTCATCTCCTCTGAGTCTGTAGATTGAAGCAACAAGCTGAGATTTCTCCACATACTACACTTTGTACACACTTAGCGTTTCCTGGAACTAAAGATTGAAGTGCTATTTTTCTCTATTTTAGAAACTTCAAAAGAAAGAAAGAAAGAAAGAAAGGAGGTGAGCTTGTGTAAAGGTTGGTGTACGTGGAGGGAGATGGTTAAAAATGGTAAAGGAGTAATGTGAGAAAGGTGAGGCTTTGGCTGTAAGAGCAGGGTTACAACTAATGATGGACAGCTCTTCCGGATGACGCATACGCTTCAGATGGTAAAATATGTATCAAGGCTACACATGATAACAACTTTTTGTTGTTTCAAGTTAGATATTTTTGCAATCACTCAAACTGCTGAGACTGAGAAATGTCAAATTTAACTAAACCAATCCAAAGAAAGCATTTTTATTATCTTTAAAGACTCACTCCATTTAAATAAAATCAAGTTTTTGGTGTTTTTAACATGCATTGTGGAATTTTTCTGATGAGAGAGGACATGTAGAGATGAGGAAACAAGTGTTGATTTTGTAAGTTTGTTCACTAAAAAAGAAAGAGACAGTCTGTCATTCTAATGGTAGGTTCAGCTAAACAGTGAGAGACAGAAAAATCAAGAAATCTGCATTAAAAAATTCCATTTGCATTTAAAGGTTTTTGCTATTCTAAAATAAACTGAATTGTTTTCAGATTTAAATGTTCTGTTTTAGGGGTTTCAAACTTAAAAATTCTATTTTAATTTTTTTTTTACACTTTTAACTCTCTTTTTCCAGTTTCGAATCTGAACATTTCAGGTTTCCAACTTTTGGCCACATTGTGGCTTGTTGAGGCGGGGCTAACAAAGGACCAATCAAAATTGATGGGTAGTAACTTCAGCCCTGGTGCGTTCACTGACTCTGAGAACTTGGATAATTACGGTCAGAAATTGGCTGGATTTTCTGTACTATAATAGTCCGAAGTTGTCCCAAGACGGGTGAAAAAAGAAGAGTTTTACCGCGTACAAACGGTGCGTCCAACACACTGTTCTAGCCAGTTGAAAGCGCTCTCTTATTGTGTTAAATACAGGCATCGCAAAGGTCCTAATGCTTGAATAAAATAACTAAGACACTGTTATAGCTCCTGTTGTCTCAAGTGGCCAAATGGATGTACGCTTGCACTTCAACTTTTTCTCATGATGGAAATATGGTTTTGACCCCCACGGTAGACATAGCAGTTTCTTCTTGTTTGCTATATCTTTTAACTTTTAGCAGCATTGATATTTTTGATTGTATTTAGCATTTCTTTTTTGCTCTTCCTCTGTGTATTGTATATGCTCTGAGCGTAATTATCCAAATTCTTAGAGCCAGTGAATAAAGCGGGACTGATGTTCTCATCCTCATCGATTTTGATTGGTCCTTCGTGTTAGCAACGCCCCAATGTGCCACAATTGGGCCAAAGTCTCAAACCTGAAATTTTCTGATTTTAAATTAGAAAAAAGAGAAGTAAAAACAATTTTAACTGAAATCTTGTGTTTTTAAACCCAAAAATTGAGCATTTGAAGTTGAAAATAATTAAGTTTATTTTTATTTTAGAAGAGTAAAAAATTTAATTTCTTTTTAGCCAAATACCAATATTTTTTGTCAAGTTGTTTTATTTGGGCTTCAATTAATATTGGCCCCAATTTGGCTCCATAGAAGTCCTAATGAACTCATGTTGCTCTGCAGAAACAATGTCCTAAAAAACTAAATGTTTTTTTGATTTTGGTTTGAAACAGCATAATCATAATTTAAAGACCATTGGGAAAACTTTGAAAATAGATCAAAAGATGATCGAAGTGGGACTTTATGTAACACAACAACAACTTGGATACACAAAATAAAGCTTTACAACCAAAAAACTTGTGATTTCCAAACATAAAAAGTTTTTCTTTCACTTATTGTGCAAAAACATGATGTGCTTCCTCCCCTTCAAAGCTTATCACATTCACTTCCATTCCACTTTGTTCCAAGTGCTCTCGGCAAAGACAAACACAAGCCCTGGACTTCTTACCCCCCCTCAAAAAAAAAAAAAAAAAAAAAAAAGACAAGGCACCCATGTCAAGTCCAGTGAACCTCCATGCCCTCCCATGCAACATAATTAAACAGACCAACTCCATGTTCAGTTCTCCAACTGCATGAACAAAGTTTTCCACCTGCTCTGGTGGCAGCAGAAAAGTGAGAAATGTCTTGGTAGACATAGATAACATCCGTCCGTGAATCTGCTTTTAAACTTCATTTCAATGTCAGTCAGATGATGCTCAATGTGCACGGAACGGCATGACATGTGGCAAACAGTTTTTCTGACCATGCATTAAAATCCCAGTCCTAGTAGGGTTCACGCCATTCCAAACACCAAACGCTCATCCAATCTGAACATATACCTCTTGTTCCTCAGCGTCCTCCTCTTCCTAAACGGGAAATAAAGTCAGGGGCGGGGTTGGAGTTGGGTTCAAGTATATCTTCACAGCTGCTATTATTTCTCTAATTCCACCGTTTAATAGAAAAATGTAGTCATCATGCTGCACACCATTAGGCACCTTGGAAAAAACTGAAATGTAGCATGCAGTGGAAGGAAAGAGGAGGAGGGAGGAAGATCGGATGTCTACGGAGCCTAAAGAATGGAAGAGGCCACAAACAAAGCAGCTACCTCGGTCCTGAAAGAAAGTGGGTGCAAAGACAAAACAAGACGGTAGGGGGCAAAGCAAGCGGCAGGAGCTCAGGCAGAGGTTGGAATGTGTCACGGAGATGAAAGCCTTTTCACAGAGCTCCTACAAAGCTGCTCTCTTTTATGAACAGGATGGTTTGTACTTCATGTATTTTACTCTGTTTTGTTTTGTTTACGTTTTTTTTTTTTTTTTTTTTCTTGCTTTGGAAACACTGTGTGAAAAGACAGCAGAGTGAAATGTGCAACCCTGGAAATCCTTTGAAGAACACATCCTGTTTCCTGACAGGCAAAACTCTGGGAAAACAGAAGCCTCAAAAGCTCTCTTGTTGTTTGGTCAAATGAAATGAGTTAATTTTAAAGGGATGCACAATCATGTGTCATTGCTAGAAACAACTCTAACTTAATATGTAAAGCTGCTACATGTCAAATGTATTCTACCTCATGAGCAAACGCTTATGAGACCCTCTTAAAGCATGAGGAATACTTGAAGATCGATACACTTCCAAAATATAATAACTACAAGAGATAGATAACAGGAGAAAAAACAGGCAAACTCAAAGGGCTTGAGGAAAGATTAAAAATTCCACAAATCTACTACCTCAAGCTGCTGAAGCTCTTCCTCCTCCTAGAAAAAACAACAAATAGCAGGTCAGCGGGCTGCGGAGGGGAGCAAAGGAGCACCGCAAGCATGCGCTACACCGCTACGTATCCAGAGAAAAGTGAGGATGTCGTGAGGCTGTTACAGCTGGGAAGGAATGAAGATGTTAGCTGAAAAAGAGGGAATTAAAGAGCGCTGGTGGGGAGGTGGGAATGAAGAGTTTTAACATGAGTTTGGCAGACTATCAAACTCTCAGGTGACGGTTACCTCGGACCGCAAATCCTCTCGTTCCTGGAGGGAGCAAACCAACAAGACATGGACAACAGGGCTAAGAAAGAGGTTCAATCCCACGAAACATGTGTGTGTGTGTGTGTGTGATGGAAAACACGAACGATGACACTGACGGGTGCAACCAAGCACAAACAAGGCCAGTTTCGGGGACGTTAAATAAAACATTTAACCCCTTAATCCTTATTTATGTAAATAAGCACCAGCTCCAAAATTACCTTAATTTAGCATGTATTTAAAGCAAAAAAATATATATTTCTTTTTTAATACCGGTAGTTGGAAATAGATTCAGGTGTCAGCGGGGTAACTGTGACATGGGTCAATTTTTGTAAACTTTTTGTGTAAACTTTAATCTGAAACAAATAACCCAATATGTAATAAAACCACAAAAATTAATAAAGCGCCGGACAGCTCTTATGAAGCATTAACAGTTTCAAATATAAAATAGATCTTCACTTGAATTAAAACTTAAGTTTACAGAAGTACATTTTTACTTATAAAAATACTTTTTTTCTTTGCTCAAAGTATTTTAACTCTTGAGTATTACCAGGGTCTTTGTGCACGAAAAGAACTATGTCACCAACCCGTGAGCTTCATGAATGCAACACGTTTTAAATGTAGACTATGATCATTATTTAAAGGTAATGACGAAAGTTTAGCAGACACTTCTGTCTAAAATGATTTAACCCTAGAGAACCCATGAATAATTTAGACAACTTTTTGGCCATAAAATTTGGCTGGGTAACAGCCAAAATAAAAAGTTAAGTTAATAAGTAAGTAAAAATTATTAAGTACGTATTTAGTTTGTTAGCTGGCCAGTCAGTTAGTAAATAAAAAAATAGCAAGTAAGTAGCTAGCTAGCTCGTTGGTTAGTGTTACGGCCCTGTGCCGTCTTGATTTGTCTTCTGTCCTTTCTCCTCTCTTCCTCCTGCGCAGGTGCAGAGTTCTATGTCATCTTCGAGCTCTGGATAAAAGCTCCGCCTTGGCTCCTCAAGGGGCGGCTCCCTTTCGACGTCTTCTGGGCTTCCGGCCACGCAGGGTTTCCGCCGCAGGACAACTATTTTGCTCTGGACTTCAGGGCGTTTGGCTTTTTTTTTGTTTGTTTGTTTTTTTGGGTTCTAAACGCTTAAACCAGCTTGGTCTCCCCGCTTCTTTGTTGCGGCTTAAAGCCAGTCGTAACAGCCAGTTAGTTAGATAAGTAAGTAATGAAAAAACTAAATGCATAAAATAAAACAAAAAACAGCAGCCAAATTTGACCCTATGAATTCTCTAGGGTTAAAAAGTGTGTTTGATTTAAAAAGTAATGAAAATGGTAAATAGTGTATACTTGTATATCACTTTTCTACCTTCTTAGAAGGCTCGCAGGGCTTTACAGTCAGAGCAATTCACTTTTTTTTACACACATTAACACACTGATGGCATTGGTGCAAAATACAGACATCAACCTAACCCGCAGAGGCATTGTGGGGACTCAAGGTCCAAATGTCAACAACATAAATGAAAAACAAGACAAAACACAAAACAATTAAAAATTATTAATTATTTTAAAAATTAATATACCATGAAAACTTTTGCAAAACAAACTTGCAAAAGTTTAAAACCAGGTTAGGCAACAAGCGTGGCATTCTCTCCTTGCAGGAAGGTCTCTCTGCATTCTAAACTGCAGCAGGCCCCACATTTGCATCATTGGAAAGAGAAGCAGCTTTACATCCCATAATATCTAGCTATTCAGCCGACTCATTTATCAGGACTTTAGAGAGGCCTAAAGGGGGATGGGTGCTAAAATTCAAGTTTTAATACAAAAGTAGACACTGAATTTGATTACATTGTGTGATTCACTAAGCTTGCGTGCATTTAGTGGAGAAAAAAAAAAAAAAAAAAAAAACGAAAAGAACAAACATCTATTGAATGAACAAAATCCGGACCCTTAAATTAATTAAAAGTTGTAATAAATGCACATCTTACCTGATCTTCTTCCTCCTCTGCTTGTGCCTCCTAGTAGACGAGAGAAACGACATATTAGACTTTTCACAAATATTTTGCATAATTTTCATGAAAACATCCACACAGAATTCCAGGACAGTTAAAAATGAAGTTTATTAAGAGTGATGATTAGAAACAAAAGGAAAATGGGTGATAAAGCCAGAAGTATCAGAAAATTCCATGCAGTTGTAAAGGAATAAAGAAATGGGTTTAAAACAGTAGAGGGAAAGTAAATGGTTTGTTAGTATCTCCTGCACGAGACTTAAGGAAGGAATGTGACCTGAAAAAAGAAAAACTTTAAAAAGAAAATATTAAAGAAGAAGTGGAAATTAGTAAAGGACAAAAAAAGAGTTTCCCAAAGTTGCTATGAAAAGAAACAAATATCTGACACATCTCAGGGATGTTGGAGGACACAAAATGAGGGAGTTAGCCTGTTATGAGGGAAACACTGCATCTCCTGAGACCTCATCATTGTCTTCTTCCCCCTCAGCCTCCTCCTCATCCTCCTCTTCTGCGGGGGCCGTGTCTCCTTCCGTCTCCTCATCCTCTGCCTCACCACCCTCACCTTCTCTCTCTCCTTCCTCCTCCTCTCTGTGTGAACCCCCGTTCCGCTCCTCCACCGGAACCTCCTTGTTGCGAGGTGGAGACAACAACGGGGGATCAAAGAAGACAAGCATTGCATCTTAAATAAAATCTGAACGTGTTCACTGCTGAAAGATGATCAGCTCAGCTGTTAGATGGAGTTAGCAACATGGGAATGAAAAAGTTAGTCTTGTGGGTAGGCATCCATTTGAGTCAAATGAAGAACCTAAAAAAGCAGATGGAGAAGACTTTGACATAACATGTTGCATTGAAAATGTAAATTATGAGATTTATTCCAATATATCTCAGAAAAAGAACTAAAATTCACTGCTGTTTCTCATGTGGAGTTGCTTTGCAAACCTTTTTAAAGAGAATTTTGAACCCACTTCTTGCATGGTTCTGCGGTGCAACCTTTAAGGTTGCAAACATAATATTTTATTTACACTAGTCGGAATTCCTTCACAATTCCCGAACCCTTAGCAGAATATATAGTGCATTGCCCTGGATCCAATCCAGACAACCGCCACATATGGCATCCTCTATATGCAGAGGTATTAACCTAATAAATACAAATATTTAACAAAGATAATTCAATGATTACTGTATTATAATGATGATAACTTGGATGATTTATATAAAAACACATCTACATACATTTTTTAAAATGACAATTTGTTGAAATTGTGGTCTATGATCTATCTACTGAGGATTGTTGCACACTTGTTTTTTCAAGGAAATTTCCAAAGCCCCCAAAAAATGGCGAACACCCGATACAGTGAAGTACAGTAGTCCTCGTTCACGGGGGGTTAGGGACCAGAGGCATCCGCAAATATGCCCAATTTGCGAATATGAAGAATCCCCCACCACATGGCTGAAGAATATTTGTTACAGATCCATACTATTTAAAAACACTTCAAATCATGCTTTGTAATCATATATTACCTTTGGAACACCAATAAACAAATTTTTTATGAATTATGAGTCATTTTTGTGTTCCGTTTTAATACCCGGTAGTAAAACGACTCGATTTCTTAGCCTCCGCCTTTTGCTCCTTGTCAGTCCCGCCTATTTCTTGACGTCATCCTTGAACCTGCCTTCCAGCGTGAACAAAATTTGTAAAAAAGATGGATTCGCTGCAGTCTGCAAAATCTTGTCTGGATTTTTTCCTTTTTCAAACTTTTTATTTTGCTGATGGATTTTGAGCGTCTGTATGAAGATGAAGGCCAGATTCAACACGGTTTGATAATGCGGAGGAATCCTGCATGATGGTTCCTGGGGAAGCTACAGTCAGGTACACACGCTAAAAGACACGTCGCTAGAAACAATGTGGATCACGTTAAAAGTTGTTTTATTGAGCATGAATTCATCCGACCACATTTAATGAGTTTCCGTGGCTCATCATTGTGGTTTTATAGTTTGTTTTTAAGAGAATTCTGTTGAAACTACAATAGAGCTTTCACGGCAGCAGCCGGCGCGCTGCGTAGGAGACACAGAAAAGCGAGTTATACGTTTTTTGGTGGTGTTAAAATAAACGTTCTAACAAGTACACGGTTGGACCATTCATTTCCTTTTGGAGAACATGATAATTAATGCTCTACATTTGTCTGTGGCTCACCGGTCGCCTCATTTCTGTCAGGGATGGTGGTGAAGGGCCCGAACGCAGGAGACAAGACATGGTGGCAGAAACTTAAACATTTACTTAACAAAGTTAAAACATGACAAAACCAGGAGAACAAACTGTGACATGACAGAACAGAGCATATGACCTGACCATGAGAACTGAAAACCAGACACTTATTACACTGAGGTTGGTTGATTAATTAATTGAAAACAGCTGTGGATGATTAACCTGAATGTGGTGAGACTGACAGGGAAAACAGAAAACCGAAGCACTGAATCATGACAATTTCGACCGTGTTTACATCACGTGACTGTCACGTACGGCGGCCGTTTTGGTTCAGTTGTTCCGCTCTCGATTCGTTTCATATTCAGTCTGAGGAATCTCAGAGCAAACCGAAGTTCAGTCCGATTGGAAACGAAGCGAGACTACATTTAATAATTGGGTCTGGGAGCGGTTCCCAGTACAGGAAGGTATTTATCTCCTGGAGACTGATTCGGCAGCAGGGGAGAACTATCTCAGCGCCACAGCTCCGCGGAGAAGGTGGGTGTGTTTTCGTTGTAGTCTGGGGGCGGAGCCTGCAGCACAGACTCTTCTTGGAGAGGTCTGTTGGCAATGATCTTACGTCAGCGCGTTTTGTTTTCGTGGGTATGGGAGGAGCTGCTGCGGACTGTGCAGCTTTGTAGAGGATTACTCTTAAATGCATGAACGGATCAAAATGCCGTTTTGGGGTTCTTTATACTGAGAAATGAACAGTAAAATGCATTTAAAACCTCAAAAAGTAGAATTTTCATGTTAGGACCCCTTTAAATTGTAACTTTCAGATAAAAACATTTTTAAAACAGTAAAAAACAGTATAAAAACAGTTATTTTTTGCTTTACCTGTAAAACCTAAAAGAAAGCTTTTTTCAGCTTGAAGCAATACTTTCTGCTCAGCTTCAATCTAATTCACTTATATTAATTATCAATTATATTATTAAAATTAATAATCATAACATTAATATTACTAATTATATGTTCAGGCAGTAAAACAGGTTGTGAAACACTAAGAATTTGTGTAAAAAATAACAGTTTCACAGTAATTAAGCTGTTCTTGCTGTGACTTTCTCAAAAGAAAAGATAAAAAAAAAAAAAGTCAAACCAGAAGATAAAAAATATAAAAATATTCTCTAGAATAGTTACTGATACATTTTTTTTTCTCAGGAATGTTAGTTCCAGCAAAAGTCAATACAGAGGTTCATCTGAAGTGAGTTTTTATGCTGAGACAAGATTAATGAGGGCAGTGTGGTCGTTCACTGTGAAAACGTTAAAAATGAAGCCATCAGCTTGAGATCAAAGAGTGAAATCTGGTTATTTGGGATGAAGAAAAGAGGAGAAGAAAAAGCAGAGTTAAAAGAGTGAAGCATGATGGGAGAAAAAAAGTAATAGGGACAATGCCGTTACTGCTGCGTCGTCTGGATGTTCTTCCAGAGTCCCGTTGAGCTCCTTGTCAGCCTGCTCTGCTTCCTGCATCAAGGACACCGTGAAGCTTCACTCACATCGAAAATAAATATACAGAAAACATAATTGAAGATTATTTTGTTTTGGTCTGCTTTAACAATGTTCAGGAAGAACAGAAGAGTCCACCATTACATATAACACAGTAAAGGAAAAATATAACTTATGTAAATGTTTTGGGCCAGAGGGAGTACTGTACATGGATCTAGTTGTCAGAATGGAGCGGAGCAGGAAGCTTGTGTTGCTGCATCAAACTGACAACTTTTTTAAGCAGCTGATTTTTGTCTGCTCCTGATCTATGGTGATTTGAATAAAGAGCATAAGACTATAGAAAAAAATATATATTCTTAGTACCGGTATTCAGAATGGAAAAGTCTGTTGGTCCAGAGAGAGTTTGCCTAATTTGATCCAAATCGAGTCCTGAATCTTAAATTTGGTCGCCATTTTGAACTAAAGGCTGTGAGCAAAAACGTGTGAGTAAAGATCTCTTCAGTCATTGGTCAGGAATTACACGGGTGGGGCAAAGCAACGAGAGAAAGAATAATGGAAGTCCTGCGCTTTGCAAACCTTGTTGGTAGTGCTGTAGTAGTCTCTAAGCGAATTTGATCAATTATTACACCAAATATATAATTAAATACCCCAACACAATTGTGCAGGTGTTGCCTCATCAGTGTGTACACAAAAAGAAAGTGTAAAAGTAAAATCAAAGAAAATTAAAATGATATTCTTCATTCAGAAACTCCGTTTTACGACAGGCTTTACGTTTACACGAGTACAGAATGATGGACGGAATGAAGTTGTTTCCCTGGAGCAGAAACAGACAGAAACACCGATGCAGGAGCCCAAGAAGAAGCACTTTCACTTTTGTTGCTTTTTGCCAGCCAGTTAATATAATATTGTTAAAAGACAAAGCGATAGATCTGATTGAAAGAATTGACTTGGTTTAAGGGGAAAAGGCAATAAGTTTTCTTCTTTTTGTCCCTTTTCATTTTCACTTCAGACAAGAGTATTATGAAAGTATTTTTGTGTTCTATGAAAATGAAATAAAACTAAACTAAACTTTCAGCAAAAGAGGAGAACGTCTGTAATTTAGTTGTATTTTGGATTTAAGACGTCTGACGATGAGCAGAACCCAGCAGTGTGTAAACAAGCTAGGAGGCTATTCCCGCGCTGATGCTAACACAACAAACCTTCTATCACTTAAGGAAAGTCCACAAAAATGAACATATGAGATTACAAAAATAAGAGGTAAACCAAAGTTGTGGAATAGAGCGGAAACAAGTTTCTGAACACTGATCGTGTAATAAAATATTTATTGCTCTGGAATGCAGAATGTTGGATTTTAAAGCCGAATGTGCTTGCGCGACTGTCCCCAGAAGTAAACAAATCTTCTTAATAAAATGTCAGTTAAAACTAGCAAATGCTTCTCCATCAGTTCAAGAAATTGAGACGCTCATTGACTTAAGTTCTAACAAAAAAATAGTTTTAACATTGCAATTTTGAACGTCTGCATCAATGTCAGGTACGATACTGCAGGTCGGTTACTAGAAAGACAATGGCTATGAAGGTAAACAGACAAGTGTTCATGATAGATGGTTGTAAAAAGGCGATGTGCATCACCAGTAAGTTACTATGACTCATTGTTACTCAACATTTGTTGATTCATTGTTCATTTCTACTCTGTCTACATCCCATTATGCCCGGGTGCGGTGGCCGTTTAGGTCCAGTTGTTAAAAACATAGTTAAAGGATCCTCTCCTGGTCTGGTGTATTTGTGACAATCTTTATCAGATATATCTTATAAAATATAAACGCAATACTTTTGTTTTTGCTCCCATTTTCCATGAGATGGACTTAAAGATCTAAAATTTATTCCAGATACACAATGTTACCATTTCTCTCAAACATTGTTCACAAATCAGTCTAAATGTGTGATAGTGAGCACGTCTGCTTTGCTGAGATAATCCATCCCACCTCACAGGTGTGCCACATCAAGATGCTGATCTGACATCATGGTTAGTGCACAGGTGTGTCTTAGACTGCCCACAATAAAAGGCCACCCTGAAATGTGCAGTTTTGTCTCACAGCAAAATGCCACAAGCATTGAGGGAGCGTGCATAATGTGGGAGATTTTTTCTTGGCACATTTTGGGCCTCTTAGTACCAAGCATGTTGTCCATCCCTTTTTGACTACAGCGTATCATCTTCTGATGCTGCTTCCAGCAGGATAAGGCTCTATGTCATTAAGCTGGAATCCTCTCAGATTGGTTTCTTGAACATGTCAATGAGTTCTCTGGACTCTAATGACCTCCATAGTCACCACATCTCAACCCAGTGGACCTTTGGGATGAGGTGGAACGGGAGATTGGACTCGTGGATATGTAGCCGACAAATCTGCAGCAACTGTGTAATGCTATTATGTCAATCTGGACCAAATTCTCTGAAGAATGTTTCCATACCTTGTTGAATCTATGCCACCAAGCATGGAGGCAGTTCTGAACTCAAAAGTGGCTCCAACCCAGTACTAACAAGGTGTACCTACTAAGTGGCCAATAAGTGTATTTCGCAATATAGCATCACACACAGACAAAAATCATGCTTTGTATATAAAAAAATTAAGATGAAAATAAACATTTCTGCAAGCAAGTGAACGTGACGTTTTGCTTCAACAATCAAAAACCTGAGATTAAACCAACAAAATATGATCTATGAAAGACTAAGGACACATCCGTTACCTAACTCCAACCAAATAATGATAAAGTATTCGACAAGAGTATTTTCTAACGTATTGTTTTAGTACATTTAAAAAGAAATCAGCTCCAACCTTTGACCCAGGAGGGGGAGGCAGGCCTAGAAAGGTGTACACTGCGTTGTCCTCTTTGGCATCAAAGAAAGTTTCATAATCCTGCAACACAGAGTAAAGCGCCATCTTTCAAAACCTACTTCTGCATCAACAAAAACGTTTGCTTCAGAAGCCAAACCCTCTGGAATGGCTTGATGACCCTGGAGAAATAAATACAGCTACTTGTTATGCTTGCATGTATATGCATGCTCACCCCACAGTAGCTCTCTTCATTAAAAATTTGTGGAGGGAGGGGGATGCCGTTGGGAGGCTTTTTCTCCTCTGGGACATTTTGCCTCATCCACATGCGGTTCTTCTCATTGCAGGCGATGTCCAGCTCTGTGTAGTCCACCTTCAGAGCATCCAAGAATGAAACCACATCTTGCTGTTTCTTTTTGATCTGTAAGATAAGGATGAAAACATTACTGATGGATGCACAGTATACTGGGATTATTACTAATTTTAAGGGGGAAAAAAAAGTGTTAATAATAAAGTGTTTACATAAATTCATAAATGCTCTTCTTTTTTTGTCACGTATGCCGTTGTAACCACCCTAGCTTCGTGGGCTTATGTTTTGTTTTTTTTATCCTTAAAGACAATAATTAAAAAGATCCGCTAGTTATTTCCGTCGTCTTGGGTTAAAGCTCACATTGAACCACAGACAGACAGAAGTTCTGTTTAAAATGGCCATAAGGTGCAGCTCTCACTGCAAGAGTGAGGTACACAGCACCCTGAGAGACTCTGACAGACCTGGTGAAAACAAACACAGCAATGTGATTACTGGTGCATCTGTAGACCTCTAAAAAAAACCTTCTAAACCCAAGCTATTCACTCAACATCATCCATGATGCGACAAAGAATGAACTCCAGAACAACATTGGCGGTTGCTCTGCGGCAAGCACGTCAAGGTGTAGAGCAGTAAATTTGACGGACGTCAAAAGAGAGGCGGCAGTGACTGCATTTGCTTGATTATTTTGTATGTTAGGGAACTTAATATTGTGTAATTTTGACTAAAGTAATAAAGTAATAAGTCTTTGGTGTTTGCGAAAGTTTCTCCTTCAGTCACTTGTTATACTTTTTTAACCTTAGAGTTTGTGTGTTAGTCTTGAACCACAAAAAAAAGGAATATATACTTAATTTCTGCAGCTCAAAATGCTTTTCAGTATCTTGTGTGTCCCCCACGAACTTGTATGCATGCTTGACAACGTCGCGGCATGCTCCTAAGGAGACGATGAATGGTGTCTTGTCGCATTTCCTCCCAGATCTGTGGGAGAGCATCCCTGAGCTGTTGTACAGTCTGAGGAGCAACCTGGCGGCGCCTAATGGACCGAAACATAATGTCCCAGAGATGTTCTATTGGGTTTAAGTCAGGGGATGGTGAAGGCCATTCAATTGTTTCAATTCCTTCATCCTCCAGGTACTGCCTGCAGACTCTCGCCACGTGAGGCCGGGCATTGTCGTGCATTAGGAGGAAACCAGGACCTACTGCACCAGCGTAGGGTCTGACAATGGGTTGAAGGATTTCATCTGGATACCTTATGGCAGTCAGAGCTCCACGGTGCTGGGCAGTGAGCACAGGGCCCACTACAGGACGTCGGCCCTCAGACCACCTTCATGAAGTCTGTTCCTGATTGTTTGGGTAGAGACATTCACACCAGTGGCCCTCTGGAGGTCATTCTGTAGGACACGAGCAGTGCTCAGCCTGTTCCTCCTTGCACAAAGGAGCAGGTATGGGTCCTGCTGAGGGGTTGAGGACCTTCTACGGCCCTGTCCAGCTCTCCCAGAAAAACCACCGGTCTCCTGAAATCTCCTCCATGTTCTGGAGATTGTGCTGGGACACACATTAAACCTTCTTGCTGCAGCACGTGTGGATGGGCCATCCGACAACCTGTGCAACTTCTGTAGGGTTAAGGAATCTCCTCATACTGCCAGTAGAGAGAATTACACAAACCAAAATCAGCACGAGTGGAAAACCAGCCAAAAAAGATCAAGAGGGAGAAACTTGAAATGACCTCCACATGTAACTCCAGTCCTGTTTGGAGGGTTTTCTAATTGTTGCCACTGAAGTGCACCTGTTGTTAATTCCATCAACACCAATACAGCTGAAATTGATTAACGAGGCCCTCAGCTGCTTAACCAACAAGACAATTATCAGACAGGTTTCATTCAATTCATGCCAGGCCCAATAAAAAAAAAGTGTTCCTTTAATTTTTGTGAGCAGTAAATATATTACATATACATATAAATATAAATTAGTATCAATGAATAATTACAATGAATGTTCAAATTTATCAAGACAAATATACTGCATTCATCATACTTCATTTCCCTCTGATTTTATAGTGTCTACACAATTGAGTCCTCTATAGACTGAAAACTTTTATTTCCATTAAAAGACTTGGCATCCTTTTGTTCCTAAGACCCTGCCCTGTCGTTATTTGTATAGATATCCAAAAGTACTCCTTTAATTTTTGTGAACAGTGTATATGTCGGCAAAAAATGATTAAAAAAAGAATCTATATTTTTTTAATATACATTATATATTTGGCATTTTTACCGTTTACCCCCAAATTAACAGTTGTGCTATCCTTGGCATGTTTACATTAAAATGGGGTCACCTGGACCCCACAAGAAAGTGCGCTGAACTTTTTTTTCCAAGGATTTTTTTGGTTTTCGTGGCAGACATAAAATCCTGTCCACTGGAGTTCAAATTAGGTTGAAATCAGGACAGAATACAAACAAGCAGCCTTTCTTGGTGGTGAAACAGGCCTGTGAGGTGGGCCAACAAACCCTGAGTTTGCCTAAAGTAGATCCAGGGGGTGGCTTCACCCTCCTCTGTGCAGTTATCTATCCCCACCCCACCCCAACCACACACACACACACACACACACTAACAAAAACCTCCTTTAACATAAATGTCAGTGAAATTCTCTTTGTTCTCTCAGAGAGTAAAAAGTTTTGTTCACACCATCACCGTCTGAGACATCTGTTAGGAAGTCCTTTGTGGAAAAGTTAGGAGTCCCCGTCCTTTCAGTCAAAACTCAACTCACTCTGATTGATTGATCCGATAAGAAGAGCCGATTACGCACAGCTTAAGATCCAAAAACCATTTGCGCGTAAAAAGGGAGTGCCGCTTTTGCGCGAAAGTTTAACCCGGAATAAACGTGCTCGCCACTGAACGAACACAAAGTTCGCTCTAAAAGTGCATTTTCATCAGTGACCGAAAGCTTACCGCTGTGGATCCAGAGGAGGAAGCGAGGAAAACTTTGATGACCATTTTGGTTTTGATGTATGCGACTAAAAAAAAAATGCAACAAAAGGGGGTCTTACGGGCGCGGGCAGCCTCTTCTATTATTAGAGCGCTCCCAGGACGAAGACATGGCCCGGGATCACGCACACCCACGTGCACGCCGCTGCGGTTATTTTTGGTGTGGGGGCGCAGCCGTGCGCAGATTGGCAACTTCAGCTGTCCGTCGGCGCATCCAGCTCCTTCCCGGGAGGACAGAAATAGCACCAGGCCTGTAAAGCAGGGGCGTGCAGAGACCTTTGGAGGGGCAGGTGCGGGAATTTAAAAAGAGGATCGTGGCGCATGAATTTAACACTTTAATAATGCAACTTTCAGGATAGCAACCCATATGTAATGTGAGTCCCCCTCAGATGAAAATCATGTTTTTTGAGTTTTTAACACTTGTGGCATTTTTCTTTTGAAAGAGAACAAACTTAAAAAGAAATCATTTAATTTTTACATTACAGAGTATTTCTCCTTTTAAAGAGTAACCAAACCCTAAATAAACTTTTTTTTGGCTGTTCACATCTATAAACTGGGCTTTAAAAGTGCTGTCTGTTGGTCAGGGCCAAATATTTGACAAATTGAAATGAAACTATTTAATACTTCAAAATAGAGTCAAAAACCATCTGTGTGCTGCCCTCTACAGGTTGAAATTAGGCATTACAGTTGAATTTTGTGGTTATCCTTTAAATGGCTGTCAATCAAACTGCCACAGGCTCTGTTGCTAGTCGGGGTCATTATTTTGTAGCTCGAACCTTTTTTAAGAAATTAACTTTGAAAACACATTTAGGATTTGAACAATGTGCCTCAGAAGAGTAAAGATTAAAACTAGTTATGAAAAAAAAAATTATTTGAAAGTAGTTTTTTTAATGTCATGGTTAGGAAAATATGCTGAAAATGTGCAACATTTTTGCATAATTATGTGTGATTCATCAGTGTGTTGTAGTTGGGCACCAAGTGAGTATACGTTTGTGCTGGCTGAAGTCTGTGTGAGTAAATGTTTGAAATTTCGAGCACACCTGAATGCAGCAGTAGCGAGTTCTTAATCTTAAGTTCACAAGTGCGGAAATTCTATGCAGACCCTGAATACACCATGTGCTACTGTGTATATGATAAAAATATTAAATCTGCAAAATAGAGTCAGGATTAAATGTTTGAACCAAGTCTGGGATAGATGTTTGTGGAGGGTGGAGGGAGAAGCAGACACGCAGACACCTAAATGTCAAGCTTGTGTGTTTTAGCTGCCTCAGAAAGGATGAACAAAGACTCATCTGTCAAAGTGGCATGTGAAAGAGTTTTGCTACCCACCAAAATAAAGTTTAACCTGCATTTAGCGGTTGTTAATTTAGAGCTCTGCCTGTATTTCAACGTGGGTTAGAGAATGTCATGTTGTGACCATTGATATATATTACTGAATTGGCCCTTGCCTATTCTCTGCTATAGACAGAGACAGAGACTGCTGCTTCAATGGAGGACAGGCAGCCATCAACCATAAAAATCAGGCTAGCTCCCAAATTTTTTAAACCGATTTTTACAAAATAGAGCTTGATTTAAAGCTTAGAAAATTATTGATCTTGTGGAATATTTAAACATTGATTATCTATTAATAGTGCAAGAATTGTTTCTTCTACTGATACAGATAATGCATTGCTTTCAAATGAACAGCTTATAAAAATCTTTTTTTAATTTTGCCTCTGTGCTTAAATCTGAATAACAGAGTTTGTAAATGCTTGTCACCCAAGCCCAGAAAGGAGGGAGATTGATGAAGTTTAATAGGATGACTGAGTGATAAAGTTTAGTAACAGGGTCCTTTCCCCATTAAAAACATCTTAAAGTGAAAAAAAAAAAAAAATAATAATAATAATAATTATAAAAGCACCCTTTACCACATTTTCAAATGAAACTAAAACTTTTATTATTTTTGGATTAAATACATGGTAAATAAATCTCAATGACATTCAGAATTTACCTTCAAATAGACGATTTTATAGAACTCTGAGAAAAAGGCTCCAGCTAGCATCCTTAACTGATACAAAAAACATTTTTTAAACTTGGATCATAACATCAAATACATCTGTCAAATTGTTAAGATTCAGAACACAGTGATAATAGCAGTAAATGGTGTGGCAGGTTAAAGTTTTGGGCCACAGCTCCTTCCATAACATCTGCTCTCTGCGGTGTTTATGTCACTGAACAGAAAGCTAGCGTTAGCGCTGTATTTTCTAGCCGGGCTTTCTCCGGTCCGTGTGACCAAGAAAGCAGCTCAACAGTGACGGCTCGGATTCAGAATATTATGTGCAAACTCATTTACACTTGCATGTTCTGGATTTAATTCTCCATGCAAAAGATAAAGAATTTGGATGTTTGAGTCTCCATATGTTAGCTAATTTAAATTATTACATAAACATTTTAATAAATGAGTTGTTGCTATTTACTTGGGAGGGTGGCCACCGATGAATTTGGGGATTAGTAGTAATATTAAAATCTCCTCCCATTATAATAGCAGAATTTGGATTTTTGGAATGACAGTTTTTCAATAGTTTCTCAATTTCAAGAAATAAAAGTTTATTCTCCGCATTTGAGTTGTATCTGGATATGTTGAATATGATTATAATATTGTCATTGTAATTAATAACTTGACCGACAAAGTGCCCTTTAACATCGGTTTTTGTGTACAAAATGTTCCCTTTGTATTTATGTTTCAATGCTTGCTGATTTTTCAGAATAATGAGAAAACCGTTACCCCACTGAGTTCGCCAAAGCTTCACATCAGAACATACAGAAGGAGACTCTTGACAAAATAAAAGGTCTGCGTTCAGCTGTTTAAGAAACAAAAAAAATAGCTTTACGTTTGACATTATGGGAGCTATGAGCAGAAGTGACCTTATGCTGTTTGGCTGTTTTGGTGTGTTCAAAAGAATAAATGGGTATTAATGCTGGAAGTGAGATCACGCACTCTGCTTCTCTGTTTACTTCTCCTTCAATGAGACTATTCGGGGTCGTGCAGTGTCTCGGGCACGGTCAACTTTCCACATCAGTCACTTGAAGAGTAGCTCTGCTCTCTGATCCCCACTATGACGTACTTGTTTGAGTCGTTACAATATTTACTTGGCCAAACTGATTGGGGCTTGTGACGCGTGATGACATCACAATGTTTGATTGACCATACACCGACTTGAAGACGTCTAGACTGCGATTGGTTAAGTCAAATGACTATACACGTTTGTTCACAAGCTGACAAGAAAAGTACTCACATTTGTAACAAATAGAGACCACTATTTTTGAAGAAAATGTAATTCCTAATATAATTAGCCATTGCACATGTGCTAAATTAGCGTTCTATTTTCCCGTTGTATTAGATGAGCGGTTGTAATACAACCACATTGGCAACATGTGCTTGATTGGGTTTCAAGTGCAGGTTTGAGACATTTTAAAAAGCTGCCATGACGACCTTGGCAGTGGAGGTAACCCTGGCAGATGGCGTACATTGGAGAAGCTTTTAGCAGCCTACCACTGGAAAACTGTACAGGAAGATGTAAAGAAATGGGTTTGATATTTTGACTTGTTGAGCCATTTGTTCCTCAGAATGATAATCAGATGTTCTCGCTGTAACTGCTCATTAAACCAGATCATTTAACAAAGTTAATTGTAAGTTGAGATGGAATTTTCTTAGCTTAGTTAGTAGTTTGATCCAAATGTACAGTAAGCTTGTGAGGGAATTAACAGAAATGAATGTGTAATGCCCAATCCTAAAGGTTGATGAGTGTGCCAAAGTTCCAATTTTTTAACTCGTGCACTGGTTTAAAACATGCCACAGGACTGATCACATCTGTACATTGGCGTATCATTGTCCTTGACACAAAAATTGAGTTGGATATGAGTACAGCTTTAAAGCTAATTTAAATCGCTATATTTTGAAAAGTTGTTTTTGTAGAAAGAAAAGGATGTTTGTGTTGTATTCAGGTACTGTACTACAAAGTGTTCAGGTTGTTTCACACCAGATAGACCATTTTTAGTTTTAATTTGAAAAACGAATAATACGCAGTATTTACTTTTTTTTCCTCCAATGTTGAGTTTCACACGGAAGCAGAGGAGAAGCTCCAATGGCGCACAGTCCTCGATGAGGGGGCAGAACTAGTTTTAGAATCGTAAGAATACTCCCACAAGTGCGGAGAACAGGTTTTACACACAAACTCCAGAGTAGAAAGTGGGCAACAACGGCCGTCGAGACGGCACTGAGGGCCCGTGAGACTGCTGCATCAAAAAACCCATGCAATTCATAAAATGACAATTGATTTTAGTTTTTATTAAATATTTCATTTTTAAAATTTTGATATTGAATTGTAAATTTTCACATTGAGTTGTAAATTACAACAGGCATTTTCAAATTGCATGCAGAATTTGAAAATGGAATTGTCAATTGAATAATCATAATACTTAAAATTTTTGAATTATAACTTAAACCAATTAAATATTTATTTTGGGATAGGGTCCAACATTAGTGTACTACAGCAACAACTACATAGAGAGCAAAGTCCTGCCCGCCACTGTTACGATAGCCGATCCACAGAGCAGAAAGACATGCCCCCACCTTTGAGCAGATGCCAGCTGGGCTGACCTCAAATCCAGCTAGATCAAACTTCTCTCTAAAAACATATTTTTTATTCCACAGAAACACAAGGAAAACTTATAAATTTTGAATTGAACCAGGCAGGTAAAGGTCTGAGTGTGAAGGCCCAATTATAAAAGGTAAAATTGGGAAGGAAGAGGTCTCCCTCTTTTCGATCACGTTGCATTGTGCGTAGTTTAATTCGAGGTCTCTTGCCATCCTACACATACTTTGTAACAGTAGTTTGTTTTTTTTCAGTATTGACTGGCGTGAGTGGGTTCATTGAGCTAATGAAATTCACTCTAGGTAAAATATTCATTTTAATCACAGAAACACGACTCCGAAGTGAATTCTTAAGCTTGGACCACTTCTTCAGGTCTGAAGTAACCCTTATTAAGCATTTATTGAAGTTCTGTTTAACTATTTCAGAAATTGAAGGAAAGACTTCTATACCGAGATAGGTAAATTGTCTAACAACTCAAATGAGGTGAGGGATTGCAGTGTTCAACAAACTTTGGTGCAACGGTAACAGAACAGATTTCTGCCAATTTATTTTAAATCCAGATATCTCACCATGCTTTTCAAACATAGTTAAGATGTTAGGTATGCAATTACTGGGATCCTGGATTTATAAAAGAATGTCTTCTGCATCAATAAAATTTGATGCTGGGTACCATTGATACAAATTGGAGAAAATGATGGGGATAACTGAATTGCTTGGGCCAAAGGTTCTAGCGAGAGAGCAAAAAGCAGGGGGCTTAATGGGCAACCCTGTCTTGATCCTCTCATAACAGGAAATGGAGAGGAGCACATTTTACTTGTGATAACTGCCACAAATGGGCTGGAGTAAAGCACTCGTTTTACGTTAATAATGGTTGGGCCAAAACCAAAATGTTCTAATAAAGACCAAAGAAAAGGCAACTCTAAAGCTTTACATGCATCCAAAGACAACACTGAAGTAGGCGAGCTTTGGTTTTTCACCATATCTATCACATGTAAAAGCCATCGAACATTGTCAGATGCCAACCTTGAGGCCATAAAACTTGTCTGGTCATACTGTACCAGTTTTGTTATGAGTCCCTGAAGGCGCACCGCCAATACATTGGAAAAAATTTTGATTTCTGCATTTAATAACGAAATTGGTCTATAGCTCGAACACTTCATTAGGCCCTGCATAATTCTACTTGGATTTCTGTTGCTGAAACTTGTGTCTGCGTTTGTGTTCTCTTCATGATGGATGGAACCTGGAGGATGCAGAAGATTGGGCCTGATGCAGACAGACACATCGCAGTGGTGACCCCTCAAGGGAGGAGCCTGATGATAAATAAGAGGAAGACATTTTGGCTTCAATAAAACGAAGAGTAAGTAAAGGAAACCTCATGAAAGAGACGAGGAAGCTCCTGCAGCATCACTTAACACGTTGTTTTGTGTCTTCCAAGTGATGATGTGTTTGCTTCACATCAGAGACTCGCAGTTTCTACTCTGCAGCTCCTTCAACCCCTCAGCCGTTGTTGGGATGGCAATCTGTCTTTGAACCGTCTTTCCTGAGGGTTCTTATTAAACTGACCTTACAGGGAGTTTGACCTCATCTTCATTGAGAGGTAGGTCTGGGGCAGAGCTTGTAGCAAAACGTACTTTAACGTGTATTAATACTTCAACTTTGACTTTTTCAAGAGGAAAATGTACTTTTTATTTTACAAAACCAGCAGATTATAAAAAGTCAGGTTCTAGTTTTCTAACAAACAGAAACACTTAAAAAAAGGAATAAAAATGTTATGCAAGCTGAAGTATTATTTCATTACTCTTTAAAAAAAGTAAATAAAATAAAGTTGTTTTTTTTTTTTTTTCAAAATTAACATTAAATATGAAAATGTTGTTTTTTTAAACTTAAATTTAGAAATAAGCTTAAAATAGGAAAAGGTTTTTCACCAAAAGTAATAGATTTAAAATAGAGTCAAAATGGAGTTTTTTCATTTATTTACAATTACAATACTCAGAAAAATACACATTAACTATTGATACATTTAAAAAATTAGTTTGTGGATTTTTTTTACATCTAAATACACAACATTAAGAAATGTGTTTTTTCCAAAACAAATAAATAAAAAATTTAGTCAGGCAGAGGTTACTCTAACATAGAGAAAGACTCGAAACAGGAAAAAATTATATACAGTATACATATATATATATGAATGCCTGTGACTGTTTTTAGAGTTAATTTTCTTCTAAAAATAATTTTGAAGCTCTGAAGAAGTTTAACATTTTTGGTTTAAATCTTCAAATAATGTTATATAAAGGCTGTAAACTCAGCCACAAAAGCAGTCACTTAAAATAAGTCAAAGAAATGAAGAAAAATTGATTAAAAAAAAAAAGAAAGAAAGAAAGGGGAGAACAAAAGTTAACCTAAAAGTTGTTCATCCATCTTCTATCTGTTGCTGGGGTGTTGAACCATCAGTCTCAGTGCACTATGAGTAAACTAAAGGCTGTAAAAAAACTAAAGCAAAGAAAAAAAATTATGTACCGCATGTTTGAGGGTGACAGTTTTCTGTTTCTGTAGAAGTGACCATCAAGGGCACTAGGAGGTTGGATCATGGTGCGGCATCTGTCGATGGCACCTGCAGCTTTGAGGAAAGCTTTGTGCCGTGCCAGCCCTGCAAACCTGCAAACACCAATATCCAGGTCCTCAGGGGTTTTTGGAAAGTGAAGGACCTTATGGCAAATGACCATCACCTCCTCAGTTAATCTGTGGACAATGCAGTGGACAGTGGAACAAGACAACCAAACACTCTTGAGACTACCCTGTATACTCCGCTCACCAACCAGAAGAGAAACACCAGGGTCTCAATTACAGCAACCCACATGTTTGCGATCCTGGTCAAGTGGGTTGAGGAGGACTCAAGAATATCTGTTCACTCTGAAGTCTGGTCTTGGATCTTCACTGTTTAAAAACCGCTCCGGGATTGGGAGGCTCAGGTTGATTCTGGATCAGTCTAGCCCGGTTAAAAAGAAATACTCAAGAAATAAATTTTAGTAAAAAAATATGTGGTTTTAAGTTTTTTTTGTTAGACTGTAAAACATCATTATACTTAGGTGAACATGAGGATGACAAAATACGTGAATACTATTTTTACTGATTTCAAGGAGTTGGGTAAAATTGTTAAAATTAACTTCAACAAATGAGGCGGAGGAACGCGGCGATTGAGATCTGTCCATGTGATCCCGTGATCTTAACCGGCCCGTTGGGCTAATCAAGCCCCTTTGCCCTGTGTATGTAGAAGGGTCTCGTGGTTCAATCGCTGTGTTCTGCTGCTGGTCTCCCCGCGAGGTTCCGCGGGATGATCAGACCAGAGCGCTGGTGACCAGCCATCGGGACGGAGCCTCGTGTTGGAGGAGCTGTCAGAGAAGCTGCTGCAGCTCGAAGCACCTTTTTCTGGAAATGTTCTTGTTTTTAAAGGGATAAGTGCTTTAAAAATGCTTATTTAGACTTTTTTATATTAATTATCGGGAATATATTTTTAAGAAAGTGGGAAAATGTCTAGTTTTACCGGATGTTATTCACATTCGAAGTTTAAAACAGCTGACAAGAAAACTGTGATGAACGGGCATTCTAGTAGTAATTGAACGCGAATTTGTGAGACGTAAAAAGAGTCTCACAGTAAATTAGTGCGCAACTTAGGCTGCGTGCGTGCGCAAGAGGTGATGCGTACTTTAAAAAAAATGTTTTTGTGTATTTAGTTTCAGGCTGTTGTGATTTTAATTTGTGCATGTGTAAATTGTATTTTTTTAGTTTTTGTATTTTTTTTTTTTTTATTTTTGCACAAAACGTATTATGAGTTACAAATCAAGATTTATGCACCCACAAATCCAAAGTTATGCACGAATCAAGAATTATGCATGCACAAATCAAAAATATGCACGCACAAATCAGAGTGAGACTATTTTGTCTCCATACAGAACCTTTACCTGGACAAGTTTGCCCTCAGGAAATCCCCCAAGAGTCCTGAGATGTGGATACACACCTGAGCTCTACCCCTAGAGCACCAGGTTCTGTATGAATGCAGCTGTGACCTGAACAGTTCTAGGGCGGGATTCCCTATGATTCAGGTTCATTATCTGTTTATAAAAAGTTGCTCCATCTGCAGTTATTTTCTGTTCTTCTGACTTTTAAACTCATAGAAAAGATTTAAAAATATACAGAAATAATTCAGTGTAGGGAGAACAACACTTTCAAAGGAATTGCATCACACTGCTCTCTTTTCTTTGTTCTTCTCCATTTCAGTCAAGACACAGTTTATCCTGAACGAAAAGAAATAAAAATCTGGACCTCCACTGTCTTTAACTTTTATTTTTGAAACAAATCCAACATGAGAACTATTTCCTAAATCAGTTACCTATTCAGTTCCACTCCATTGGTGTTTTACACTTTGAATTTTCCCTGCTCATATAAGCCAGCACGCTCTAGAATCTCAACAGAACACTTCATCATAGCTGGTGACTGATAACTCCTCCCTTCATTCCTTTATGGAAGACAAAGTTCTCTTCATCACAACGGCGTTCACATTCATGTGTGTTTTTCTAGTCAGACAGTCTTCTTTCCGATCATTCCAGCACAACAAACAGTGTCGTTGAAGCACGTCTTCATCATCACATGCTTTTGTCATTTGTGATCATGCAGACATATTTAAAAAAAATCAACAAACTAAGTATTAGGGCCAGTTTGCAAACTTTTTTTTTTTTAATTAAAACTCTCATAAATGTTTAAGTGTCCTAATTATCCATTCAAGCAGGGATTCAAGTATTAAACAGGTTATCTCTGTTCAAAACAGTTTTCTTATGGAAGCCTAATGCACCCAATTTTGTTTTGCTTTTGAGAGCATACAGTTGAATGATTACATGTTTTTTTTTTTTTTTTCTATCTGCAAAGTAATCGGGGGACGTGCCAAGTGTTACCTGCGCATGTCACTCACTGCGTCACGTTAGGGAAAAAAAAAAAAAAAACTCACTTTCGTTTTTATGGCTCGGTTTGGGACTTCTGTGGCGTGTTCTGGTCGATAATCACACCGTCTTTAACACGAACGACGACATGAAGACGGATTTTAAGTCAGAGACAAACGAATGAAGCTGATTACCGACGATTACTGATCGAAGAAAAGCAGCGAAATCAAAACTGCTCGTTTTCAGGTGAGTTGTTGATCGATTGTATCTGAGCAGAAGAAAGTCTCCGTTCTGATGTTTTTATAAGTTTCCCCCTTTTATTATTATTGTAGTATTCGCATATAGGCCTAATTACGTGCGACCATGCACAAAAACTGGTGGAAATTCATCTTAGCTATATATTATTTCAGCGATTAGAGTATTAGACGTAGAAAACTTTGTCCAAAAATATTCTTTGAACACTAAAATTGATGAAAAGTTACTGAAGAAGTTAGGGAATGCCGAACTTCACACACAGAGAGTGGACAACTAGATAGAAAATATAGCAAATTGCTGCAAAAAATGTTTTCTTTCTCATATCTTACAGCGCTGGAAAATGCAGTTTTTTCTTTTTTTTTTTTAATTTAATTTTTCCCTCTTTGTATTCCCTGCTTCTGCTTATAGACAAACTCATCACTTCCTCATCTGCTTTTCATGTAGGCCTACATGCGCTCGCAGACGCTGCAAGTGTCTGATCATGTTTGAAATTAAAGATTGACACGATCGCGTTGCTGGAAAAGTATAAACATCAGTCAGAAGTATTTATAGCGGAGAGTCGCAGTCAAATCCAGCTATTAATATGAACGAGACAGCCAGATTGTGAATGCAACGCGAGCGATTGTTTGGAAGTATCCAGCCTTATGTGAGCGCGATTAAGTTAGTTTCATATTCGACATTCGTCACACATTCAGCGATGAACGACACTATTCCTAAAACGACTCTGCTAAAAAATACCAAAAATGTTTTTGCTGACTGATGATAAAACAATAACAATTTCACGTGACTCGTTTTCATTATTCACGATCCACGTAACGAGCAAACGCCGCTTCAACGTGAGCTGCGCTGGAGCGCTTGGCCTGAGCTGCTGCTGACTGTAAGGAACCGTCAACAAAGTGCGAGTGCGGAGTGTTCCATAAAAACTCTAACAGGAAATGCTTATATAAAAAGAAAAGACCTGTGGGATTTGACTTAAAATAATCTCAAATGCATGCATATCAAGATTAGGTTTCAGATAATTTATTTCTAGAATAAAGTAAAGGGATTGTTAATCATTGGTAAACTATCACAAATGTTTTAGTTATAGTGAATATTCACAGGAATTCAATACAATTTGTAATATACCAGCTAGATTAAAAAAAAAAAACTCAAACAACAACCAACAATCCTCATTCAAGTTATACTTTACAATCATCAGTTCTTTTTCTGTGAAAATCATAGAAACGTGTAACCACCTCCATTCATTAGAGGAGGAGAGGGAGCAACTTTCACAACCAATGTTTTGACCCCTAGAGGTCTAATGTGGAGTTACATTCTAAAAAAATTACTCTTCTTCTTGTAATGAATGGATGTGGTGTCACGTTTCTATGATTTACACAGAAAAAGCTATTACAAAAAGAAGACTAATTTTTAAAAGTGTAACTCCACATCTGACCTCTAGGGGTCAAAACATTGGTTGTGAAAGTTGCTCCCTCCCCTTCTCCAATGAATGGAGGTGGTTTCATGTTTCTATGATTTACACAGAAAAAGCCATTACAAAAAGAAGACTAATTTTTAAAAGTGTAATTCCACATTTGACCTCCAGGGGTAAAAAATTGGCTGTCAAAAGTTGCTCCCTCTCCTCCTCTAATGAATGAAGGTGGTTACACGTCTCTAGGATTTACACAGAAAAAGCTATTACAAGCTTAACTTAACCGCGCTCCTTAAGCGAAAGGCTGTTGTTGGTCTCCTGCGTTAACCCTAATTACGGAGGAAACTCAGTTTAGAAAAATGTATTTTTATAACACTGAAAGTGATGAAAATTTACTGAAGAAGTTACTGTAAATACCAAACTTGACACACAAACCACAGAGAGTGGACAACTATGGGAAATAGACCAGGTTTATGGAGAGAAAATAGTCTCACTCAGATGTGCGTAATTCTTGATTTACACATAAATTAGGATTTATGCGTGCATATTCTTGAGTTGTACATGCGTAATTCTTGATTCGTGCATAGCTTTGGATTTGTCTGTGCAAATTCTAGATTTTTAACTCATATAATACGTTTTGTGCACAAATAAAAAAATTACAAAATAAAAAAAAAATACAATGTACACATTACGCACCAGTCACCTGTTGCGCACAAAACCTCAGTAAGGCACAAATCTATCGTAAGACTCTTTTCTATGTATGTGCCAATACATACAAACTCAAATAATACACACACAAGCTAGAATCACACACGCAAGTTTAATTCACACACACATGTAAAACTGAAAGTGAAGTTGCAGGAAAAAGAGGAACATGTGAGAAAAATGTGTACTAATGTATATCTAATGGATGATTTTGGTAAAACAAATCATTTTAAAACAAATAAAACATTTAACTTTAATAGAAACAAACTGTAAAAAATATGGCATAATGTGAGAGTAAAGGTGGCTTACACAATTTTGGTTCTGATCAACACATTATATTTAAATTTAAATTGTGTTTCTAACCTAACATCTTTTTATTCCCCTGCAGATGAAGAAACATGGCGATGGCAGCAGTTGGTGAGTTCTGTGTGTGTTCATAAAGGTAGTTAAAACATCAACATCAAAATGCTCACAAAGAAGGTTTTTATTATGTCAGAAAGAATATAATATTCACCAGGTTATAAAACTTTCAGGGGTTAGAGTTATCAGCTGATTAGTATGGAAGCGTATGTGTCACAAAAATAAAAAGAAAAGTCAATACTGGAAATGCAATTTCATTTTCAAAATGTATCTGCATTATTTGTCTCTTAAATGAAATTAAAAAGCAATTCTCAGAACTGTTTTTTCATTTTCTTCTTCAACTCCGCTCATTCTGTAACTTAATTAAAATGACAAAGCCTATGGAGATTGCTTTTTCGTTTTAACATTCTGCCGCGCAATAAGTGTTACAAAAATCCAAAGGGTGCTGGAACGTCCCAAGGGCGCACGACGATGATGTCAGAGCTCCTCCTCCGGTTTGATTTGTTCTGTCTGGAACAGATACAAGCCGTTCTCGTTGATTTATATAGAGAAAAAATGAAGGAAGAGGAGGAAAAACTAGCTCAAAGCTGAGATTCATAATTCCTGATTAACTTGTGTTTTTTTAAAGGAACGTTCGGAACTTCACTGGCCTGCAGCTGGTGGGACGCGGCGCCGGACGTTCCGAACAGTAGGCGCACCGGGGGAGGTTTTACTGTCACTGTACCAGCTTGCGTCCGGCGCCACGTCCCGCAGGCCAGTGACGTTCCGAACAGTCGGCGCACCGGGGGATGTTTTAATTTATTTATTTTATTGAGAAACGCCAGTTATCTGTAGAAGAAAAGATAAATCTCAGCTTTGAGTGTGTGGCCCGTCCCTCTTTCGCCGCACGAAAATATGCAAAATATCCCAAAGTTTGGGAGACTACAGCCTAATCCAGCCCCAGCATAGCTGTCTGTCTGCCGGCACATTCAGCGTAAGCCCCGCTGGACATGTTGTCTGTATCGGGCTGCAGCCAGAGTTACAGACTGTCAAACTATCCACAGTGTATCCCGCTTTTTTAAGGTTTTAAAAAACACAAGTTAATCTGGAATGATGAATCTCAGCTTTGAGCTCGTGTTCATGGTACTGTAGCTCTAGTTTTCACTGTTTTTGTTTTTAGCGGAGCTACAGCATCAATTGCTAACTTTAGTCTGTTATTAAAATATTCAACCATAAAACCACATGATGCAGGTAAAATCTGAGCAGGAGTTTGATGTAAAATATTGATAAAATCTTCAGCCACATCAGGAGTAATATATCGTTTCCTCACCGTTCTCACTGGAGCTTCCCGTTGCATGAAACTGGTGATATTAAAAAATACACAACAGTGATCTAACACAGCCACATCAACAACAGAGGACACACTACAGGACAGGCCATGGGTTTTGACCAAATCCAGAGTGTGCCTCCTGTTGTGGGTAGGCTGAGTGACATGCTGTTTAAAATCCATACAATGTAAAAGGTTAAGAAACTCATTTGTAACAGCATCACTATCTGTGTCAACATGTAGATTGAAATCACCAGTCAATAAAATTCGATGATATTTAGAATGTAGAAGTGATAAAAATTCAGAAATTTCTTGAATAAAACTAGAGGAGGGTTTTGGTGGTCTGTAGATGGTAACACATAAAATAGGAGGGCTGGTAAAAGAAAATGCATGACGCTCAAATGTGGAGTAACTATTTAGCGTGACTGTTTTAGTTACAAATGAGCCACGAGCAATCGATGCAGTGCCACCGCCTCTTTTACCTCCCCTGGTAGAAAATAAAAAGTTAAAATTTGGTGAGGAAGCCTCAGTGAGAACAATAGGAGCATCAGTACCAATCCAGGTTTCAGTTAAAGAAAGACAATCAATGTTGTTATTTAAAATAAGGTCATTAGCAATAAAAGATTTGTTTAAAAGAGAACAAATGTTTAAAACAGGAAAGTTCAAAATGGTATCTGAGTGCAGGTAGATTGTTTCATCTTTTGTGTCCGGCATTATGTTTATGGGATGGAGATGTGGATGGTGGATCTGAACCGGAGAGGAATTGGAATTCTGTTTGTAATGTGGACTGGAATGGGTTGTTCAACTGAAGAAGGATTATGGCAGTGGTCCAGTCAATTGGTGAACAGTTTGGTGGAGCAGAGTGTAAGTTCAATGTTTATGGAAAGTAGAATAGATCCTGATCAGTTTGGATGGATGCCGTCTGGTCTGAAGAGATATGATCTGTTATAGAAGGTGGTGAAATTATCAACATATGGGATATTGTTAGCGTTGCAGTGTCCTTTAAGCCAGATGTGGAGTTGAAGCAGACAGCTGAATTTAATGTCTCCAAAGCGGGGAGATGGAAGCGGACCGGAGATGATGCACTGCTTGTTTTGCTGTTGGATGGTGTGGATGAGGGTGATGAAGTCCTTCTTGAGAGTCTCAGATTGCTGGAGATTCAGGTCGTTCACACCTGCATGGGGTATTATTGTGTGAACGGAGGAGTTGTGAAGGGCGAGTTGGTGAGCAGAGGTGGTGATGTCACAGACGAGAGCCCCTGGGGGACAGTAGGTTCGGCTCCCGTCACATGTCTGACCATGGACGTTCCGACGACAAATGAGTCTGGGTGATCCCCGCGGCCACCGGTCCCTGTCGCCACAGGACGACAAGCTGGAGTCCGCGCTACACCTGCTGCGGGAGGAGAAGCGACCGCTTCTGCAGGCGGGACCCCAAGAGGAGAAGAGCGGGGGTCGGTCACCGCGACACCTGCCGCGGGAGGAGACGCAGCAGACTTTGAACCCAACACCCTGATCAGGACCGCGGATGAAAACCCTGCGTTGTTCGATCCGGCAAGGACATGGATTATGTTTGGGCGGCGGGTGTCGGGGCGTCTACTCTCTGCGTCTCTCAGGAGCTGTCGGCGTTTGGCGAAAGATGACGGGCGGCCTTCCCTCCTAGTCCGCGAGGCAGCGACAGGGTGAGGGATTTCCCTGCTGAGCGGAGGAGCGGCTGCCAAGGCGTCCTCCAATGACGGAGCCAACAGGACCTCAAAGCGGTTGGAGAGAAGAAGGGCATCCCGGTCCGAGGCTTTTTTCCTGCGGTGTGGAGCTCGAGGAAGGCCGCGGCGAGGTGTCGGGGTCCCAGAGCACCGTGTCTTGCACAGCCGCTTTTAGTGATGCAATGTGCATAGATTGTTGACGTGCCAGGTCCAGGAGAGAGGTCAGAAGCTCACTCTTCGACCTCAACTCATCAGAGAGTCTCTGGATGTCTTTTTTGAGGTTGTTGATCTGTTTGTTGGCGTTTGTAGTTCCACTGGCGTTGGAGCTGGGAGACACAGCGGGTGTAGCGGCAGCCATTTTTCATCCAGCAGCAATGAATGAATTTCAGGGTGGGCACTCTACCCCTATTAATTAATTATTTATTAATAATTAATAAATATTAATTATTAATTTAACTTTACATTCTCAAATGCCAACTCTTTATTGTGTCATGTGCACTTGGAAAACACTGCATCATCATATACAATGTTTTGCTTTCCAGAGGTGGGGACTCAAGTCACATGACGTGGACTCAAGTCTGACTTGAGTCATGAATTTCATGACTTTGGACTAGACTTGGACTTTGAACCTACCAACTCGTGACTTGACTTGGACTTTGATACAGATGACTTGTGACTTGACTTGGACTTTAGCCCTCTGACTCGGAAAGACTTGTTATTTTCCCCCAAATCCAAGGATTAAGAAGTATATTGAAAAAGCTGCGCACTGCGGTCTCTCTGTCTGTGCTTGTTTAGCAGCAAAATCAAGCAAGTTCTGAGTGAAAGCTGGCGCTAGCATAGCGGCTAACCTCTTCATTATTAGGAAATTGTGAGAGTCTGCAGCTGGCTATAATCACAGAGTGACCACAGGTGATTTTGACTTTTCCACCGCTCAGATTTTTTCCTGGGATCTGGGCGGGACGAGAGCGAGCATAGCTGGAGCAGCAGGGCTGCTGGTGACCCGGGGTAGATTGTTCTTGGTTGTTTTCTGAGAAAAATCCAGCCAATCACGGAGCAGCTAAGCACGTTTATTTTTCTCTCACTTATTTTCTGTTTGCCCTAGGGCTGGGCGATAAAGCGATAATTATTGATATCGCGATAGAACATTTTTTCGATAGAAGAATGAGTCTATTGCGATAGATTTTTATTTTGAAGGGTCCGCAAAAAACACTTGCTAGCGAACATTTTCTCCTATTTACGGTGGCAGGGAAGTGCAAAACAATGATACATTTACCCAAACACATTTACAAGTTCATCAAAACACTTTTACAAATTTATAAAAACACATTTACAAGTTTATTAAAACACTTTTGCAAATTTATAAAAACACATTTACAAGTTGACCCGAAACACTTTACAAATATATAAAAAACACATTTACAAGTTTATTAAAACACTTTTAACACTTTTTTTTTTTGCTATTTTAATATTTTAATGCCACCTTTATTTCAACATTTATTTATTTATTTCAACATTTATTTATTTCAATTTGGCTCTTTTGACCCACAAGGGACAATGAAATAAATAAATATGTCATGAAATACTTAAATGTGCTTCTTTTAATATTTAATGCCACATTTATTATTTATTGCAACATTTATTTATTTATTGCAACATTTATTTATTTATTGCAAATTTATTTATTTATTGCAACATTTATTTATTTATTTCATATTAAATATTATTTATTTCAATATGGCTCTTTGACCCACACTGGGCAATGAAATAAATAAATATGTCATGAAATACTTAAATGTGCTCTTTTAATCTTTTTAATTATGGGGTGCCGTTTGTAAATCAGAGATGTCAAATTTTTACATCAATGTTTTCAAGATTTTAGCGTGTTAGGAGAAAAAAAAACAGGTTTTGTTTTTCAATGCATATTCTCACCTTTTAAATTAATATATTATAAATGTACATTTAATAACTAATATTTAGTAACCAACTAAATATTTAATTTTAAGCTAAATATTTAGCCTACAAACTAAATATTTAATTTTGCAATTAAATATTTAGTTTGCTCATTAAATATTTAAATCTAACCTAAATATTTATTTTTTCAAACTTAAATATTTTAAATATTTAGATTTTTGAAAGCTAAATATATAGTTAAGGATTTTAATATATTTAGATTTGAGTTAAATATATTAGTTAAGATTTAAATATTTAGATTTAAGTTAAATATATAGTTTAGGATTTAAATATTTAGATTTAAGTTTAAATATATAGTTATTTAAATATTTAGATGTAAGTTAAATATATAGTTCAGATTTATATATTTAGATGATTTATATATTTACATGCATTTATTTTGGACATGCAGTTCAGGGTCAGGTAAGTAAGTCACGTGATCGGCAGGATTGGACGCTGACTTCCTGTAAACAAAAGAGCTACAGGTGACTGCATGATCGGTTATATGTGAATGTATGCCATGGATTAGGAGTCGGCTACCCTGTGTGCACCCAGGGAGACCTGCAGAGGGAGAGGGACACAGAGGAACATAAGTACCGAGAATGAATGGAGCGCGTGTGTGGCTGCGGTTGTGTGAATGCGCGCGCGTGTGCGTGCGTGTGTCTGAGTGCAGCTATCAGCTGACGGTGCTACACCGTCACTGTTTGTTTTTCTTGACTTTTCGGGCTCAAAACTCGTAAAATAGCAACGTCTAGGATGCACGGAACAATCACGGAACCGGACGGTCAGCAGGATTTGGGACCCGACCCGCATCGGTGCCGGGTCAAGGTTAGGGTTAGGAGAACAGGCGTTCGGATCCTATGTACAATACATTTAATTCAAATCTAAATATTTAAATACTAACTATATATTTAACTCAAATCTAAATATATAAATCTGAACTATATATTTAACTTAAATCTAAATATATAAATCTGAACTATATATTTAACTTAAATCTAAATATATAAATCCTAACTATATATTTAACTCAAATCTAAATATATAAATCTGAACTATATATTTAACTTAAATCTAAATATTTAAATCTGAACTATATATTTAACTTAAATCTAAATATTTAAATCTTAACTATATATTTAACTTAAATCTAAATATATAAATCTTAACTATATGTTTAACTTAAATCTAAATATATAAATCTGAACTATATATTTAACTTAAATCTAAATATTTAAATCTTAACTATATATTTAACTTAAATCTAAATATTTAAATCTTAACTATATATTTAACTTAAATCTAAATATATAAATCTGAACTATATATTTAACTTAAATCTAAATAAATAAATCTGACCTATATATTTAACTTAAATCTAAATATATAAATCTTAACTATATATTTAACTTAAATCTAAATATATAAATCCTAACTATATATTTAACTCAAATCTAAATATTTAAATCTTAACTATATATTTAACTCAAATCTAAATATTTAAATCTTAACTATATATTTAACTCAAATCTAAATATTTAAATCTTAACTATATATTTAACTCAAATCTAAATATATAAAACTTAACTATATATTTAACTTAAATCTAAATATTTAAATCTTAACTATATATTTAGCTTAAATCTAAATATTTAAATCTTAACTATATATTTAACTCAAATCTAAATATTTAAATCCTAACTATATATTTAGCTGCAAAACTTATATATTTAGTTTGAAAAAATAAATATTTAGGTTAGATTTAAATATTTAATGAGCAAACTAAATATTTAATTGCTATATTTAGTATTTAGCTAAATATATTTAGCTTATAAATAAAATATTTAGTTAGTTTAAAAAAATATTTAGTTAAAAATGTAAAATTTTAAAATATTTATTAATTTACATTTAGTTGGTAAGAATATGAAATTTTGAATAATTTGAAAACAAAACCTGTTTTTTTTCTCCTAAAACACGCTAAATATCTGAAAACATTGATGTAAAAATTTGACATCTCTGATTTACAAACGGCACCCCATATTTAATGCCACATTTATTTCAACATTTATTTATTTATTTCCACATTTATTTATTTAATGCCACATTTATTCATTTATTTAATGGTGTATATATTTATTTCATTTTGGCTCTTTTGAGACTCCATAGGATTGCCCCTTCACCTGCCAATAAATGTGTTCATAAGCTTGGGGCTCGGTGTGGGAGGGGCTTTCAATAAACGTTTTTAGCTTGATGATCGCCATATTGAGCGGTGTGTTTACAGTCTGCCCTCGTTGACTCGTCGTGTGCGTGCATGTCTGTTTTGTTTATGCCAGTAATCGCACGCACACATGTGTGCGTGTTATGATTGTATGTTTTCCATGTCTACAGTCTGTTTAGATACAAAAACATGATCACATTTGTCAATCGCAGTGTTTTATTGTGAAAATTGGTTCGATTTTGAAGATAAACAGGATTTTCTCATGTATGTTGGTGCAACTTCCTGCTAGAATTGACGCGGAGCGCTCGCGGCTCACGCATAAGATAGAGGAGACGCCGAAAGATCCACTGCACCGCGCGGGCCGTCGCATGTGTGCGTGCGACCACAGGCACACACTGTCTTGGCTGGCGTAAACCAGCCAAGACAGGACTACTGTAAACACACCGCTCAATAAGGCGATCATCAAGCTAAAAAAAATGTATTGAAAGCCCCTCCCACACCGTGCCCCAAGCTTATGAACACATTTATTGGCAGGCGAGGGGCAACAAGGGCTTAAATGACACTGCCCAGGACCACAAAGCGTCTCCTGGTGCGTTCACTGAGCCTGAGAACAAGGAAACATTAGTGGAAATCCAATCGCCATCCAGCCTAACTAAGTCTGCTACTTTTTTTATAATAAGGAAATAAAAAACGCCAAACTGACCCTAAACCCGCCAAAAATATGCCCACCCGCCCAAAGCAATTTTTGCCCACAAATTTAGAACCAAAATTGCACAATCTGGCAACACTACTGGCTGTACGACCCCCTTTTTCTCACTCAACTCATCTCTGCACCCTTACTTCCGGGTCATGTCGGAGGTGAACCTCATAGACGCTATATTATCTACTGGACGTCATAGGAAATTAATTGCATACTGGAGCGGGGGTTGTCCATCAAATATACAGATTATGGGCAAACTTGTAAATGTGTTTTGGTCGAAATGTAAATGTGTTTCGGTCAACTTGTAAATGGGTTTTTGCATATTTGTAAAAGTGTTTTAATAAATTTGTAAATGTGTTTTAATAAATTTGTAAAAGTGTTTTAATAAACGTGTAAATGTGTTTTTATAAATTTGTAAAAGTGTTTTGATGAACTTGTAAATGTGTTTGGGTAAATGTATTATTGTTTTGCACTTCCCGGCCACCGTATTAATGGCTCGAACCTGCTAGCTTACTTGCAAGCCGTAATGTTTGTCCCGAAACGGCTACTGTAGTTTGTTTTCACTGGAGGCGAGCGGAGCTTACTGAGCGCGCGCGCTACGCAACATGAGAGAAGAAAAGATTCCTCCTGTCCCGTTATAAATTGGCAAATGTATGGGCTCACTTCGGATTCCACAAATCCTGGGGTAAGGAGCTTGACATGACGTGCAGTGTGTAAAATCTGCTAAATCAGACACTTCAGGAACACTTCAAATGCTTGCGCTCATATCTCGTCCCATCACCGGAGCTTAAAGTTTAAAAAGTCTTTCTCTGCCTTCATACTGCTGAAATCACCCGTCCCTCCAGGATTTCCTGATGTTTCGATAACAACTTTTAATGCAAATCCAATAAAACCCCGAGATTTGTTGCGCACCTTGCAGCTTTTTATTTTCACCGCAACTTTATTGAGATCAATCTACCGTGACAACAGTCATGAATGACCACGTGACCGTTTCCCTTCCGACTCGGCCGTGCTCTCTTTAATTATCGTTCTATAGTCCTCTCACACTTTTTCTCTTCATAACGCGCGTGAACGGTCACCCCGCAGGTGAGCATGCGCTGCGTGCACGTGGGGGTGAAGGTGCGCTGTCCCCGGGCGCGCACGCGGGGGGGGGGAGCGCAGGTACAGATCAGTCTGCTATTTTGCGCGGGGCACAGCTGCTGCACAACAGGTACCGAGTATGAAGAGAAATACAGAGAGAGACTCTGGAAATTTGGAACTATTTCACTTTAACTGGTAATGTAAAGGAAGAATTTAGAGCAGGGGTGCTCAATACGTTGATCGCGATCTACCAGTCGATCGCAAAGGTATTTTTGGTAGATCGCGTGACATTAAAAAAATTGACGTCAACCTATCATCCATCCCGTCTTTTGATTGATATACAGGGCAGCCAATCAGATGACATCTGACAGCTAACTAACTAGCAAGCTTGTCAGCGAGTTACGGCCAGTTTTCAGCCTTTGGTTTTTTCTCTCAAACCTAAGAAAGGGTATAAAAATGAGTGAGGTAGCTGGACCAAGTAAGAAGAAAAAAACGTATAACTTTCATACGGAATGGGAGGAGGACTTTTTTTTCACGATGACATTTTCCAAGTGCGTTTGCCTCATCTGCCAGTCTACCATAGCAATACCAAAGAAGGGGAATGTGGAGCGGCATTTTCGGACTGTTCATGGAAAATACGACACCGACTTCCCGCCGAAAAGCGAGCTGAGAAAGAGAAAAGTGAAGGAACTGAAATCCCAGTTGTCCGGACAGCAGTCATTTTTCACGCAACAAACTTCAAAAGCGAAAACCGCCACCGAAGCATCGTTCCGGGTGAGTCACATCATCGTCAATAACAAGAAGTCCTTCAAAGACGGAGAGATGGTAAAAGAGGCATTCATTGAAGCAGCTGACTCATTGTTCCGAGACTTTAAAAATAAGGCAGAAATATTATCTTCGATCAAAGCTCTCCAGCTGTCAAGAAGTACAGTTACACGGCGCTGTGAAGCCATGGCTGAGGATTTAACCCAGCAACTTTGGAAGGACATCGGAGATTGCGAGTGTTTCTCACTGCAGTTGGACGAATCGACGGACGTGAGTGACACAGCCCAGATGTGCATTTTCATTCGTATGGTGTTTAGTGATATCACTACAAAAGAAGAGCTATTAACAGTACTGCCCATGAAAGAACAGACGCGAGGAGAGGACATATTTCAGTCGTTTAAAAACTTTATCGAGAAAACTCAGCTCCCAGTGTACAAATTGATGTCTATCACCACGGATGGAGCACCCGCAATGGTTGGCCGCTTGAATGGATTTATTGCAAAGTGCAGGCAGGACGATGCTTTCCCGGACTTCCTAAATTACCATTGCATAATCCACCAACAAGCGTTATGCGCTAAAATGCTCAACATGAAAGAGATCATGGATGTTGCAACGAAGATCGCCTGTTCTATTCGCGCCAGATCTCTTCAAAGAAGGCTATTCCGTGCACATCTGGAGAATGCTGACTGCGACCACTCTGAGTTGTTGCTACACACTGACGTGAGATGGCTTAGTCGAGGGAAATTCCTGCAAAGATTTCGAGAGCTCTGTCCGGAGATTAAGGAGTTTTTCCGTGTAGCTGGACATGCAGAATACACGCAACTAAATGACGGTCAGTGGCTGTTAGACTTGGCATTTTTAACCGATCTGACCAACATGTTGAATGACCTTAATCTAGAGCTGCAAGGAAAAGACAAAACAGTGATCAATATGATCAGCTCGGTTAATGCTTTCAAACGAAAGATGCAACATCTCTCCTCAAAGCTGCAGCGCCATGATTTGGCAAACTTCCAGAACCTGGCGTCAGAGCTGGAGATGCAAGGGAAGGCCTGTGTGCAACTTGACACTGCACGCTACACAGAGCAGATTGACAATTGTCTGAGTTTGACAAACGCTTTCAAGACTTTTCTTTGCTCGAGCCAGTCGCTACATTCATGTGCTATCCTTTTCGGGAAGATGCTGAGGTTGATTCACTCGCATCAAAAATTGCAACACTGTTTCACCTGAACTCTTCTGGAGTGGAAGATGAGATTTTTACACTACAAGCTGAATTGAGCTGAAGTCCAGAGCTCATGGACAGTTCTGGAACTTACTCACAGAGGTAAAGTACCCCAACATGAGGAAATGTGCTACCTCCTTGACAGCATTATTCGGCTCCACTTATTTATGTGAGTCAGCCTTTTCCCACATGAAGATCATCAAGTCCAAGTACCGTTCCACCATGACTGATGAACATTTGGAAGTGTGCTTGAGGCTGGCTGTCAGCAGTTACCGTCCGGACTATGCATCCCTGGCTGATTCAATTCAGTGCAAGTCATCAGAGTAAACTCGGGTAATGACAAAAAATGTACATAGTTAATTGTGTTGTGTTGTGCAATATTGGCTCATGCGATATAAAGAATCCTCAATAAATTTATAAATAAATATATGTTTTGCATTTTTTGTAGTAGGTAGATCATTTTGACTTGATCATTTTATAAGTAGCTCTCATGCTGAAAAAGTGTGAGCACCCCTGATTTAGAGTCTGCAGGAAAAGAATTCCATCTAGAACCTTCTCCACAACAAACCTACAGACACCTGAGAGAAGCTTCTTTAAAACAGATCAGATCATTAAAACCAGATCAACTCCTCAAAGCCTTTGTCTTCCTCTACCAGCAACTCAGCAGTGATGTTTTTGAAATAGATAAAGAGGAAGATTCTGAGAACATCTGAGGATTCATCTGTTTATGATGTTTTTAAGTTCATGATTTTTCACTGGAAATCTGGAAATATTTTATTCTAAGATATGTTTAAATCAACATATATTTGGGTTATGTTAGCAGGAAAGACCAAAGTTAATTTTATGTTTGACAGTTCTATTCAAGTTAAATGACAGCTCAAGGGGATGATGCTGTGCTGTATTTACTTTGTGCATATGTAGCACTTTGTGATTAAGAACTTTTGTTCAGATCGGCTAGTTTTGGAACCAACTGGGCTGAGGTGTCTTTCAGAAGACTCACTAGAACGTCTGCTGGAGCTGAGGGCAGTAATTACAAACACAGGATTACTGGTACCAATAGATTTTTATATAAACAAAACAAAACAAACAGAAAAGTTCACAAAAAAAGAAAAAAGAAAGAAAGGCTCATTCAGTTCATTGAGTCCGAGTTCATCAGATATGATGTGTGATCCAAAGGGTGTTGGAAAGGTGCAGTTACTTTCTCGGTCAATAGCAAATGCAGGGTTGCTCAGTGTTCAGGGCCTGTTTAGGCAAGTCTCGCTCCGTAGCTCGCCATCTTTTATGCTCCTCTCCGTGTCTGTGCTCCTCTCCGGGCACCTGGCCTGCACCGCAACATAACATAACTCAAAGCAACTCAGAAAATACAATGTACACATCAATAAACAAAACAGAAGCTCTAGGTGATGCTAACGCTAGCCCGCTAGCATTAGCGTCACTTGGCAACTCACCAGTTCCTGGTAAGATCGGTGGGATCAAACCAACATAAATCGTCCACGAATTATCTTTCAGCTCTAACAGATTCTACAAAAACAATCGATGCATCAACAAAAAGACAAAACAAAAAAGTATACATTCAAGTTACGCGCGTTCTACCTGTAGGCTGTAGGCTCCGGCATCCACCCATTTGCGTATTTCCGGTGGAAGCTGTGCCAGCCCATATATACAAAAGTACAAAAGTCACGTGGTCCGCTGGACCGTGTGATTGGTCCACGAGACCAAAACAATCAGCTGAGGGAATGCTGACGTGTGCTACACATATGTCATAATAAAAAGAATTGGAACATGAGAATATGATTTGGATTTCATAATTAAAATTTCAAATATTCAAACACATTGCAACTTTTTTACAAAAGCTGCTGCAACATCGGCCATTTCGGGCCAGGACAATCATAAAAATCTGCAGCAGAATCCTGGAGGGTCTGAATAATATAAGTTTGCACAGTATCATAAATACATTCCCTTTTTTTATTAAAATTTTTCCTTTGTGTTTTAAATGTCTGAATCGAGAATCGTTTCAGAGTCGAATCGGCACCCCAAGAATCTGAATCGAATCGAATCGTGACTTGTTGTAAGATTCACATCCCTAGTGCATATGATACGCCATTGCAACCCATTCTGAACAACAGCGTGTCATATGTACGCAAAACCTGTGTTTGGCGTATATTATGCACGATATTTCCAAAGTCCAAAGTCATGGAATATGTTCGCATTTCACTAAGACTGGGTTGAATATTTGGTCAATTTTCAAAAGTTTTGGGAACATTTCTAGATATAAGATTAATTGGTCAAAGTCAGCCCTGTTGCCTTTAAATGATTCAATGAGGGTGTTATCACCTCCACTTGATATTCTTATAGTCAAAAAATTTAAGTATCTGGGTATTGATATCTCTGCTTCCTTAAAAACTATTATTGGCAATAATTTTGGAAATGCTTTTAAAAAGTTTTCTCACGACTTGGTTGACTGGTCTACGTTACCTATATCACTGATAGGGCTGTGGATTGTTGCTTAGGTGGCGATCCGATATGATTCATGAATCAAGCTCAATGATTCACGAATCAAACCACGATTCTTACTTTTTAATATTATGTTTATTTCTATGTGAATATTTTGTCATGCCTGTGCTCCACTCAGCCCCTCCTTCCCCTGCTTTGCTGTGCTGACTTAATTGCTCATCTGCTTCACCTGTTCGGACAGCTACATATACCTTGCCTCTTCAGCCTTCCCTTGTCAGATTCTTCATGACCAGCCAGCCAGCCAGCCAGCCAGCCAGCCAGCCAGCCAGCCAGCCAGCCAGCCAGCCAGCCAGCCAGCCAGCCAGCCAGCCAGCCAGCCAGCCAGCCAGCCAGCCAGCCAGCCAGCCAGCCAGCCAGCCAGCCAGCCAGCAGCCAGCCACCAGCCAAGCTCTCCGCCCCAGCCTCATCTTCCCTCACCCTCGGACTACAGACCCCTCTTGCATTAAAACTTTTGAACTTTCCCTCTATGTCTGACATTTTACTCAGGGTCCTCTTACGAACTGCCTAACATATTTACTAGATGGAGGAAAATTGAAATTATTTGTATTGAATCACCAACATTTAAATCTTTATTTAGAACAGTAGATCGGAATCAACAAAACTGATTTAAAAAAAACCCCAAAAAGATTCAGATAGAAAGAAATTTTGTTTTCCATTTTAAACTTTTTTTTTGTCAACCTTCTGGTTAAGTTCAGCAGTAACATAAACAACATAAAAATGATAACAGCCACTGATTTTTTTTGTATCAATTAACAACAAAACCGAAAAATGTTCCCCACAATTTTTTAATCCTCAAAGTTCTTCAATATTTTTCGGTAGCCCGTGTGAAAAAAGTCTTTTTTTCCGCAGCAGAATCAGCTGATTCATGTTGATTACATCCTCCTTTCATCAGTGCGAGGCTGCGTTTCTTCAGAATAAAATGGAGTTTCGTTAATTGTGTCAACTGTTGAAGAGTTATCATAGCCAAAAGAATGTAAACACTGGAGCTAAAGCTCCGATGTTAAAGCTAAATCATTTTTTCTAAAGTTATGTCACTGAACAGAACTTCAGTCTCGGTTTTTGATCGGAAAAAAACTCTCACTAGTTTTACTTTGAAAACCGGAAGCTTCACTTTCACGAAGATGTTTGTTTACTTCCGGTTACTACCGGTGCTCTTTCGGCCTTGTAAAATCCTACAGTAATCTGCATTCCCGAGGGAAAATACATCGTTCCCAGATAATATTATGATCATATTTTACTCAAATATACCATATTTATAAAGATCGCAAATCAGCGATCTTGGACGTCGCAAATATTCGTACTCGAAATTTCGGGAGCAGATCGCGAATACCCGAGCACCCGGATACTCGTTACAGCCCTAATCACTGAGGGCTCGTACATCTATAGTTAAAATGAATGTGCAGCTGCATATTAACTTCATAAGCTCTATATAGGGCTGGGCGATATGGGATTTTTTATATCACGATATAGCTTTTTATATATTGCGCGATAACAATATTTATCACGATATAAACCAAATAACTATATTTGAACACTTTGTGGCTCAAAAATGAAATGTAAATTCATCAGCAGGTGGTTTAAATTTAAATATTTTTTTCCTATCACACTAAGCATAACAGATCCAAGGGAAATAATGCAACTAGTTTTTTAATAACCAAGAATATATATATATATAAATGAACTAAGCTGAAGATTAAAGCAAAAGCTTTCAAGTTTCAAAAGTTTATGAAATAGACTACTAAACTGTTTCTTCAGTTCCATTAAAAAACAAAGCATTAAGTCTACAAATAAATTCTAATGTTTTCAGGGTTCATTTAATAAAAATGTATTAATGCACCACAAATCATTTTTTGTTGTATTTAGTAGGGGTGTAACGGATCACAAAACACACGGCTCGGATCGTGTCACGGCTTTAAGGTCACAGTTTGGATCATTTTTCGGATCAGTAACAAGTAAAAAAAAACAACAAGGAAAAAAAGAGAAAAGCCTAAAATTACTTTTTTAAAAAGTTAAAAATATATGTTTTAAAAAAAAAGTACTTAAAAGCATTAACTCACACTTTTTTAACTTTGAACATAAACAAAACAAAACATGTATTTTCTGATTACATGTCTGGAGAGAGAAAGGAATGCTTAATATGCTATCCCACCAAATTAAATTGCAATTTTTAAATTAAACTTTCATTATTTTTGGTATTAATTATTGTATTGAAACTAACAGTGGCAACATTTAAATATGTCAAATAAGTATTATTAACCATAGCACATGCACACGCACTGCCATACCCGCGTTTTTTCTGGTTAATTTTGACCCTAATAGCTTGCCATAGCTCTCCCTGTCGGCTCTTGTCAGCTGCGTCCAGGAGCGCCATGTGTGTGTGACAGCGGCCGCTCCTCACTGGAAGGTCTCCTGAACTCAGACATGGAGATGTGTACCGATGTTTTTATTCAGCTCTTCAAAATAAATCAATCTCCGCATGGAGGGATTTTTGCAAACATGTCTCTAAGACAGGGGTGTCAAACATACGGCCCACATGATTTAATCCGGCCCAGTTATGAAGAAAAAAATATATAAGAATTTTCAAAAAAGAAAGCAAGTTTCTAGCCCACTCCTGTGGCGAGTTATGGTTCTTTTAAGAAATGGATGCAATGCGCGATTTAACCACTAGAGGGAGCAAAGACAACTCAAGAGATAAAGAAATAAACAAACTTCCCTAGTTTTGGGAAACAAAGGGACCAAAATGTTTGCAAGTTTAACCCAATGGAACCAAGGACCTAAAGCTCTGTTTTTGTTTACTTTTGAATTTACCTCCGTACTTTCAATTTAACATGCTTATTTGATATCATTTTAATCAGGACAACCCTATCTATGTGACACTGCGTTTTTTAAAGTAACTTTTCCATGTTCTATTCATATATCAAACATAAAATCATGCAAAAACAGAAAATTCCATCTGGAAAAATAAGATTCATTTTGCTGTGGAAACCCCCAAAATGTTTAACAAACTGTTTTTACAACATAAAATAACAGTTTTGGGTGTAATTTCATAAAAACCACTAAACTAAATTTAGTCAACAAACTAATCAACACATTTTTGACTGAAAATACAAAAAAAAAGATTCCTTTTTTGGGCCAAAAATCTGAAGAGTTTGTGTTGGTAGAGGAACATGACAGACTCACAGCTTTGATAATCAACCTTCTATGTTGTCATCCAGACAGTAAAATAATACTTCCAGTCTGTCTGTGTGGCTTCAGCTTCCAGGCAGACCAAAAAATAAGAATTTCTCTCCTAAGATCTCTGCTGTCCATTTAATGTTTCATGGAAATCTATTTTTCTCTCTTTTCTTTTACTTTTTTTCATCATAAGCTTTGCCTGTTGAGTTTGTGAGGAATAAAAAAAAGGTTTTAGGGAGAAGTTTGATCCAGCTGGACTTCAGATCAGTTCAGCTGGAATCTGCTCTCAGGTGGGCGTGTCTGTCTGCTCTGTTGCTCGCCTCTCGTAACAGCGGCGGGACTTTCGGAGATAAACAGAATTTTCTTGATTTTTTGACAATACAGGTGGTTGTTGATGTTGTAGAAAACTCAAAGCAAAATTAAGATCACATTCCTCCTCGTGGGGTTTCTAATAGCGGACAGCTCTGGTTGGCTCCACCCCCCACTGCAGGTGAGCTGACCTGCATTGCAGCCATCTGATCAAAGTTCGTCTTCCGCCTTATTTATTAAAATGAAAGATTGTTTTTGTCCAAAGACTACAAATAAAGGCCATATTTTGCCTTTAATTCAATAAAATATCAGTTACAGAACATAAAAACTTTTATTTTATCACGTTGTTTTCACAGCTGCACAGCAGGACATCTGAGGGCGTCCGTTGGTTCCAGAAGGTTCATTTAGTTTGATTTTTCATTGATTAAAACATTTATATTTTTTCCGTAGCCCCTCTTTAGTTTACTATCGGGATTACTTTAATGTCAGATGTAAAACATTCAGTCTGTATAAAATTAAATAAACCTTTTTTTTTTTTTTTTTTGTGAAATCCATTTTATTTGAAATACTTTGGACTCAGTGAATGAAAATGTAATAATAAATGATTAGACTATTGGGTTGTTTTTGCAACTAAGAAATAAATAAAACAAAAATAAAGCTAAAGATAACACGTTGAACAAAGGTTATTTTGCTGTTATGTTTCTGGCCCGGCCCACTTGAGATCAGACGGGTTGAATGCAGCCCCCGAACCAAAATGAGTTTGACACCCCTGCTCTAAGACAATACAACATAAGGTTTGGACCAATTGTGTCTTACGCAATCACGAGTTGGAAAACAGCTGAAAAGGCATCTGCTATATTAAATCGATGGAACCCACTTTCACCCATATTTAATAATCATAATTTATTAATCAATGAAGTCCCAATCAGAGCTACCAATTGCAATGAATGGTTTGACAAAGGAATTCGTTCTTTGGGAAAGGTGTTTGGAAACAAAGGACTCCGTAATATGAAAATTAAGACAGATCCTAACTGTACACTTTGCCCCTCTGGTTCAATTGGAACTTTTTACCACATTACCTGAGAGTGTGCAGGAGTGGCACAGTTTTGGAGGATGGTTAAAAAAGAAAAGAAAAGAGTTTGAATAATTTTATTACCGATTCCCAAAGAATTGATACATCCTTACCCAACTCTAAAGGAGAATAAAATATGCCAGTAAGCAAATGATTTGACAGGTTAAGCTTTGCCACCCAAAAGAATTCCCCAAAATGTAATATGTAATTGCAGCATTCTTAATAAATTTACAGAAAAATGATTTACTTTATATCCATGTTGTAAAGTTCATTATTATCTTAAAAAAAAAAGGTCTCATAATCAAGGCCTTGTAATCCTTCTTCTACTGCATTTTAGTTATGAACGGCGTTGATTTGACTGCAGACTTCCTTTGTCAGGTCCATTGCCCTTCAGCTGTTATCATATCAAGTGAATTGTACTCAAGTTGTCTGCAGGTCAGCTGAAATCCAGGTCAAAATTAACCTTCAGAAGCGGTAAATTTTAGGCATTGTTTCCTTGTAATCACATTTCACACTTGTTTTGCTTCAGTAAAAGGCTCAGATGTCAGTAATCCCACACCTCTCGAAGTCTTTCACGGTTTTGATTCCCAGCGGCTTAGTCATGTCCGGTGGTCTGAATGGTTTGACAAAGATCCTGGAGTTCTGCATCCAAGCTCCTTGGATCGGTTGTCTCTTCCTTAGGAGTCCAGCGTGCTTCGCCAGATCAGCATAATATATCGATAGGTGAACATTTAGATAAACAGCCAAACCTTTCAGGTGTTCTCTTTGTTTCATCAGAGCTATCTTGTGCTTGCGATTCACAGACCTGATCAGGATCGCTGGCTTATCCGAATTCTTTCTCAGAGGAAGCAGATGACAGACCACAACAGTATTTAGATCCAAGGATATCCCTTTAAATGTGAGAAATAATCTTTGCTCTCCACAAACTCGTTAGCATCTCCAATAGCTCAGTTAGCTTCCATGCTAATGTTAGCTGTTCCAGGAAGGGCCTGGGGTTTGCCGTGAAGTCCTGTGAGAATGGTGTTGTTCATTCTTATTTGTTGATCCACATTGTTCATTCTTCTCTCCAGGGGCCCGTTTAAAGAAGCAGGTTCAACAAATTTAGAGTTGAAACCTGAACTTAGAGTCACTGGACTCAAAATTCGCGAACTTAGAGTTTTCGGTTCCAGAACAGCTGAAAATGTTTGATTCAATTAATTTGAAGTTGTTAGAACCAGAATCAGGTGCGAGCGTCGCGAGCATTAAAAGCCCTGATCAATGGAGCAAAGACAGCACGATTCACCATGGCAACGGGAACAAACTTGTACTTCCGGCGACGGAAATTGATAAGTTCCTACAAGCATATGCCGACTACAAGCACATTTTCCATAAGATAGTAAACCCAGCTGCATCGATAAAACAGAGAGAAAACATCTGCAGAGTTAATGGATACGTCTATATTTGAATCATTTCAAATAACAAATAAATAATAATATCAGGAAGGTTATTTTGTCACTTGTAAAGTAAGGAATGGTTCTTGATCTGTTAATAATTTAACCAGTCATCTCCGTAATCGCATGAACGACCATTTTCCTCAACCCCCCCCCACCACCACATACACACACAAATATCACTGCACGCTAAAAAGAAACACTGTAGCTGCCTGGAATATGTTAAAATAAGCTTTTACTTAAATGTAATTCTCAAGACTTAAAAAATATTCGCTGAAAAGGTTTTTTTTCCCCCGGGAATCGAACTTGAGACATCGGAAGTGGAAGCAGCTTTGCTGACAGCTGAGTTAATACTTTTCGTATACAGTTGTGTTGAGAGTTGAAACCTCTTTACGGTGTTTGAAATTTAATGATTTCCATTGTTAAGGGTTTCAAATGATGAAAATAAAACTCACTATTTATTATGTCGCTCCAATAAAAATGAATTGGGGAAACTGCATCAATCGACTCGTGTCCTCCAAATCCTCTCCAGACATAAATAACATTTCCTCTGGATTAATCCAGCCTCCTCTCTACATGATCCTCTATGAATGAACATGTCATTTTGGTTTCTGCTGGTGGAAACGTGACGTCTCTAATGTGAATGTTCTCTCAATATTAATGAATAACTCAGATTTGAACATCTTTCACTTTAAAAAGTGTCGGAGACCACAGAGAAGTTTCCTGAGGAAAACCTGCTCCAGACCAGGTTTCGTTCACATACTCAGTTGCCACAGTGATTGATTCTGAGTTCAGCTGAACCTGCTTCTTGAAACGAGCTTGGTTTCGCCCACTTTCACAGGTTTGAGTTATCTCTCTTTCTGAAACCGAAAACTCAGAGTTTTGCTGAATTTGGAGTTTGCGAACTCAGAGTTCCAACAAAACCTGCTTCTTGAAACGGGCCCCAGGAGATAATCTTGTCGTTTGTTACATTCCTTTTACTGTCTGAAATCTTCCACGAGTTGCAGTAGTGGTGACAGCTTAGCCTCTAGCTCAGGGGTGGGCAAACTTTTTGATTTGTGGGCCAGAAAGGGTTCTAAAATTTGGCATAAGGGCCGGACAAGGAGCAGATGGAAGGAGTGATTTGATAATGAACCTCATAAACTAAAAATATAATATGGAATTTAGATAAAAACCTGCTTTAATTTGGATTAAAATTCACATATATTCATTTAAAAACAGAAAATTTGGGAATTTTAATTTCTAAATTTTGATTTTTGTTCTCTTTTTGGTGATCCAATGGGTTGATGTTCTTCAGAGGAATATGCAACTCAAAGAAATCCGAAAAATTTCACCTTCTGACCAGAAAAAAAACACACACGAACGCCAGAGAAACAACCACCATTCATGAGAAGAAACCAGAAATACAATGAAAAAAAACAATAATTAGGATTTTTGATTCAATGTATTTTAATTTGGAGGGCCAGATTAAGTAGTTCAGGGGGCCGCATGTGGCCCCCGGGCCGTAGTTTGCCCACCCCTGCTCTAGCTGGAGGAATGGAGTTAGCTTAGCCTGGATGTCAGCTATGCAGCTCTAAGCTCCGTCAAGTCAGCTTCTTGATTTTTCTTCTGTGCCATATTCAACTCTACTGTTTTGCAGTAGCTTTGTGATTAAAGTCCCAAGTAAACAACTTTGAAAAGACAATCGCACATGAACCGGAACCGGAAAAATATAAGCTTTTATTTTGGTTTACCGACCATTTTCCGTTTTTTTGTTACTTTTTTTCTCTTAAGAAGTCTGATGTATTATAAATCAGAAAAACATAAACAGATAGCATAATATACCCACCTTGAAGCTACATTAACAGAATTAACATTTCTCTCACTCTGAATTTGCAGACGCTGACGCTCCCATGAGGCGCAGAAATAGTAATCCATATCTACCACCTAATAGTGAGTCAGACTAAAATGCTGTTTTCTTTTTCTTTAAAAATATGAATAATGTGTTGAAGATTTTAATAAATGTTACCCTTTTCTCCTGCAGTGTCTGAGCTGAGGGTGGTTCTTCTGGGGAACAGAAGTATTTTAAGAAGCTCAATGGGGAACATGATTTTAGGAGAAAACTGCTTTGATGTTAGTGGAGAACCAAACTGCTGTCAGAGAGTTGGCACAACCACTGACGACCAAAAAATCATTCTGATCAACACTCCAGATCTTCAGCATCCAAACTTGTGTGAAGAAAAACAGGCTGAGTTTGTAAAAGACTTAATAAGCTGCTGTGATGCTGGACCTCATCTGTTCCTACTGGTTCTACAACCTGAGGATTTCACTAAGGAACAAAAGGAGAGACTCCAGTTCATCCTGGAGTTGTTTGATTCCCCGTACAAGCACACTCTGACACTGATTTCAACATCGAAAGAAGAAAGCTCAGATGTTAGAGAGGAATATCTTCAGGATCCACTGTTAGGAGACTTTCTCTCTAAATCTGAATACGAGTTTGTTCAGAATATTGAACTTGAACCTTCCAAGTTGTGGCCAATGATTAACCAGGTTCTGGGGAAGAATAATGGAGAGTATGTGGGTTTTCACAAAAAAATGGATTCATATCTGGAGTTACCCAGTTGTCATGGAAATCTGAAGCAGGACAAAGAAAGCAGAAGCATACCAGATGGTGCAAAATATGCTGGTATGATCTCAGAACACTCCCACCCACCCCTGATAAAACATTAAGGCTTTTTATAATCAGTCCTGATGTTTTAATGTTATTCTAACATGAAAACACATCCACCCTTAAAAAACATAAAGGAAGTTATTTGTGATTATATATTTAACCCGTAAATTATTTGTCATTGTGTTATTGGTTAAAAATATTTGTCTATTTTGAATCTGTTTCTAAAAATAAATACATTTTAATTTTCTTTTTCTTTACAGGAATGGCATTATTTAATTATGCAAGAAGATGTAAGTAAAACTGATAACATTTAATAATTATTTAATGCTTTTTTTTTTTATTTAAAAAATCTAGATTTCTTCTGTTGATGGATATTTTTTCACAGGGTGGCAATATTCAAGATCTGGTAGTCAATCAGTGGAAACAGCAGCCCCTAATTGTAAGTAAATATAGTGAATTCTCTTTTCTCTGGTTTATTATTATATTAATGTGTAGGACTGTAAGAACTATCTGGGTGCTCAGATACTTGCAATTTGCTCCCAAAAATTCGAGTATGAATACTTGTGACATCCAAGATTGTTGATTGGCGATCTTTATAAATATAGTAGAGTGTAGCAAAATATTATCAAAATATTATCTCAGGACGATGTATTTTTGCTCTGAAATGCAGATTAATGTAGGACTTTAAGTCTACGAACTAAAACAAACATCACCGGAAGTAAACACATCTTCGTATATATAGGTGAGGCTTCCGGTTTTCAAAATAAGACGAGCAAGAGCTTTTTTCCATTCCAAAACTGAGGCTGAAGTTCTGCTCACTGACATAACTTCTGAAAACATTACTTTTTTGGAGCTAAAACTTTATTTTGGTTATCTTCAACGGTTGACACAGTTAACGTAAGTCCAGCAGTTTTAGAAGTGTAAAAACAGCCTTGCGCTGGTGCAAGGCAGATGTAATCAACATGGATCAGCTGATTCTGCTGTGGATAAAAACGACTTTCTTCAGACAGGCTCTGCACCAACAAGTAACACTTAGATTGTGAAATGTTGAGGAATTTTGAGGATAGAAAACTATGGAGACAATTTTCAGGTTTTTTTGTTAAATGATCAAAAACAAGAAGGATGTGTTATGCTTTTTATGTCGTTTTTGTTAATGCTGAACTTAACCAGAAAGGTGACCAAAAAAATTAAAATGACAAACATGTCTTTCTATCTAAATCTTTGTGTTTTTTTAAATCAGTTTAGTTGATTCTGATCTCCTGTTCTTCATAAAGGTATAAATGTTGCTGATCTAATACAGATATTTAAATTTTCATACATTCAGTAAAAAGATAGACACAGAAACAAACATATTAAAAAGTGAGAATCGTGGTTCGATTTGGGAACCATTTAGCTTGATTTGTGAATTGAATTGCCACCTAAGCAACGATCCACAGCCCTATTAATGTGAAATCAAATCAATTGAACCTGTTAATTACTATGACTGGACAAAACTTTTATTGTTTTTTTTTCTGTTGTGTTTTGACAAAGAATGTTTATATACTTTGTTCACACACTTAGCTCATACTTGCTCATCACACTTTCTAATACACTTGTTTACTTTTTCCTTTAAATCAAACTGAAGCAGAAATAAAACTATCAATAAATAGTGATAAATGAAAATTTATTGAAAAAAACAACTTTTTTTTTAAAGGAGCCATAACGTGAAAAATGCCCTTTTTGAGCTTTTCAGTGTATTAAACTGATAACAATCCCAAAAGGGTATTGTGATCCGTTTATGCCTTTCTGAGTAATCCTCTCGAAACCTGCACCCTCAGTACCACCCCTTCCCCTACCCACAAAAATTAGCACATTCTCACTGGCTGATGTCACAAAGTGAGAACAGCCCCTTTCAGGTAGAGTCTGCTCTGACAGCACTGCCCCCAGTCTAACACACACACTCGCTTTCTCCAAGGAGCTAACAGTGCTCAGCAAAGGGCTTTTATTTCAAATTCCCAGTACCACATATCTTCCAATTGTGTCCTGTCTCAAATATCTACTGGGTCTGATAGGTGTTTGTTACTTCAGACAAGGGTCAGCAATGTTTGTGACATGAAGTGCCAATTTAAAAATGTCTCCGTCACCCCTGTGCTACCACCAACTATAGTACAAACTCTAATACAAAGAAGTACAGAAAAACATTTACGCCGGGGTCAAACTGGACGTGGAAGCGCCGCGAAGCGGAGCGGAGTCCGCGCCACTTCCGCTCCACTCTGTAGTTCACACCAGACGAGCATTTTTCCGCGGCGGTCCACAGGCGCTTCTGCTAGATCTTTTTTGTCTTTACTATCATGGTTGATAATTTCATAACCTAAAGACATTAACCCATGTTTCTGCTAAGAAGAACTGCTGTCTGCAGTTGCTTTACACCCAAAACCCCGCCCACCCGCTCTGTCGGCCCACTGTATTGATCTGTGTGCGCGCTCGTGTGCGTCTGTGCGCACGCGCTCGCAGGTGTCTGTGTGTGGGTAAATTAATAAACTATAATTATTAACCCATATTTCTTCTAAGAGCAGATGCTCTCTGCATCTCTTTTTTTTCTGCCAAAAACCAGCAGCCCCGCTCCGGAGTCTGCTCACTACGTTGATCTATGCGCGCTCGTGTCTGTCTGTGTTGTGTGTTTTATAAATATTACCTCCTGTTTCTGCTAAGATGAGCTGCTCTCTGCCTCTCTGTTGTCGTTTTATTAACCCTGAAACCCTTCACCCCGCACCGGAGTCTGTCCACGTTGATCTGCGTGTCTGCATGTCCAAAAAAAAAAGTGTGCGTGTCTGTCTGTTTTGTGTGTCTGTGTGCTCGCGCGCGCACATGTATGCGTGCGTGTTATGACGATATGTTTATATCCATGTCTACCATCTGTTTAGATACAAAAACATGATCACATTTGTCAATCGCGGCATTTTATTGTGAAAACTGGTTATATTTTGAAAAGAAACCGCCCATTCTAGTTTACTATGTAGACTTGGTTGTTTTATGATGTTGCTTCCCTCTGTTGCCATCTTCTTTTTTTCTCTAACCCCCTCTATTTTACCCACCGACCTCCATCTTCCTCTTTTCTGTCCTGTCCAACAAAACAAAGGCAAAACACAATTAATGTAAATAAAGGGCTGCTCATAATAGTAATAAATTTTCTTAATTCCTGCACTAAATGGCCCCTGTAGATCAAAACGTTTCTCAATTCAATTTTATTTCAATTTTTTTTTATTTATATAGCCCAAAATCACAAAGAATTTTGCCTCATTGGGCTTCATGCAGGTAATTTTACAGTTGCAAAAAAATAGTCATGAAACATGAAAGAAAGATCACTAAAGACTAAACAGACTAAATAAACTGGATATCCTTGCTCTTAGACCCTCCCTCTCGGTAAGGAAAAACTCCCAAAAAACCTGAATCAGGAAAAACTCCCTCATGTGGAAATCCATAAGGTTTCTTCGTTTTTCCTGAACAATTTTCTAATTGTTATCAAACACCCCACAACCCCCCCCCCCCCCCCCACCACCACCACCACCACCACAATGCCATTTTTTTTTTTTTTACTTTCTGTCTATTTATTAGTTTTTCATTATGTTGTTGCAGTTTCTATCAGGATTATTCTGCTGGGAAAGAGTGAAGACAAGAGAGCAAAACTGTCCAACTTTATTATTGGAAATGAAGCTTTTCATTCACAACCCTTAAGCAAACAATCAGTGACCACATCCAGTGAATGGAGAGGAAAATCAGTTTTAGTTGTTAAAACTCCAGACCTGTTTGAGATGAATGAGCAGATGGTGAGAGAAGAGATGCACAGATGCTGGAGTATGAGCATCCCTGGACCAAATGTTCTGCTGCTGATAGTAAAACCATCCGACTTCACACAAGGAGATGCAGACAAACTGAACTTCATTCTGAGTTGCTTTGGTCAGAATAGTTTCAAACACTCCATTATTGTCTTCACACACAAAGAAAAACAAAGCAATGTTCTAAATCAGCTGGTACAGAAGTGTAGAGGAAGACAGTACAACATGTTGGAGAAAAATCATGGATTATTGATGGAGACAATTGCAAAGACGATAACTGAAAACAGAGAATCCTTCCTCACGTTCACTGAAGAGCCCAGAGGACCACAGTGTGAACAGATCAAGCCAGCTTTAAACCTGGTTCTGTGTGGTAGGAGAGGAGCAGGGAAGACTTCAGCAGCCAAGAGCATTCTAGGTCTGTCAGAGCTCCAGTCTGTTAGCTCACATCAGAGTGTTAGAAACCAGGCAGAGGTTTGTGGACGTTCAGTTTCTGTGGTGGAACTGCCAGCCTTGTTTGAAAAACCTCAGAAGGAAGTGATGCAGGAGTCCCTTAGGAGTGTCACACTCTGTGACCCTGAGGGCGTCCACGCCTTCATCCTGGTTCTTCCTGTGAATCCACTCACTGATGAAGACAAGGGAGAACTGTTGATCATCCAGAAGACATTTGGCTCTCAGGTCAAAGACTTCACCAGGATCCTCCTGTTCACTGTGGATGTTGATCCCAAAGATCCACATGTTGTTAACTTTGTAGAAAAAGATAAAGACATCCAGAATTTATGTCAGAGCTGTGGAGGAAGATACAACATTATCAACATCAAGAACAAACAGCAGATCTCAGAGCTGCTGGAGAACATTCAGGTGGAAAATAATTACTTTGCAGAAAACTTTGTACAGGCACAGATGGAAAAAATCATCAAACTAGAGGAAGAAGTGAGATCCCTAACAAGATGGGATTCATGTGAGTACCACTATTTTTTTGCCTTTCTTTTAACTTCCTTTTTATCTTAAATTAACCTCAAAATAAAAACAAAACAAACAATGTTCTTAAGCAACACATTTGATATTTCAGGTTATGAACAAAAGAAAAGTCCAGAGAGTCTCAGGATTGTTCTGATCGGGAAGACTGGCAGTGGAAAGAGTTCTTCAGGAAACACCATCCTGGGAAGAAAAGTGTTTGAAGCTAAATTGAGTCCAACTTCAGTCACCAGACTTTGTCAGAAAGTTCAGGGTGAAGTGGGCGGTCGTCCAGTTTTTGTGGTCGACACTCCTGGCCTGTTTGACACAGCTGTTTGTCATAAAGATGTCTATGAAGAGATGGTGAAATGCATCAGTCTGCTGGCTCCAGGACCTCATGTCTTCCTGCTGGTGATCCAGATCGGACGATTTACAGAGGAAGAAATGAAGACTCTGACACTTATTAAAGAAAGTTTTGGAGAAAAATCTGAGCAGTTCACTATCATTCTCTTCACAAGAGGAGATGATCTGCAACGTGATGATCAAAGTATTGAAGATTATATTGAACAGGATGCAAATTCATTGAAGAAACTGATCAGAGACTGTGGAGACAGATATCATGTGTTCAATAATTGTGATAAACGCAATCAGCAGCAGGTGAGTGAGCTGATGACAAAGATTGACACAATGGTGAAGAAAAATGGAGGTAGCTTCTTCAGCAATAAGATGCTGGAAGAGGCTGAAGCAGCAATCCAGAAAGAAATGGATAGAATCCTGAAGGAAAAAGAAGAAGAAATAAGGAAAGAAAAGCAGGAGCTTACAAGAAAACATGAAGAAGAGATACAAGAAATGAAAAGGAAAATGGAGGAAGAGATGGAAAAACTGCAACAGAAAAGTGAACTGAAACTTAAAGAGATGAATGAAAATATTAAGAAAGAGCAAAAACAACAACAGAAAGAACAAGAAGAAAGAGAAAAGAAGAACAAAGAAAGACAGGAGGATGAAGAACGTCAAAGAGAGGCTTTAAAGAAACAAATAGAAGAGTTGGACAAAGAAATTCAGTCAGCAAAGCAAGAAAAGAAAATAGAACTGGAAAAGGAGAGAAAGGAAAAGCAAATGAATCAAGAAACCTGGGAGAAAGAGCGCCAAGAATGGTGGGAAAAACTGAAGCAAGATGAAGAAAGGAGAAATCAGGAAGAGCAAAAACGACTGAAGGAGCTTCAGGAACAGTTAGAGAGGGAAAGAGAAAAGTATGAACAGAAAAACAAGGAAGAGAATCTGATCAGAAAAGAACTAGAAGAAAAGGAAAAGAAATACAAGATAGAACTGGAAGAAAAAGAAAATAAATATAAGGAACAACTGGAAGAAAGAGAAAAGAAGAACAAGGAAATAAAGGAGGATGAAGAACGTCAAAGAGAGGCTTTAAAAAAGCAAATAGAAGAGTTGGACAAAGAAATTCAGTCAGCAAAACAAGAAAAGAAAACAGAGCTGGAGAAGGAGAGAAAGGAAAAGCAAATGAATCAAGAAGCCTGGGAGAAAGAGCGCCAAGAATGGTGGGAAAAACAGAAACAAGAAGAAGAAAGGAGAGAACAGGAAGAGCATAAACGACTGAAGGAGCTTCAGGAACAGTTGGAGAGGGAAAGAGAAAAGTATGAACAGAAAAGCAAGGAAGAGAATCTGATCAGACAAAAACTAGAAGCTAAAGAAAAGAAATATAAGGAAAAACTGGAGAACCTCCAGAACAAGTTTCAAGAAGAAGCCAGAAAAAGAGCTGAACAGAAGAATGAGTTCTTGACAAAATATGAAGCTCAGGAGGAAACATATAAGAGTCAAATGAAAGACAAAGATGATAAGTATGACTTATTAAATGCACTAAAAGAAGCTACAGAAAGACAAATAAGGGAAAAATGGAAAGGAGAAATCAATAAGTTATTGAGTTGTGTGTCTAAAAATGAAGAAAATCAGATGAAAATAAACAATCTGCTGAAAAAACATGAAGAAGAAATGAACAATGCTGCAACTCAAGAAAAAGAAAACCTGGAGAAAAAACATGAAGAGGAATTAAGTGACATGATGCAAAAAATTCTCACTGAAGTTGAAACAAAAAATGTGTTCATTAGCCTAATCACTGATATACGTGATCAAATAAAAAAATTTTTTGGTTGAAGTGGAAAGAGGTATTCTGGAGCAAAACAGTCCGAATAAGGTAAAAAAAAAAAAAAAAAAAAACGTATATTTTTTGAAATTCCAGTCAGTTATTTCTGTATCTTCAAAGGAATTGTTTTTTGAAATTCTAGTCAGTTATTTCTGTGTCTTCAAATGACTTTTTTTTTTGCAAAAAATGAACTTCCTGACTAACAAAACAGACCAGAGACACTGAAGTTTCATTTTTCAAGAAAATCTGTAATGATTATGATCAACAGTCACTTCAGTGAGTGTTGAAATCAACTCATAAACTGCAAAAGAATAACTCACAGTTGTTTTATAGAGAAAGTAAGACGATTTCTGCTTTCAGTGAAAAGAAACAGAAAAGTGTTTGTCATAAAAACTAAATGGAAGAAAAGGTCAAATTTGTTCAAAAGCATCAAGTTTAAACTCTGAATTAATGGAAGAACATCCAGTTATGAGAAAACACTTTCAGTTAAATACTTTAGCATTTACAAATTGTTAGATGTTCCAGATTTAGTTTTTGCTTTTGATTAATTTGGTTTTACTCATACCTCTTTAATAAAAAAAGACATGAAAAATGTTTTATTTTTAGTTTTGAAATTGAAGCTAATCAAAATATTCAGCAGCGTTTTAGCCTAAATGTGTCATAAAAGCTGAAAGAGCTTCAACTTCTTGTTTGTATTTTTAATTACTGTATTTCTGTTGGTCAGTGTATTATTTTCTTTATTTTCATAATGAACAAACTACTTATTCAAAGTTCAATAAAAGCTGAACAATCACAGGGGACTGCATGTATTTTTGATCTATTCAAAATGTTATGTAATCCTTTTCTTTTTGATGTGGAATGTGTCAATAAATAGATAATTCAAAATCAAGGATCAATTTTTAAAGTTGTGTTGTTATGAAATCAGACAATAAAGACCTCTGTGCAGAGACGATTCACTCTCACTTGAAAATAAATGTTTAAAATATTGAGGAACAAAAAATTAAGATGAAAAGAAACAACAAAGCTGTGCTTAGTGTGCTGTGCTGTGGAACCAACTCTCTGGATTGTGTTACATTCAGACACTGCAATCCCATGCATGTAGGATTTACATTAAAAAAAAAAACATTGTTTATATCTGTTTAATTTAGCAGAGTTTTTGTTTTTATCTTGAATCCCCTTTTGAAGCAGGCAAGAGGAAGTTGAAAGCAAAAAATTGTTCAGATACAAAGAAGAAATTAGGAGGCTACCATTGCCAAGCTGAGTGCCGAAGTGTCACCCCCCCCCTCCATTTTTTTTTTTTTTATTTTAATTAAAGCTTTTTATATGCATTTTCCAAGTATCTGAACCTATACTTACACTGTTCAAAACTATGATTTACTCCATTAAAGCCTATTCAAGCTGGTTGGTTGTCTTGACTCATCAATATCACATGGTGTCAGAATAAAGGAATCTAAAAGAAAAGGGAAATGGCATTGTGGCACTGTGGATGTAGTACACTTCTGAATTTTGAGACAAGAAAGACAAAATTGTGCTGACAAAGACATTTAAGGACTGTTGTGAACCTTGAAATAACTTAATTGACTACAATTTTTCTTCCCAAGAGCACTAAAACAAGCTGTAACCATTGATACATTTGTCACAGATTAAAAAAATAAACAACAGAATATTGAAACTAACTCTGTAAAACACAGGCAGCCAGTGGAGCAATGCAAGGACCGGGGTGATGTGCTCTCTGTTTTGTGTACCAGTTAAGAGTCGAGCAGCTACGTTCTAAACCAACTGCAGACGAGAGAGCAAAGTCTAACTTAATCCAAAGTCCATTACAATAATTCAGACGGGACGAGATGAACACGTGTATTAAGGTTTCTAAATGCTGCCTGGAAAGTAATGATTTCACCTTAGCCAGCCGTCTTAAATGGTAGAAACAGGCCTTCACTGCAGATCTGATCTGGCCCTCCAATTTAAAATCACTGTGAAAATACACCAATCACAACTCCAAGGTGCAGCTGCTCAAAGTGTAACATGTTGCCATCACACATTTCTAGGAAGGTTGATTTGTTAAATTTCGTTCACCTGTATAAAAATGGAAACACAAGCATACAAGATTGCTGAAGTTCTAAATAATTAAGTTTCCGAAAAACGAGTTTATCAATTTTCACAGCACTGTTAACTTTACCAATTTAAAATCCAGAAAAAAAAATATATTTATGAATTAAGTATGGCATCACCTGCGAAAATATTAGTGTGAATGCTGTAAACTGAATTAGACCGCTGAAGATCGCTATTGTCATTTAAAATAACCGACATTTGTGTTTTTTTATGAGGTAGAAATCAAAGGAACATTATTGTTATGCTTGACAATCTTCGTTTCGGGATCGCTTTTTACCGTCTCCTTGACCATGTAACGGCCGCGTATCTGCCTGGCAAACGCATCCGTTGACCCAAAAGAAAATGCTCTGCGTTGTGTTCTGTGTTCGGCTGGAAAGACGACGAGACTCTGGATCACGGGCATCTACTGGTTGCTGGCCTTTTTATTGATGACCCTCCTCGTAATCATCTCAGCACAACTGTACATAGCAAAAAGAAAATAAAACTCAGTCACATGCAGTTCTCCCGCCACACACACGGGGTCGCTGTATCCTCCTCTCAGTCGTCTCAGAGCGAACTGATTTTTTTTTTTTTTTTTTAATTGGCATTTATCATTTATTTATATTATTTATCTCAGCGCGAACTGATACACATTTTCAAAAGATAAATATCAAAACCATAAAACATTTCTCTTCCCTGGAAACAAATATGAAAATAAAATAAAACCTAAAATATTGACAAATTCTCAAAATGTAGAAATACATATAAAATGAATTAATATTAGGCGCAACCAGAATTAACATGAATTCTATGACAAAACATGAAATAGAGTCCATACTTGTACATAGCAAAAAGAAAATAAAACTCAGTCACATGCAGTTCTCCCGCCACACACACGGGGTCGCTGTATCCTGTGGAACAGAGAACAGGAGACCTGTCCACACATGTCTACTTCAGCAGAAACTACAAACTTTCTAACATTTACACAGTTTGTAGTTAACTGAAACTACTGCATGTTCACCATAACATATCACATTTGCACTTCAGCAAACCTTCAGTTACATTTTCATCTGTAATCTATGAAAATAAATTAAAAAGGCAAACAGAGAACAAAAGCATTACCTCCTCAGTCGTCTCAGCGCGAACTGAGAGGGTTAGTGATGTGCGAGTCATGAACGAATCGTTCAAAACTCGCGAGTCACTTTACTGACTCAAGAATCATGAGTCATCTTCCTAACTGACTCATTAACTCTGACTCATGTCCTTCCACCACTAACAACTTACATTTGTAGAAAAATATCCATCTTATCACTGGAAAAAAATATCTTCGCTATGAGAAATAAAAACCCTCGGAACAAAGCTCAAACATCGCAAAATCTCTCGTTTGCTCAGAGCAGCTCCGCTCTGCTGACAACACCTGCAGCTCCTCACCCCTCCCAACCTGAGAATCTGCTCCCCCTCCCAACCTGAGAATCTGCTCCCCCTCCCAACCTGAGAATCTGCTCCCCCTCCCAACCTGAGAATCTGTTGGCCACTCCCCTACCCCTCCCTTCGCTGAGGTGCAGCGAGCAGCTCTCTGAGTCCGTGCTGAATCGAATGGGCGGGTTTGAGTCAGGACTCATTTGATTCACCTCGTTTCGAAACGAGGTGAATCAAATGAGTCCTGACTCGTTTCGAGCTGAATCAAATGAGCGATGACTCATGATTCAGGACTCAGCTCCTCCCTCCGAACTGAATCACGAGTCAGGACTCATGAAGGAGCAGCCTCTGATTCAGGACTCAGAGCTCACTGAATCACAGGAGAAGACTCATTTCGGACTGAATCATGAGTCAGGACTCATATATCTGACCAATCACAGAGCAGTTTGCCTCGTTTCGAGGTGAATTGTTTGATAAAATCTCTCAGCAGCTCGGCCTCGCTCTGAAGCTTGTTGGAATCCATTGTGCTGGAGCTTTAGCTTAGCTTAGCTTAGCGTAGCTTAGCTTAAATTCAAATTCAAATTGATTTTATTTATATAGCACCTTTCCAGTTAAAAACAGCTCAAAGTGCTGTACATAAAACAAATACAAGAAAAACTATACCCCACACATGCAGTAATATAAAAACATAAGCCCCTCATAACAATAAAAACAGAAACAAACAGATAAAAAAGCAGAGCAAGCAGATCACTGAGGAGCAACCTGAAGGCGCTGTACACCCTGTCCTCCTATTGGCTGGACTGTCAGCATCCAGGCAACATGAGGCACGTCCCGCTCATAACCAGCACCCCCAGCTCGATGCCCCCAGCCCCCCGGCCCAGTGCACCCAACTGGGCACACAAGGCCAGGCAGCCCAGAGGACAACGAACACGGAAGGTCAGTGGACAAGCAGGACCATGACCCCATGAGCCTGAACACAAACACCCCAGCCGAGAGTGAGAAAACGCTCGTGGGCAGATTTAAAACAATAAAATAGACAAAATATAAAACAGCTAAAGTATAAAAACACACATAAAAAAAAAGAAGTGATAAAATATAAGTTAATACATAGGAGGTAAAACTTCACTAACTGGCATAAAACAAATAAATACATGGTAAGATATGATAAAATATACGCATAAAATGTTAAATTGCAAATACTATTTACTTAAAAGCTGAATTAAATAAATGTGTCTTTAGTTTCTTTTTAAAAACCTCAACAGTGGATGAAGCCCTCACATCCTCAGGCAGGCTGTTCCACAGACGAGGCCCATAATATCTAAAAGAGGCCTCGCCGTGGATTTTAGTCCTGACTCTAGGGACCTCCAGCAGGCCTGCGCCTGAAGATCTGAGAGCTCTAGGAGGTTCATAAGCTAAAAGTAAATCTGATATAAAGAAGGACTAAGACCATGTACACTTTTATAAACAATTAAAAGAATCTTAAAATCAATTCTAAAACTGAAGGGAGCCAGTGCAGAGATCTCAAAATTGGTGTGATGTGCTTCCTCTTCTTGGTTCTTGTTAAAAGGCGTGCAGCTGAGTTTTGTACAAGCTGCACGCGGTTAAGTGTAGTTTTCTTTACACCAGAGAGGAGCGCATTGCAGTAATAAGCTTAGCTTAGCTTTAGCTTATCAGCCTGTTTGACCAGGAGGAGCTGCTTCCTCTGCTCAGCTGCTGCTTTGCTCTGATGTTCTGCTGCCATTTTAGTAAAATCTTTTTTTTTTTTTTTTTCATTTTATGTCTTGCAAAGCAAATAAAATAATATTAACCAATTCCACCACTTTTTAAAAATATAAATTGACCATAGTATCCAATTTGCCAACTTATTTGCTCCAATATTGTGATAGAATACAAACTCATAGAAACTTAGTGGATTTCTGCTCTTTATTTAGCTTATAAAAATATGTTCCCTTGTTTGCATTTTATTTATTTTCACTAACTTTTTCCAGAAATTGAATTTGAGTTATTGAGACAGAAAAAATGTTTTGTTTTGTTTTTTTATTTTGAATGATTTTTTTCTGTCCTGCAATGAAATGATTTGTTTTAATTTTTAACAATTAATTTAGTAATATGAATAATTTGGATACAAGATGACATATTTTGCACTCTCTGGGTAAGTGACTCAGTGACTCAAATGACTCAAATGATTCGATTCACTTTGGTGAGTGACTCATTAAAACTCGAGTCAGTAAAAAGAATCAAAATTCCCATCACTAGAGAGGGTGGGGCGGTACACAGAAACCCAGAAAGTTCTCTTAAAGCGACAGTACAGATATTAACACTCATGTCTCAAATGAAACATATATCTTGATTATGAACAAAATGAACATTTTGTAATAAAAATATTAACAAAAATATCAGGATTTTGTGAAATTCTAAACAAATACACATACAAATAAAACTGTCAGTTTACCCTTGTTACTACCGGAAGTACTAAGACTGTGATCACGTTCTAGCTTTACAGAAGTAATTCGGGGCCCAATTAAACAAGGGTGCGGGCGGTTTGTCCAAACCTACCCTAACCCTAACCTTGACACGGCACCGATGCGGGTCGGGTCCCAAATCCTACTGATCGTCTGGTTCCGTGATCGTTCCATGCTGCCTAGACGTTATTCTTTAGCCCCTTTTGGGGAAGTCAAGCAAAGCAGACAAACTACGAACTGCATGTCCAAAATAAATGTATGTCATGATAGTAACGGGCACATTTCTCACAAGAAACATTACTAAAATTAGGATTTTTTTTTCCTGCTGGCCACAGGCGGATCACGTGACGTGATCAGTCACGTGATTCGGAGCACCCCCGTAGAAAATGAATAAGAAAATGAGACGTAGCAATTTCCACGATTTGAAACCGTTTTTTGTAAAACTGCTACGCTTTTCTCTGTGGACAAACGTAGGTACTGCCCGTTTTATCATGAGACAGGGTTGGGAGCTGACCATAAGCACACAAGGAACAGGCAGTGGTGACACCAGGCTTCGGTGTGCGACAACCCGGGAACGAAATCGCACTGTCCTGGTGCGCGTGTAATGGGGCGTGTTTGGGTTTTTGTTCGGGACCATTCAACACATTCACAGTCATCTGAGCATTGTGCATGCTACAAAAACAATCATAAATGATTCATAAACTTCTCATCGATATTGTGATTGTTCTGTTTAAATTCGGTATACTTTTATTTCAATACAGAAAAAGTAAATTGTGACATTGTGAAATAAAGCATCAAATTTTTTAAATGAAAAAGTAAACCAAAAAGAATATGTCGAGAAAAGTGAATCCGATGTTTAAGAGGAAAATCCAAAAGTAAAGATGAAGATGTGCAGAACAAATCTTGTAAAGGAGAGGATGAAGAACAGAAAAGGATAGATGCAAGTTGCACGAAAAAGGTCATTAAGACACCAGGATCATCAAGCCCAGATGAATTTTGTATTTTGCCAGATTCTTCTTCAATCTGGAAAAAGAACAATATGAGCAGCTTAATGTCCTCTTCTAATGAAAAAATTCTTCTAATGAAAAAATCCTTCCCCATTGGTTTATCTGGGCAACACACTCGAATATTAAAATCACCAACAATAAGAACCCGATCAAATTTGGCATAATTTCTGCTAGAATGTCTGTAAACTCATTGATAAAGTTCTAGTTGATATATAGTTGTTAATAACAAATTACCTAAAGCAACATAACAACCTAAAGAGCCATTTAGGAGCCGAAAGAGACGGTTCTTTTTAAGGAGCCAATCCGAAAGATCTTTCTTAAAGGAGCCGGAATTCCCATCACTAGTTGCAATTGGTTGCAAGAAAACTTGCAGCAGTAGTGGGGTTTGAAGATACAATTAGCTTTACTAACCAGACGCTACATCTTCAGCGGCGGCGGCGACGCCTCGGTCTTAGCCATAACAGACGACTCAGGAGTCAAGACTCCGGTTAGGAACAGAGGCAAGGTACTATGTCCATTCCCACCATGCAGAGTAAGATCAGGGCACAGTCGAAAATCCAGTAGTTCTTGGTGATTATAAACTTCTTATACCAAACAAAATCAAAGTAAACACAAACAGATTAAGCAGAGACAGACGAGCAGCCAGGAATGCAGACGCCATCTTGGCCAACATGCAACCTGTGCAAAAAAATTATCAATTTTGCTAAGATGTGTAGATCATAAGTCAAAAGGAAGCAACAGGGAAAGAGAGTGCAAACAGGAGAGCAGAGAGAGAAGGTGAAAATGACATGTTTCTCGAGTAGTAAAAACACAAAAGGGTCAATGTCATGATGGATTCTGGAGAAGCAAACCCTGAGATTTGGACAGAAAACTTCAAGATAAACAAAAAGCCAGTGACATATATGCTGGACACAAGAGCATATTGTAATGGTTTGGCTGTGAACCATCACTGCGCTTTAAGTTGCAGGTTCATCGAAAGAAAGTAAGCAAAATTAGTTCCCTATTTTGGTCACAAGGTGGCAGCAGTAAGAAACAACTGATCTGGGAGTACAAAGGAAAAAATAAATATTGATTTGAAATCATTCAGGAAGAGCCAAGTTGTCGATTGCGACCACACAAATGAAACTTTTGAGTTTTTAAAGCTTGGAATTTGCTGCATAAACTGTTTTTATTCACCGACTTTTTGCCTAAAAACAAAAAATACCCTGTTTGTGACGAGTTGTGCAGTGAAGATTCTTCAAACTAGTGCATTAGTCCTAAAGTAACTAGGATGAAAAAATCAAAACAAAACCGCGAAAAATCAAGGGTCCAAGAAATTGTTAAAGAGATGTTACAAACCAATCTTTCTACAGTGGTGGTTTCAGCAATCGATATTACACACCGAGTTGGAAATCTCAAAGGGAATAGAGCCAATCAACCCCTTCGACCAATAATCATCAGGTTCCTGTTCAGATTAGCCAGAGATCTCCTGTGGAAAAGTTCTAAAAAAAAACCATCTACCTACTGGATCATCATCTCCATCTCCAGGAAGATCTCACATCTGCTGATAAAGAAGCTCGCAGCCGCCTGTTGCCAGTGGTGGAGGGAGCCAGGAAGAAAGGAGAGAAAGCTTACTTTATTGGAAACAGGGCTTTCGTGCACATCAAGGAAATATTACTGAGTTAAGATGAACTATGTTTGAAGAGATTGGTATAACAATATCAAACAGTTCACCATTAAGTTTGAGGCATGCAGAATATGTGCAGCGGTTCCTGAACAAAACCAAGAACTTCCAAAGTTAATTTGTTTCTTACTTGTTGTTCCTTATAGTTCTTCATATAATGGTCTGTATTGACTGGGAATGCAAGGGGTATCAGAGACCAACTGAAAAGAAAATGTGTTTTTTTATATTGCCAAAACAAAAAAGCAGACTTTTATTTTATTCAAGAGACACAGGCTTCTGAAGCAGATAAGGAGTTTTGGAGAAGTCAGTGGGTTAAAAATGTATTGTTTTTTTTTTTTTGGTAGCAACAGGTCAGCAGGGGCAATTATTTTACAGGGCAAATTCAAAGGCTGCATTCTTGAACATTTAATTGACAAAAATGGGAAATGGATTATACTTGTTGTGAATTTTGACCAATTTAATTTCATTCTAATAATCTACATATGGCTCCATTAATCAAACAAGCAACAATACAATATTTTTAATGGTGGAAGAAAAAATTAAAACAATAAAATTTTATTTGGTGGACATTTTATTGTAGTAATGAAAGGAAATCTTGATAGATTTCCCCCAAGAAAAGAAGACACAAACGAGTTGAAAAACATATGTAATAGACTTGACTTAATTGACATATGGAGACATAAAAAACCATGACAAGCAAATTTATACTTGGAGCAATAGGGACAGATCTCAATGTTCCTGAATTGATTTTTGGCTAATATTTACTGACAGAAAATATAGTTGATTATGTTAAAATTATACCCAATGCTTTTTAAGACCACAATACAGTGTCCATTAAAATTAATATGGGAACTAATGTACCCAAATACAATGTAGACAACTGGAAATTGAATAATTTATTATTGAACAATAAAAAATTTACTGATGGAGTAGTAGCGAAAAGAATTGATAGATGCTGGAGACAAAGATTGACTTTAAATAAATATGCAAATTGTTGGGAATTAATGAAGTTTGAAATAAGATCTTTGGCAGTATCACTTGGAAAAAGAATTACTAAAGCAAAACAAAAAAGATTTAACTAATTTCACTGATCTAGAACAAAACTTACTATTTTCTTTGCAATCAGAATTGAATAAAGTATATGAAGAAAAAACGTGAGGAGCATTTGTTAGGTTGAGAAGAAAATGGTTAGAACAAGGTGAAAATGTAGTAAATATTTCTTCAAATTAGAAAAAAGAAACTTTGAACTTCTGACTATTTGATTTTTGAAAAAATAAAGTATATTGAACCCCAAGGTTTTTTGGACTGATGTTTCTTTTTTCTCATATTTTTATGATTTTTGTTTGAAAAAAAAAAAACTTTATCTGTGAAGCTAGCATCTTAAGCTAGCGGTTATCAGCTAGCATCACGATCCCCCTGCCCCGTCCCTGCACAACTCCCCCTTGTACACATCAGACGTCAGTGTTTTAACGATCTGTCCTACCTCGTGAGATTTTCCTACCCGTAGCACAAACTGATAGCTATTCAAATGTCCTATCTTATAAGATAATCCTACTTATTGCAACGCACCGTTTTTGTGTTTGGTCGTAAACACAGCAGGGAAGGAAAGAATTGCGGACTGGGTAGGAAGGAATTATGGATGGAGTAGGACAGAATTACAGGGAGCAGCGCAGCCTCAGAGAGGGGTCAGACAGCTTAATAGCGCAGCCTGATCACAAGATAGAGGGGTAGCACAGATTTATGAAAAAAACATTACATATTTTCAATTTGGCATGCACAGTAAGTTTAGGTAGGACAAAATCATGGGTAGGAAGAATTTATAGAACACCTGTTGAATGTGTTGTGAGTTTGAGCAGCTGGCTAAGAAATTGTATTTGTTTTAGAGTTCAAGCTTTGTGCGGTGGCATATGGAGCTTATGGGCTGGTGAGAAATCTGCACAACATGTTGAGAGGGATCCTAAATCAGAATGGCAAAAACAGACGGGGGATATTGGGAAGACGGCAGGAGAAAGGGAGCAGACTATTTCCTGAAGGGAAAAGCGAGCGATAAATTTGGAGAAGTGGTTTAAACATGGATTATTGAGCAAGGGCAGAAAGGTAAAGGAATCTGCATAAAAGCAAAGAAGAATTTTGTATGGAGATTATCTCATCATTTTAATAAATCCTGAAATGTTCAAGTGGTGTTGTCTGCATTTTTTGACCCAATTTAACCACAAAATGAACCCATTAGCCATCACCATTCTGTCTGTACCAAATTTTAGGGATAAATGCCCAAGCAGCACTGCATATAGGCCTACATCAAAATAAAAAAATTAATTCACCTCATGTTTTTATGGGTGACACACCGGCTCTAGGTTGACTCTCAGGAAGCTAAAGGCAGAGCCTTTTGATTGAGTTGTTTTACTTCCTGGTACAAAGAGTCCACAAAAATAACTCGTATTTTAAAAATATTTTGATTGTTAGTGTTCCAAAAGTAATATCTGATCATTTATATGGATATAGTTTACTCTGAAAGACTTAAGAAAATCATGGAAATGGCCCTTTCAACAAATCCAAAGTTAAAAAAAAGAGAAGAAATGTTAGCTTTTCTTACAAATGTAAATAAAAAGGAAATGGTTCTTGTCTTTTTGTGAATTTGAGATAATCTGAACAGCTAAAACCAGCATTACAAAACTTTAATTACCCCACTAGATATACGAACACATCTATTAGAAATCTAAATCATGGCTATTTTAAAGCTTACAGCTATAGATAAATAGAAACCACTGGGAACGCTTTAAACAATAGATCTAAAGACGATCGAAGTGGGAGTTGAAATCAGTAAACTAATTCAAATCAAGAGTAACAGAGCTTGTTTTTTTTAAGCAACTTTTTTTTAGGTTTGCTCAAGTCTGACGTTGTGCAGTACAGTGCAGAACAATAAAATGTGGATGTACGGTGTAGGCTGCTGCACCTGCAGCATGTGGTTTACATGGCTGATGTTTATGTGGTTGAAACATTCAAGCTTCACCGTTTGCAGTGTGCAGTGATCTTCTAGTTCTTTTCAACCATTTTTCTCTTCCCACAGATCCACTTTCATTTGTGAAACGCAAACATCTGCTGAGGCTGGATTATATTTATTATACTACTGTTCTCTTTCTTCTTATTTTACTTGAAATCTAAAACTAAATTTAAAAGTATTTTTCTTGAAACGACTGCAGACTGCTTCTTCACATTTTTTCTTAACCTCTAAAGCTGTTAACGAATGTCCTCATTTCCACTGCCACTTGTTGTCCAGGAGACAGAGTTTGCGGTGTTTTTGGATAAATGACAGACTAAGAGGGGGGGGTTGGGGTCGACCAAGCTGAATATCCCAGTTGCTAATATATGCGTCCCTATTGTAGTGAATCGGTGCACCGCGGATTAATGGGGGTAAGGAGGGGCTTTAGGAAAGAGGACTTCTGCCTCGTGGTGTGAAACCCCAAAGAACTCACTTAACTTTCATTTACTCTTACATCTGAGCTCAACAAAGTGCTTTTCCTTTTTTGGATTCTTTATTTTTATCACTAAGCTAAAAAATTCCAAGGATACACGTTGATGAAGATTCATGGGTGACGGTCCTGAACGCAGCGATGGTGATGACAGGTTGTGGTGAACGTCACATGAACTTTGGTTTGTACTGCAGCTGCACTGTTTGATCTTAATCTGCAGATCTCGGAGGAACCAGAATGAACTGAGGTAAGAATGTACTCAAATCTTTATTCATAACAAAATATTAGCAACCAGTTTTTCCATGCATGTTCAGGATTAAGAAGTCCAATTAAACCTTTAACACCAGAGCGACAGTATTGATGTTATTTTGTCTTTAGTGTGACTTTTCAATCATTAGCACAAATTAATCTGCTGGAAGTATCGTGTTACAGTTAAAAAGTTACAGTATGTTATAAGTTTTGTGTTTAAGTGTCGCCGGCAACAGCATAGGTGTGAAAGGGTTAAATTTGAGGTAAAAACCTGCATGTTTTTGCAATGGAAAGCAAGAATGGTAGGAAATAACCCAATGTGGGCGTAAATGCAAGTTGCGCTTTTTAAAATTATTAAAAGACAACATAAGTATAAATATGGAGCTGGATTGGGGCCAAATTTATTTGAAACGTGAATAAAACAAATTGAAAAAAATATTGGTGTTATGCCAAAAAAAGTAACATGTCCAAAACTTTTTGCTATTGTAAAATAAATGTAATTATTTTTGCTCCAAATGTTCTGTTAATTGGGTTTCAAAATTTCATTTTCAACTCTTTTTTAAATACATAGTTACATTTTATTATGCATAAAAAACACAAATTTTTTTAGTGATATGAACAACTTTTTACAGACTGTATTTTTTTAAAAACTTAAACCTGCAACAGTGGGATACAAACTCAGGTGAGTCCTAGTGAGTCCTGTGCATTACTGCTGCACCACTGGCAGACTCTATATAACACTTTGTTCTGTAGGGTTAATAAGGTCGACCCACCACATGATGCAGAACGTAGGCATCGGATTTTCACAAAAGATTTATTCATTCATACATTTCTCACATTTTTAAACAGGAATCAAGCGATTCTACAGTCACAGTTTGTTAGTTTGGCCATTTCTTTACTACAAAAGAAGCTCCTTTTTTTGTCTACGACAAAGAAATAGTTTATTAATGTAATATGTACTTGTAAAAACAAAAAAGTAAAAGAAGCAGAAGACCAAAGAAGAAACATTGAGTACAATCAAAATAATAATGTTTCTAAAAGAGAGCAAAAGAAATAGATAGCAAACATGCTCAAACTGCTGTGTTTACTGTGGGGCTCGGATTCACATTTGCTGTAAGAGAAAAAATTAAAGTGCATGTGCACTCGTCTGTTTTTGAACAACTTAAGACTGCGATAGTCCAGATAATGCAGCCATTTTCTGACCGTAAATATCCAAGTTCTAAGAGTCAGTGAATGGATCAGGACTGAAGTTATCACCCTCATCGATTTTGATTGGTCCTTGGTGTTAGCCACGCCCCACAACGGGGCCAAAGGTTTTGAAATTGAAATTTTCAGATTCAAAAAATGAAAAAAAAGAGATGAGAGTGAAAAAAAGATAGAAACTGAAAATAAACCCCTCAACATCTGAAGCTGAAAATAATTAAGTTTATTTTAGTATAGCAAAAAGTTTTGGAAATTTTTACCTTTTTTTTGGGCCAAATACCAATATGAATATATATTTTTTGCAATTTGTTTTAATTGGGTTTCAAATCAAATTGGCCCCAATATAGTTCTATACAAAAAGAAGGAACTAAATGTTTGATGTAAATAGGAATGATTCTAATACTGAAGTCAGACTGTGACATATTTCAGCGTGAAAGGCCCCTGGCTTTGTTTTAGTCCTTTGTAAAAGCAGACACTGTGAGAACTAACCCAAGGTATTGTTCTTGAATAAAGATGCCATAGAACAAAAGGGGCCTCTGTACAGCTGAGGATGAGAATAGTCCAAGTGAAGGAATTGGGGGTGGTGGGGTGGTAAGGAGTGGGCGATGACAAGCGTTGTCAATAGAACACAATAGAGGTCGTGTTTGCCAGATTTAACAAGCAGACCATCATTTTCGGTACAGCTCTTTGGCCTGTTTGAACCCCTCCCCTCTAAGTGTTTTTTAGCTGATATGAACTTGTTATGCTGCTGACGACTTTCTTAATTCTGTGCAGTGCTCACCTTCTCTGCAGCCCATAATGACACAGGAAGGACGGATCAGGGTGGCAAAAAGTGCCAAAAAGGCACTGTGGTTTGTTTTTGCTTACCTTCCACTCCTACCTTCACCAAGTGAGGGCTTCCTCCCCAACTTTTGGTCCCGTGTGTTGACCCTCTCCTGGGATTCACACACGCATCAGTACATGACGGAGCAGGCTATCCTGACGGTGACCCTGGAGGTTCTGAGGGATGCCTCAGACCAGCACAGAGCTCCTGCAGAGGACGAGGTGAGCGTGTGTTCTCTGTGGAGGTTTAAGGAACTTTTGCTTGTGAACACTAAGGCTCTTGACCATACAGGTCAGACTCGGCCGCGCCTTCTGGAGAGCCGTGGGGGAGGTCGTAAGCTCCAATGCAGACACAGACTTCATGACTTCCACCAAGTCCAATCCGGTTTACCACTTTGACTCAGAGCGCATCAAAGACAGCACAGCGATGCTACGACACTTATGGACGCAGACGGTTCTGTCAGTGCGAGCCAAAGAGTACCAAAGCGCCCGTTTCAGCTTGGGTCAGCTGTTCCATTCCCTCCAGGTGTGCACAGATAAAATATAGTTTGCAGGTCTTAACTTTGAACATTTCTAGTCAACATTTTCAAAATGTTAATGATGTAAAAACTGTTTTCAGGATTTTTACAGCCACAGTAATTGGGTGGAGATGGGTCAAAAATCTATATATCTCCACCTGATGCAGCCAGAGGAACCTGCCATACCTGTCGCTCCAGGTGATACTCTCTTTAGATAGTTGTGAGCTCACAACACAAAACTTAAAATTCAAAATACAACACTTAAAGTTCACAACACACTTTAGGGTCACAACATAACACTCACAACATAGACTGTATAAGAGAGCTGCACTGGGTGACACCCCCCCCCCCCCTCCCCCATACCCCCATGTTCCAGGAAGTACCCACTGGCTTTAAGAGGCGCATAAACTTCTATTGAGAAATAAACTGTTTTTATTCAGTCTTTCTATTGTGGGGTTTTATCTGACGATACGATTCATATCGCAATGCCCAGCTCATGATGTGATATGTATCGCGATATATCCCATGGCTGTACCTGAACATTTCTTTACTATTTTTTTAAAGGAGTGTGACTTAGAAAATAACTCCATCTGAATAGTAATTCATTGTAATAAACTAGTAAAAATCATTTTATCTCATGTTTACTACTTTTAGCACTGCAACTGTATCTCATATACAAGTTGCTTTTATCCAAGCAAATTCATGGTGCTTTTCTTTAGGTAAATTAAGAAATGTTTGTTCTGAAAGGGAACAATCAAAATTGTCTGATTTCCACAATAAGAAAAAAATGTAGAAAAACTAAGTGAGATGCTAATAAAAAATTAAAATTTCACCAGGTCAGAATTTTAAAACAATACAAGGATTTTGAATATTGCTGAATAGATTTTTTTCCTACACCCCTATTACATTTGTCAGAAAAAAAACTTTTTTTTGTTATTTTTTAAACGCACTTTTGCTTATTCTTTTTTTTTTCATATTTTTGCTGTAGAGTAAATTATTCAAGTTAGAAACTGACCAATCAGATGTCTCAATAAAAACAGGTGGCCTTGCTTCAGTCATTTGAAGCTTTTGATTGAGAGATTCTCCTGTAATCCGCGTTCAGTTTAAGGTTGCCATAGAACCGTGGACTAAATCTAACTCTGGTTCCAACATGGTGAAGGCTGTGAATCGAAAAAAAATGGCAACTGATTTGCAAGTTCTTTGATGAATCATTTACTTTGGTTGACATCACACTCACTCGGTCCAGTTCTCTTATACAGTCAATGGCTATTAAATGAAGTTTGAAGCACAGTTCAGTCGTGGTGTTTTACATCTGCAGAAGACAAACCTACCTGCTCGGACTGTTTCACCGCCACGTGCCGAAACAACCTCCTCCCAGCTGTGACACACACTCAGCTCCTCACCACTGGATATCCAAGCAGCTCCGTCTCTAAACCTCATGGTAAAACTTTGGTCTTCTGCAAACTTCACCAAAGGCGTCACTTTTGACAAAATTTGTCAATCAGGCAAGTGCAGTCATGGAGGAATCCTGGACCAGAACACAGTCCTGAGAGCCAGAGGGGGGATTAATAAGGACAGCACCTCCCCAGTTTTCTCCCCTCATCATTATCTTCACAAGGAAGCTGCTTCTTTAGCTACTGAAGCCACTCAAGCTGTTCTGAGAGACCTCAAAGACACCGTGGGAGATGAAGCCCTCCTTCGGTGAGTTCTAACCACTATTGCAATTGCAAACACCTGCAGAAACACAAAGCTTTCAGTAGTTTTCTCCAAACATCCTCCTTGAACAGCCTCTTCAGCGTGAAGCAGAAGCCTGCGCTGGTGTTTGTCTTGGACACCACCGGCAGCAGTTTGAGGAGATCACTGCCGCCCGTCTCAGAGCTCACTCCATCATCCAGAGTCGAACCAGCAGCCTCGAGCAGACCAGTACATTTGTGTTGTTTTCATGACCCATATGTAATCGGAAGGCAGGTATAGAAAGAATCATGAAGATAATTATACGGTTGCTGGGGGAAAAAATAGCAAGCTTCTAGCTAATTTCCTGGGGCGATTTACAGTTCTTCAAGAGGACACTGCACTGCATCCACCCAACTAGGAGTAAAAAAGTCAAAGACAAACAAAAAACAGAGATTTAAAAGGATGAAATAATAAGTAATAATGCAATAGCAAAACAAATAGTTTGGTGAGGTGATTTCATTTTTCCAAAAAAACAAAAACAAAACAAAACTACATTTTAAAAGATGACCACAGGTTATTTTGCTATAATGTTACTGGTTACCCACTTGAGATCAGACAGGTTGAATGTGGCCCCTTAACCAAAATAAGTTTGACACCCTTGATCTAAAGAAAGATTTCACTTCGACTTCTCTGGTATATAAAAGAAGAAAAATTATGTTAGAAAAACAACAATTGATACTGAATAAAAAGAGAAAAAGTTTCTTCAAATTACTAAAGTTATTGGTTTAAAC